>VXAY01000776.1:0-10306 GCA_013399855.1 Oxyruncus cristatus | reverse complement strand
GGGATCATGGAATTGTAGGATCCGGGGGTCGTGGGATGGTTGAATCGGGGAGTCGCGGAGTCACAGAATCATGAGGTCATGGAATCTTGGGGTAATGGCATAGTAGAATCATGGAATCAGAGGCTCACGAAATTACAGGATCATGGAATTACAGAGTCATGGAATCGTGGAATCATAAAATCGTGGAATCATACAATCATGGAATCACAGAATCATGGAATCACAGAATCATGGAATGGTAGGATCATAAAATCATGGAATCACAGAATCATGGAATCATAGAATCATTGAATCATGGAATCACAGAATCACGGCATAACAGAATCACAGAATCATGGAACCATAGAATCCTGGAATCATGGAATCACAGAGTCGTGGAATCATAGAACCACGAAATCGTGCAATCACAGAATCATAAAATCATGGAATCATAGGATCATGGAATTCTAGACTCATGGAATCACAGAATCATAAAATCATGGAATCACGGAATCATGGACTCACAGAGTCATGGAATCATAGAATCATGGAATCACAGCATCATGGCATAACAGAATCACAGAACCATGGAGTCATGGAATCACTGAATAATGGAGTCATAGAATCACAGAATCATGGAATAATGGAATCACAGAATGGTGGAACCATAGAATCTTGGAATCATGGAATCACAGAGTTTTGGAATCATAGAATGATGGAATCACACAATCATGGAATCATGGAATCACACAATCATGGAATCATGGAACATAGAATCACAGAATCACACAATCGTGGAATCACAGGTTCATGGAATCACAGAGTCATGGAATTACAGAAACATGGAAAAACAGAATCACAGAATCATAGAATGGTGGAATCAGAATCATGGAATCATGGAACCACAGAATCACAAAATCATGGAATCCCACAATCATGGCATCACAGGATCATGGAATCATAGCATCATGGAATTATAGAATCACAAAATCATTACATCATAAAATCGTAGAACCACAGAATCATAAAACCACAGAGCCATGGAATCAGGATCATGGAATCACAGAATTACAGAATCACAAAGCCAGGGAACACTAATTCCTGTGTTTGCTAAAATGTATAAATATAAGAAGTTTTGTTGCTTGGAGTGCTTGGTTTGTGGAATCCCACAAAAGCCCACAAAATAAATAACAATAAATAAATAATCAACAATAAAAATAATAATAAATAATCATTAATAAAGAAATAATAATAAATATGCCATGTCTCCCTTGACTCATAATTATTGGCTTAAATTGGGGAAAAAATCTGAGTTTTGTGGGCAGCAAAGGGTTTGGAATGTTCCTTAAACATCATCTAATCCCAGATCCCTCTCTTTTATTTCCGGATCTATTATCCATGGCCATTTTCCCAGAACGGAGCCTGAATCCTTACCTTCCTTTTGCCCCTGCTGAAGTTTGGGTGGAGATTCCCAGTGTCCCCTCTTTAACTGCAACCCATACATTGGGAATTCCTTTGTTGGGAATGATACCACTATCTGGATTTCTGACAGCTTTAATTAAACTGTTGATTAGTTATTTTAATTACTCATCAATTCAGTGTTGGGCCTTAAATCACTTTTTTTTTTTTTTAGCAAAAAGTTGTTGCAAGTTTGGGAAAAGCACTGAAAACAGTGAGTTTTGATAAAAATTAACCTTCATCTGCTGGGAGGAACAAAGATGAGAGAGAGGAAGGTTGAACCTGGACATCTGGAACCCAGGGTTTATGAAGGACTTCTGGCAGAAATCAGCAGGTAAAGAAGGCCAACGAAGCCTCAACATATGCAATGGAAAGTCCCTTCTGAGAGAAAAAGATATGAAGAAGATTAAAGATATGAACTAATTATCAGAGAAGGCCAGTTATCATCAGTTAGTGGCCAATAGGAGGTGGAATACTAACTAATTAAAGGAATTGTGTGATTAAGAACCGGTGAACATGATTTTCTTTATTTGCTAAAAATGTGTAAATAGGCAGGAAAATTACACATCGAGGTCTGTGTGGGCTGGACTCCGTGAGCACCACAAACGTCTCTGGCCAGAAATAAAGTCATACTTTGCTTTCCAAAAAAGCCCCAAAACAACAGTGTTAGAGGGGTTTATTTATCCCAACAATTTGGGATTCTTTGGGAACACCTTCATCTCTCACAGGCAGCGCTGTTTTCACCCGTATTGGTGGTAAATGCGTGCAAGGGGATGTCTGAGCCTTGAAGAGAAAGACTGTGGGCCTGACAAGGAAGTTTATCATGGCCAGACCACATTCAAGGAGAAGAAACTTGGTTTTAGGAGGCTCATGACCACTAAAAGATAATTTGAGGAACAGGATGTTCGCCAAACAACCCCCCAGAGACCCTCCTCTGCTGTAAATGAGCTCTGAGAAGTGATTTGAATACGTGAAAGAATTCAGGGCAATATTTAGCGTGTGAGTTTTTGGGAAATGCGATGAATATGTATTAGTTATGTATTAGTTACCTAGATATAAACTGATATGTGAGATAGCTGGAGGGGGGGGTGTTGGGAGGAGGGACCCCCCCAGGCACCAAAATAAAGCAATTCCTCTCTTTAACACTGAAATTACAGCATTAAAGTTTTATTTATCAAGGTTTCCATGACACCAGGACAATGCACGCAGGTGCAGTGGCCAATATAAAAGTGTTCTCATCACCACCATCACAAACCATCCCCATGCCGTACAAACATGGCAATTTCATATCCTTCAAATCAACCCCCAATATTCAGGAAAAAAAAATCATGAAATCCTGGAATGGTTTGGGTTCGAAGGGACCTTGAAGAGCATCCAGTTCCACCTCCGGCCATGGGCAGGACACCTTCCACTAGCCCAGGTTGCTCCAATCCCTGTCCAACCTGGCCTTGGACACTTCCAGGGATGGGGCAGCCACAGTTTCTCTGGGAAATGTATTCCAGTCCCTCCCCACCCTCACGGGGAAGGATTTTTTTCATGATCTAAACCTCCTCTCTTTCCATTGGTACCCATTCCCCCTTGTCCTGTCACCCCGGTTCCTGATGGACAGTCCCCTCCAGCTCCCCTGGAGCCCCTTCAGACCCTGGAAGGTGCTCTGAGGTCTCCACACAACCTTCTCTTCTCCAGCCTGAACATTCCTAGCTCTCCCAGCCTGATTCCATAGGGGAGGGACTCCCTTACCAACTGAAGAAAGTCAACCTTTATTTGCCTTCACCTGGAAAAGACGGTGACTGACTTGGACACACACCCTCCCCATGGTTTTGCTGGAGACAGAATTGGGATTAAGGCTGAAAGAATTGGGATTGTTCAGCCTGGAGAAGGGAAGGCTTTGGGATGACATAATTTTGGCCTTCCAGTACCTGAAGGAGCCTCCAAGAAAGATGGAGAGGGACTGTTTACAAGAGTCTGGAGCGACAGGACAAGGGGGAATGGGTTCAAATCTAAATAGAGTAGGTTTAGATTAGACATTAGGAAAAAATTTAGATTGGATACTAGGAAAAAGTCTTCACTGTGAGGGTGGTGAGGCACTGGAAGAGGTTGCCCAGGGAAGGAGGTTGTGGATGCCCCATCCCTGGAAGTGTTCAAGGCCAGGTTGGATCTAAATCCTTGAGCAACCTGGGATGGTGGGAGGTGTCCCCACCCATGGCAGGGGGTTGGAATGTGATGGTCTTCAAGGTCTCCTCTCGACCCAAACCATTCTATATTTCTATGACTTTTTCATAAATAATGGGGTTGATTTAAAGGATATAAAGCTACTGTGCAAATCACCTTTTGCACAGTATGTGGACGATTTGTTTTTAGCAAACAGTGATGAAAATGCCTTTGTATTAGACACCAAACACTCGTGTATCACCCTAGTGAAAAGAGGAACACTGTCCATCTCCTTCCAAACTTCAGCTGGGTCAAAAGAAAGCTACGTATTTAGGCTTTATTTTAGGAAAATGCTCTGCACTGATGTGGCCTCACCTCGAGTTCTGGGGGCAGTTTTGGGCACCACAATACAAAAAAGATATTAAGTTACTAGAAAGCATCCAAAGGAGGGCCACAAGGATGGTTTTCATGGTTTTAAGCCCAGCTGGAGATTAAGCTCCACTCAGCTGCTAGCTCAACCCCCTCTCTGCTTCTCTGCTCCTCCATCCCCCCCGGTGGGATGGGGAGAAGAATCAAATTAAACCTTGTATGTTGAGATAAAAAGAGTTTAATAATTGAAAATAGAGTAAAATACAGTAATAGTGGTAAATAATAATAATAATTATAATGAAAAGGGAAAGAAACTAATTGATGTACGATGCAATTGCTCACCACCTACTGATCGATGTTAGACCCCCCCTTCCCAATCCCAGACCGGCCCCTTCCAGGTAACTCCCCCCAGTTTATGGACTGGGAATGGTAGTCTGTGTGGTGGAATATCCCTTTGGATAGTTCAGGTCACCTGTCCCAGCTCTGCTCCCTCCCAGTTCTGGCAGAGCAGGAGACAAAAAAAAAACCAAACAAACAAAAAAACTAAAGAAAAAGTCCTTGACTTGGGATAAACACGACATAGCGAAACCCCAAACCATCCACGTGTTATCGACCGTGTTCTCACCCCGAATCCAAAACACAGCACTGGACAGCTACCGGGCAGGAATTAACTCGTTCCCAGCTGAAAGCAGGACAAGATCCAGCCCTGGAGGGTCTGGAGGGGCCACACGAGGAGCTGCTGAGGGCACTTGGATTGTTCAGCCTGGAGGAGACTGAGGGGAGACCTCAAGGGGCTCTGATCTCTGCTCTATGTGAGCAGGGACAGGACCCGAGGCAGCAGCTGGAGCTGCAGTTTAGGAGCTTTAGTTGGATTTCAGGAGGAGGTTCTTCCCCCAGAAGGTGATTGGCACTGACCAGGCTCCCCAGGGCAGTGGGCACAGCCCCAAGGCTGCCAGAGCTCCAGGAGGGTTTGGCCAACTCTCTGAGGGACAGTGGGGGATTGTTGGGGTGTCTGTGCAGGGCCAGGTATTGCACTCCATGAGCCTCGTGAGTCCCTCAGGATTCTATAAACCAGACTGGTTTACGTTGGAAGGGACCTTAAAACTCACCCAGTCCCACTGTCGTGCCATGGGCAGGGGCGTCTTTCATTATTCCAGGTTGCTCCGAGTTGGCCTTGGACACTTGAAGGGATCCAGGGGCAGCCACAGCTTCTCTGGGCAACCTGTTCCTTACCTATGACAAAAGCTTGTCCCAGCTTTCCACTGATGAGTTAAGCAAAGATCAAATGCTGTGTGTCCTCAATTAGCAATTAGCGCTGCCCCAAAAGTGACTCGAGCCTTTTTCATCCTTTGCCTTTGGTGGTTTTACGGATCCAGGGCGTCGCTGCTGCCCCAGGACCCCCAGAGAGAAGAGGCAGCACCGGGAGCCTGTGGAGCAGACTGAGGGGAGAGCTCAGGGGTCTGGAGCTTCCTCATGAGGGCAGTGACAGGACCCAAGGGAGCAGCTGGAGCTCTGTCAGGATTAGGGGGATATTAGGAAAAGATTCTTCCCACAGAGGGTGGTGGGGCACTGAACAGGCTCCCCAGGGCAGTGGGCACGGCCCCAAGTCTGCCAGAGCTCAAGGGCGTTTGGACAACGCTCTGAGGGACGGGATGGGATTGTTGGGGTGTCTGTGCAGGGCCAGGAGTTGGATTTGGATGATCCCTGCGGTTCTCTTCCCTCAGGATATTCCGCGATTCCCTCATGGGCGGGAGCTGAGGGCGCCCCCCGCCCCCCGCAGTTTGCGCACGCCCCCTCCCGGAGCCGCCGTGAGGGACAGGGCGGGAAAAGCCGCCCGACCGTGACTGAGGGACGAGGCGGGAAGAGGCTGAGGAAAGTCGTTCGGCGCTGCTTGAGGGTGAGGGTGGACGGTTCTGCAGTGCCCGGGTCAGGTGTGCCCGCAGTGCCCGAGGCAGGTGCTCTTGCCCTCGGCAGCCTCTGGCCTCAGCTCCTTGCCCTCAGCAGCCCTTCACCCTCAGCCCCTCGCCCTCAGCTCCTGGCCCTCAGCATCCTTGCCTTCAGCCCCTAGCCCTCAGCAGCCCTGCCCTCAGCAGCCCCTTGCTCTCAGGTCTTGGGCCTCCGCTCCTTGTCCTCAGCTCCTCATCCATCACAGCCCCTGCCTTCAGCTCCTTTGCTCTCAGCAGCCCCTTCCCTCAGTATCCGTGCCATCAGCCCCTGGCCCTCAGCAGCCCTTCACCCTCAGCTCCTCACCCTCAGCTCTCAGCAGCCCCTGCCCTCAGAAACCCTGCCCTCAGAAGCCCTTCACCCTCAAGAACCCCTCACCCTCAGCAGCCCCTCACCCTCTGCAGCCCCTCACTCTCAGCAGCCCCTCACTCTCAGCAGCCCCTCACTCTCAGCAGCCCCTCACTCTCAGCAGCCCCTCCCCTCATCTCCTCATCCTCCACAGCCCCTTGCCCTCAGCAGCCCTTCACCTTCAGCGCCTCCTCCTCAGCCCCCAGCAGCTCTTGCCCTCAGAAGCCCTTCACCATCAGCTCCTCGCCCTCAGAAGCCCTTCACCATCAGCTCCTCGCCCTCAGAAGCCCTTCACCATCAGCTCCTCGCCCTCAGAAGNCCCATCACCCCCTCGCCCTCAGAAGCCCTTCACCATCAGCTCCTCCCCCTCTGAACCCCTTCACCATCAGCTCCTCACCTTCTGAAGCCCCTCACCCTCAGCAGCCCCTGCCCTCAGCTCCCAATCCTCCACAGCCCCTGCCCTCAGCAGCCCTTCAGCAGCCCCTCACCCTCAGCAGCCCTTCACCCTTAGCTCCTCACCCTCAGCAGCCCCTGCCCTCAGCATCTTTCCCTCCACCCTCAGCTCACCTCCCCCTCACCTTGCCCTCAGCCTCACTGCACCCTCCTCTTCCCTTCCTCCTCCCTTTGCCTCCTTATACCTCGAGGAGGTATAACACACCCCTGCTGTGCTCGGGGCAGGTTGTGGGCTCCTTGCTGAGGGGCACCTCCATTCCCTGCACTGCCCAGAGCCAACCCCTTCCTTGGGAAAGGCGTTTTCCATGGCCTGGGGCGTGGATGCATTTCATTTTCCAGACTTGTGCAGAGTCAGGCCCGGGGGGTGCTGAGGGTTCTCTTTCTCCCACACTCATTTAAATTACAGAATAAAACAACCCAGGCCCCGGGGTGTTTGAAATGTGGGGAGCCTTTTCTTAAAGCCCTTTGACAATCTAGTGGGCTGGGTGCCAGTTTGCACTGAGGAGCATTGCCTTTGGAGGCTCGTATTTAATATAAATACAGATATAAATATTCTAATTACTGCATCCTGCAGCCTTGGGGGAGGCCTGTGCTGCTGTGGGAATCAAGGATCTGATGCTGGCGATTATTAGACAAACTGCCCTGCTCTGTTTGCTGAAAATTCCAGGTTTGTTTGAGCTGGTGAGTTGTGCAGGAGATCCAGGGAATGCCCCGTGGAAGCTGCCAGCTGGGCTTGCTGCCCTTGTGCTCGTCCAGGTGTTAATGCAGGTGTTTCATTCACAGACAGAGGAGTCTCTGCAAAATGGCAACTGCTCAGAAGCAAAGGAATTGCATGGTACGGTTTTGTTGTGGTTTTTGGCATAGTTTATTCTTTAATGGGAAAAATGGGGGGAATTTTGGCTGAAATATTGCACCCAGGTGGCATTTCTTCACTTGAAAATTCCAGGCTGATTCGGTTCTTTTAGCTAAGAATAAAGATGCTTAATAGAAAAATAATCTGAGTTTCGTTGTCACGCACTTGGTAAAAACCAGCGGTGTCCTAAAAACTTAATGACACACCGAGTGTCAGGAATATGCTTTATAAGTCACGAAAAGTCATCTTTTCAGTGAAGTTAAAATTAAGGCATTCGACAGGTTTGGTGCTGTGGATGCAGCTTAATTGGTTTTTCCCTCTGTTTTTCCAGAGTGCAGTTGTATTCCCTAAAAAAATAGCCACGGAGCAGCAGTCCCTGATGCTGGTGAAGAGGCTCCTAGCCGTGGCCGTGTCCTGCATCACATACCTGAGAGGAATCTTCCCTGAGAGTGCCTATGGGACGAGATACATGGATGGTAACAGACTGTTTCTGCAAAATTTGTGTGTTTTTAAAGCCATTTTAAAACCATTTCGATGCCTGTAATGGAAACTTCACTAATGCATCAAACTGAATTTTGTTAGTGCTGGTGCTCTAACAACTAAAACTATGCTCACGTTTACCAGTAATGTTAATTTTAGCCTCTTTTTGATACGTGTTTTTAAGGACTGAACATCACTCTTTTAATTGCATTTTGCCCCCAAGTAAATGTGCTTTTTTTTAAATTCTTTTTTTTTTTTTTTTTTTGAGATGTCTGTGTCAAAATCCTGAGGGAAGACAAGAACTGCCCTGGCTCCAGCCAGCTGGTGAAGTGGTATGTCTGGGTTTCCCTGTTTGCCCGTTGCTTGGCTGTTCTAGAAACAGCAAATGGCAACATCTGAGTGAGGGCAATAATTGAACTCCTTTGTGCTCCAGAGGTGTTCAGCTGAGCTCCTGATTTATGGTGCAATCATGGAATGCTGTGGGTTGGGAGGGACCTCAAAGCTCATCCCATTCCAACTCCCTCGGAAGGGACACCTTCCACTAAACCAAGTTGCTCACCTGATTAATGAACACATATTAGAAGCTGCTTGAAGTGTTGCAATGTGTTTTTACTGGTAAATTAACTACCTACAGATCACATTTTTAATTATTCTCCCAAGAGACTGATTAAAGGGCAGATTTGGTTGGGAAGATTTGAAGCTACAAAGGTAGTCCTTGCTTGTACCACTGCTAACAGAGAAGATAGAACAATGCCATAATTACCATTTATCGCCCTAATACAATAAGCAAACACAAGAATTTCACTTTTTGTTGCTATTTTAGCCAGAAGCAAGTGGAAATTAGCAACTTATGGCCAGTATTGTTTGGTTTTTTTGGCAGGATGTTGGGGTGCTACGATGCCTTGCAGAAGAAATACGTGAGTCTTGCAGTCTCATTTAAATGGTGTGGGAATGTTGATTTAAGCCCATTAGTAGCCAGGACTCTGGTCAGTGCTGAATCAGCTGCAGTGTGGGATGCACAGGAATTTCAGGACAAAATTCCCTGTAAACAGAGGCACTGGAAGTAGGGGATTTTGGATCCTCTCTTGAGCAGAAGAGGAAGAAGTTTTTCTTCCAACAAGCCTTAGTTATCTGTTGGTTCCCAGAACTAGAGAAACAAATAATCTTTGAGGAGAAATGGGCTCTAAAATATATCTAATATTCTTTTTCTTGCTCTGTTTGTGTCTCTGACAGCTAAGGCAGATTGTCCTCGCAGTGAGTATCTCTGTAAAGCAAAGGACATGTTTTCTAAAGGTCCTTATCCTGAATTTTTTTTTTCAGAGTTCTTATTCTGATTCCTCTCTTTAAAAACACAGGTCTATACCCAGCCAGAAGACCCTCAGGTAAATCAGCTGGAATATTTAATTGGGTGCCCAGTGATAGGATGGATATAGTAAAGTTTGTGTCCACGCAAGAACATTTAACATGCACATCTTTAAAAAAAAAAGGGACACGTTAAAACCTCCCATTTGAATACCAAAAGTATCAAAATCACCAGAACCAGTTGGAATTGCCTTTGAGGACTGAGTGTCAGTGACCAAAAAATCAGAACATCTCACGCTTAAAACTTGAGCTGCCATTCCAGTGGGTTCTATCCCGGGGGCTCCTGAAAAAGAATCACCATTTTTTATTCGGTTTTATTTTGTGTGCGTTGTTCCTGCTGACTGAGAGATCACCAACCAGAGCAGCAGCAGGACTTGCATTGGGGGCTGAGAGTTTAATAACGACTGCCTTTGTTTGCAGACAGTCACAGAGTGTTACCACTTCAAGTTCAAGTACACCCACCACGGGCCGCTCCTGGATTTCGGCAGGTACAGGGATTTTCCTGCGTGGTTTGCCAGCCCCTCTTTGCGTGGCAAAACTTTGGATTTTATCTGTTTGGTGTTGGCTTCTTAAAGTCTGGATCTTAAGGCTCAGGTTGGGGTTTTTTTCAGCTGCCTTAGACTTATGAAAATTCAAGTAATCATTTTGTCTGGTTTATGCTCGTGATTTTAAAATCCACCTGGTGTCAGCCTGATGTCTCTGACCAGGTTCTTGGAGATATTCCATGTGTGGACGGTAAAACTAAATACCAGATTTACTTTTCTCTCTTTCTTTCTCTTTCTTTCCCTCTCTCTTTCCCTCCTTCTTTCCCTCTTCTTTCCCCCTCCTTTCCTCCTTCTTTTCTCCATCTTCATTACTTCTATCCTCCTTCTCCTCCTCCCTCTCCTCTCCTTCTCCTTCTTCCTCTCC
>VXAY01000773.1:171677-188452 GCA_013399855.1 Oxyruncus cristatus | reverse complement strand
TTTAAAAAGAACAAAAAACAAAAAAAAAACAAAAAAAAAAAAAAAAAAAAAAAAAAAAGAGAGGGGGATGCAGTTTTGCTGAAGGATTAGTCTCATTTTAATTGAATATCCACAGATTTCATGGAGTAATACAAAGCAAAAACCTGAATACATATTGAACAGAAATCTAGGTCTGCTACCACCAACCACCTAATTACAAACACTGTAGAAAAATGACATTTCACACCTTTTTTTTTTTTTTTTTTTTCAGATTGGTTTGGGTTGAAAGGGGCCCCTGGAAAGGAAAAAAAAAAAAAAAAAGCCTGAAATTGTTGTTTCTTGTCATGGGGAATTGGAAAATTCACTTTACCAGGAACACGCTGTATTTCTGCCTGCCAGGAAATAAGGAAATACAAAAGAGAAAACATGTGCTTCTGTGTTTAGAACATTTTTCTGCCCCCTTTTACCCACTGGCAGGTTATTGCCACCAGCCTTTCCTTCACTACTGTCATTTTTAATCCCTAGAGCTTCTAGAAAACAGAGGATTTGTTTCCTTTAAAACATTTCTCAAGAGGGTCTCTCATCCAGGTGTTTGCAAATCATCTTTGGGGGGGAAAAAAATTTAGAAGGAAAAACTGCCATGAAGGAAGCTCTAAATATCCACTCACATTTACACAGTACTGTACAGAAAAACTTGGATTAGATCCAACTGGAATATACAGCAGTGCATCCCAGTTTTAATTCCTGTGTCTTCCCTGTGATTCAGGATGAAACTTGTTGGACAGTCCCAAATCTGGATGATTCTCCATGAAAAAAAAAACAAACACGGCAGTAGTTTGAGCTGTCTGGATCTGAGAAGTGCCTGGGACAAATCCTATGGCAACCTCGAGGAGATGGGAAGGTAATTCCCAGCCTGGAATCAACTGTACAGGAAGAGATTTGATGTTTTTCAGGCTGTGAGATGAAGCTCAGCGATTAAATTACACCATGAGGAAGAACAGCACAACTTTTGTGAGTATAAAATAACTTCTCCTGCAGCTAAAATGTGACTTTCCATGGATTCACCATGAAAAAAAAAATCTCAGGAAGGTGGAATCCAAGAGCATAAACTGTTTCATACAATATTAAGCCCAAATATTGATCCTCCAGAGGTTGTTTTATGAGGCAGAAACAAGGCCTGGAGCACACTGGGGACGCTGGCCAGTCCAGCACTATTGCTAAAGGGATGCAGTTGATTTAATTTAAAATTTTAAACATGTTTTTAGATATATATACCGGTCAAAGTTCTGATGTAAATGCACTTTTACCAGCAACAATTCAGGTTTATCCACACCCAGCTGAGTTTTGTCACTTCATGTTTGGGGAAGGGACACCACCAGCATTGTATGTTTCTGTCCAAGAATCTGTAGCCTTTTTTAGGCAAGTAACACCTAAAGTCACTGTCTGAAAGGAGTGAATTATTTTTAAATTTGTTTTTACATTTAGCTCTGATTTATCCTTTATGGGCTGCAGGTTCTTCTCTAAGTCAAAAAGACAGATAAACATCCATCCATCCATCCATCCATCCATCCATCCATCCATCCATCCATCCATCCATCCATCCATCCATCCATCCATCCAGGAACATAAAACTTTATACACTGATAAAATCCTGTTAAAAATTAAAATATAGTGCATACCACTCCCTCAGAAAGTGCACTTCTGGAAAAAAAATTGGCTCAAAGAACATCTAAATTGACTTTTGTGTATTGAAATAACTGAATTATGTGGGATCTTGAAGTGAAATTGGTGATCTGTCCTTTTTCATGGCTGAAATTCCCTTTTCCTGAAGGAACTACTTGGAAAAAATATCAAGTTTTATCTTCANAAACATCCATCCATCCATCCATCCATCCATCCATCCATCCATCCATCCATCCATCCATCCATCCATCCAGGAACATAAAACTTTATACACTGATAAAATCCTGTTAAAAATTAAAATATAGTGCATACCACTCCCTCAGAAAGTGCACTTCTGGAAAAAAAATTGGCTCAAAGAACATCTAAATTGACTTTTGTGTATTGAAATAACTGAATTATGTGGGATCTTGAAGTGAAATTGGTGATCTGTCCTTTTTCATGGCTGAAATTCCCTTTTCCTGAAGGAACTACTTGGAAAAAATATCAAGTTTTATCTTCACATTCTGCTAATTTCATTTTTTCCGACAATGTAGGCAGAGTGTCTTTGGAAAGAAAGAAAACAACCCAAAAAGCACATTCCTGTGGAGGTTGCTGAGGATCCAGAGCCTCTCTGTTCCTCCAATACTGAAGGAAATCAAGGCTCCTGATCTTCCACATCCCTGTTTTCCAGAACAGCAATATTTTCTGTGAGGTTGTGAATGTTTTTCACCGATTTGATGCGCACAAAAGCTTTCTAGAGGTGGACTTTTACACCACTATTAAATGTTTTATCCATTTTATTTACTGTATAACTGCAAACTTCCCTTGTAGTGCCCAACTGAGTCGTGTCTTCTGTGGGAAGCTGATGGTTTTTTTGTCTAAATGCATAAAAAACAGCCTCAAAAGAAAAGAGGAAAATCTAATTTAAGTGTTATCAGTTGGGAGACGGTGAATTCCCAGGCTCTAAGAGCACAAGGAGATTTGTGATTGTTCCTAGTTGGGAGCTAGAATTAATTGAATCAGGAAACTCCTTCCTTTAATTTCAGTGGGTTGTTCAGCCCCTCTGACAGACTGTGTGTGAAGGATCCCCAGCTCTGCAGACGGGAATTCTGTTTTGGAACTCCTGGCTGCTGCTTCTGCCTTCAGACAGTTCCCTGGCTGGGAGCTCAGCATGGAACTTCAGCAGGGAGATGTCACTTGGCAGAAGCCAAAAAACGTGAAGGGCTGTTTGTTGTTGGTTTTGGGGTTTTTTGTTTTTTTTGTTTTTTGGGTTTTGGTTTTTTTTCTTTTTGTGCACAGAATTCACTTTATAGAATCCCAGGATGGGTTTGGGTTGGGAGGGACCTTAAAGCTCACCCAGTTCCACCTCCCACTAGCCCAGGTTGCTCCAACCTGGCCTTGAAATCCTTTGTCAATAATAATAATAATGGTAAATAAATTTATAATGATATTTCTAGAAAGCTGCGGAGCTTGATGTTTGTTTGGTGCTTGGTATTAACATGCCAGTGAGATGGAATGGGGAATTTTTTCCATCTTCACCCATCCTGGGTGGATACTGTGGGTACGCTGCTTTTCATGCAAAGGTCTGGGCAGCAAATACATCCATGACTGAAGTGCATGAGAACAGGTCTCAAAGGAGACTTAACCTTAAGAAGTATATATTAAGAAGTATATATTTGGTGCTTCTTTGTAGCATTCAGGGAAATAAAGATCTCACCCACAGTGGTTTTACTCACTAAAAGGAAAAAAGAGCAGCTTTTTGTATCCAGAGGGAGCCATCCCTGTCTTGAGGGATCTTGCTTGGCCAGAATTCTCCTTGAAATATTCTTTAAGTGGTGAAACACACAGGTAATTCTCCATCTGCAGGTGTCTGGGAGGGGTTTTACCTGATCCCAGAATCCCAGAATGGGTTGGGTTGGAAGGACCTTAAACTCATCCAGTCCCACCCCCTGCCATGGGTAGGGACACGTTCCACTATCCCAGGTTGCTCCATCCTGGCTTTGGACATGTCCAGGGATGAGGATGTAGCCTGGGTCTGGTGAAGCAACTTCCAAATAATTTTGGCCAGATGGTTGTTCCTTAATTTACTTTTCCCCCTCCTTTGCTCACAGGATCCTCACAAGTCCCAGATCCAAATTTCCAGAGTCAACATCACACCTGCACCTCTTGGCTATGGAAGCTGAACCCAGTCCCGTGCCCTGCATTCTCCAGGGGGGATATTCCAGGCAGGAATGCTGATGGATGAGGGCCCTCAGAAGGGAAATCTCCAACATTTTAGCAGCTTGTCTCCACAGCGGGAGGTGTTTGACAGCAAGTGATTGTCCAGTGTTGTGACATCGAGACAAAGACATGGAAAACATTCCGATCCATAAGGCTCCTCCTGAACCCAGACTTTTGCAGTGTTCACAGAAAGGTTCTGGGGAGGCTGTCATTCTGTGGGGGACTCCTTCAGAGCTCCCAGAGTGCCTTACACACCGGAATGGAACAAATCAGGAAAAAAACCCAAACAACGTGGCATTTACCCATGGGAATGAGAATTGAGGAGCTGGCAATGACTTCACTGAGACAGCCAAGGCTGGAAGTGGTGCTGAGGTCAGTGGGCACTTGGTGTTTTCAGGAAGAAACACACACTGCCTATAAAAAGGAGGAAAAGCTCTTTTCATTGCCTGTATTAGTTATTCCCTGGGCTCTTGGGATGTCGTGGAGGAACCTGGGGGTGCAGCTTAAAGCAAAACATCTCCACGCTGGCCAGCAGCGAGTTAAGGTGGGTTTATAATTTAAACAACAAAATAAATCTCTTTCTGGGCTGGGGACTAATGGATTAGAGGATGCTCTTAACTTACGACAAGGTGTGTGTTTGCACTATGTCATAGCTCTCCACAGACCATTCCAGAAACACACCAGAACCTGTCCTGAAAAGTGCTTTTCTTGGCCTGCTTTGTTTTGTGGGAGTTTTTTTGGTTGGTTGGTTGTTCTTCTTTTTCTTTTTTTTTAAGGTAAAATGTTTCCAAAAAGGTTAAAGAACTTTGCGTCGTGGAGACAGAGGAGGGAGGCTCCAGGATCTTACAGGACTTGGAATAAGATGGTGACAAGGTCTTGTCCCAAAAGGTCATTGCCATGCGTGGCTGCCAGGCTGTGTCCTTCCACTCCATCCATCCACCTCCTGCTTCCATTCAGGACATACTGGGAAGGAACAGAAAGGCAGGAGTTACTTTTAGGCAGCAAACTGAGGTAAAATTTTATTATTATTCCCACTGTGTCAAAAAAATGGGGGTAAATTTGGATGTTATCATGTATTGGGGACAAACGTAATACAATTTGTGGCTTTAACAGGCAGAGAGGCCTGTTGGGTGCCCAGGAGTGGCACCAGGGCGAAGGATCCTGGGTCTAACCCAGACTGGGCTTTCTTGTTCATGGATTACAAATGCCATGAGATCTGTCACAGAGACAAACAAAGGGTGAGGTCCAGCTCAAACCTGGTTTCTTGATCCTCTCCTGGAGGCACAGGCCTGCTGGGAAGAGAACCAGCACAACAGTGAGTGAATCTCCACTACAAAGCAGTGCCCTGCTCTTTGCCCTGAGTTCCTCTTATTTCTTGGAACAATTCAGGCAACTGTGATCAAAACTCCTTTTTCTCTGGGAAAACAGCACAAATATTCCCTGTTCCCACTCAGGAGAGTCAGACAGAATAAAAAGAGAGGCCGCATCGCTCTGAAGCAGAGCCAAAATCAGGCCAAATTCTCCTGGTGTAGGATTTTGGCACTGCCTTCCAAACCCCTCTAGAATTTTCTTTCCTATCTAAAGTTACAGGCTCGGGTCTGGTCTCTGTGCCCACGGGGAAACGTGTCAAGCAGCAGCGGCATCTGACCCTCTGCATTGCACCACCCTGCAAATGCTGAATGTCAGCATAGCATTCCCAGGGCCTCTGGCTCAGCTCTGAGATCACTCCCTCCACAGAGCAAGGCCAGGAATCTGCTCATAGAGGTGAAGGTTTGGAACACCACAGCAGTGGTGGCACACAGAGCTGTTTGGGAGAGAGAGCTTTATCATCTCCTGAACACTTTGGGAATGTCCTGTTGGATCCAGCTGTCTCCTGGGGCTGTTCCCATCCCCAAACACTGTTTGAGCTGAGCTGTGAGGGATAAATCAGAGTCGTTACCTTTCCCTCTCAGCCATGTCTTGTTTCTCTTCTGCCCTGTAAAAACAAATCACATTTGGAATCATCATCCAGAGGTGAGCGGTGGGAAGGAAGGGAGAATCCAGGGCCCTTCTGGGGTGATGGATGGATCTTGGAGAGGTCAGAAGTGGCGTCCAGTCCCTGTGACCCACAGTCCTGGTGGCCCTCATGCTCCTGGAGGGAGGCAGCTCCAGGAGCTGGGCTGGACAACTCACTTAATCCTCCCAAACTGGCATCTCCCACTCGGGCACCAGCACCAGGAGGTGTTGTAGCACCCATGCTGACCCAGAGGGTCTTTCCTCTCTCCTTCCCTGCCTCTTGCTTTTCCTGGAGTCATCCCTGGCCATGGCCAGCCCTTCCAAATCACTGTGCATGGAGCAGGTCTAGAAAATGAAACCAAACAAACAGCACACTGAATTCCCTCTTCATGTCACCCCAGCAGGGTGAAGTGGCTTTTGAAGCAAGGACAAAAGCTCACTTTAGGATCAGTTTGCTGCTCAAATAGGGATAATGTTTCTGTTTTATACAGAGAGTGGTGTCTGATGACCTTTGGGAGCACAGACAATTGTGTGATGAGGATGTGTGGGGTTAAGAGGTTCTATGGATTTCATAGCCTTTCAATCTATGGATAAATAATAACCTTTTAATCAAGCTTCTCCCTCCTCCAGCTTTTACTCACTTAGAGAAAATCAGTGCAGGATCTTGGGGTGGGAGGAACGTGGAATTTACTGGTTACAACACAAATAATGATGGGAGAAAGCAACAACATCCCAAGAAAATGAACCCACTCTTCACCCCACCCCCAAAAAACAATTAATTTTACCTTTCTTTTCTGGCCTTGATCCTCTCTTCTTCATATCTGCAAGAAAGAAGAAATGTTCTTTAATTCGAGATTGTTCACTCTTAGTAAAATTTGATGTTTGCTCTGAAGGTGACTGTGCTGGCACAGTGTGAGGCTCTTCCTTGGCACTGGCATGAGTAAGACAAGGTTTGCCCCAGGCTCTGCATTGCCAACCCTTGGATTTGGATTCAACACAAGGTAGGATGTCTGTCCTGCACCTCCCCAGAGCTGCCCCAAGGCCCCTCTGGCACTCACTGTAAGACGCAGTCTGGAATCTGCACGTGCTCCATGGGGATGAGCTGCTCCAGCTCCTCCAGGGTGTGGACATACTGGATCTTATTGATAAACTTCACACTGGCAGGGAGAGAGAAACAGTGCACCAGGAGGCCTTGGATTGATGTTCCCTCCATAGGAAGTTAAGAGTTTTCCTGATGGAAACTCTGCATCTCTCTACCCACTTCTCCCCAGTGCTGTGAGCTGGGGACTAAAAACTGTGGTGAGATACCATGTTACTGCTCCTCCCAATATCTGTAGGAGGCAAAAAGGACCACCATTCCTACACTTCCCAGCAAATCGTTACGCCCTAGCCACTGGGACAAACTGCTCTGGATCCAGATCACCCCTAAAACCACCTCTGGAGTTGTCCCTAGAAGTATCAGAGAGAAGAAGGACAAGGAACGAACAGCCTCACCTTGGTTGCTCCTGGCCTAAAGATGAGCTTAAAATCTGATTTGTGAGATTAAACCAAGGGGAGCATCACGAAGCTGTGTCAGAGGAGATTTAGGCTGGATCTCAGGGAAAGTTTCTTCCCCCAGAGGGTGGTGGTGCACTGAACAGGCTCCCCAGGGCAGTGGGCACGGCCTCAAGAGCTCAAGGAGTGTTTGGACAACACTCTAAGGGACAGGGTGGGATTGTTAGGGTGTCTGTACAGGGCCAGGAGTTGGACTTATGATCATTATGGGACCCTCTCAACTCAGGAAAATTTCATGACTCCGTGATTCCAAACTTCCATTCCAAACCCGGCTGAGTCTGGGAATGTTTTGCTCACCTGATGAAGGGTCTGGATATCGCCAGCACCGTCCGGATGAACCATGATGGGTGGACAATGATCAGGGCTTTGAGGTTTTTACGAAGCCTGTGGAAAAGTCAAGGGACAGAACTCAAATCCAAAGGACTTTTCCTAAAATCACGATGCCCTTTAGGAAGCCAAGCCCAGCCCAGAGGCTGCAGGACACTGCTCTGCTCTGGGGCTGTGCTAACCTGAGCTCTGCCAAAGTGCTTCTGAGGAAGCAGGGGGCAGAGGCCATGAGGAGAGCCTGGAGGAAGTCGGAAATCGGGGACAGAGGAAGGAATTACAGACTCTGGGGAGTGGGAAAGGAGGAGGGTTGGCTGGGAGTGCTGTGAGGAAGCAAAGATGTGAGGGTGGGGAGGCCCTGGCACAGGTTGCCCAGAGCAGCTGTGGCTGCCCCATCCCTGGAAGTGTCCAAGGCCAGGTTGGAGCAACCTGGGATAGTGGAAATGTCCCTGCCCATGGCAGGGGATGGAATGGGATGAACTTTAAGGTCCTTCTAACCCAAACCATTCTGGGATTCTGTGTGGGGAGAGGCCTGGAAAGAAGGAAGAGGCCACACCACGAGGGTTCTGACCTTCTGTCAATCATCTGGTAGCATTTCTTCAGCCAGCCAAGGCCTGGCATCCTCCGCCGGGGTGTCGCTCCATTCAGGTATACGATCATATAATCCTCGGCCACCAGCAGCTCCAGGCTGCTGATCACATATCTGTTGGGTGAGCAAAGGAGACAAGAGACTGGGAAAACACCCTGGAGCTTTCCTCAAGTACCTGTGTTTCACCCTGAAATGCCTCCAAGGCTCTTTCTTTGCAGGCCTCGGAACAGGTTTAGATTTTTCTGGCATCTCTGCAGGGTGCCCAAGGACGTGTTATCGCAGTTCAGGCACTGATGGACATCCCAGCTCTGTTCTCTCCCAGCTGCTGAGCATCCCACACATGCTCCAGCCTGGATGTGAGTCCAACCCTGGCATCATTAACATGGAATGTTTGAATGCTTTGAGTCACTGGACTTGGAGCCGGGGCCAGTGTCTCCCCAGTGATGCTCACCCCAGTCTGCAGCTGCACACTAGGGATGTTTGGCCTGGATTCAAACTATTCCCAGGTGATGTTCCTGAAGCAACGAGTAAAGGGAAACTCTGGAACTGTTTCCCCCACCCTCCTTTCCCTCCCAGCCACTTACAGGAAGAGGTTTTCCATGATGTAGTGGTAATCAGCCAGGTTGCTGTCGGGGAGGTAACAGGCAGCAAAGACAATGATGGCGTTGAGACCTTCTCCGTAGTATCCTGGGAAAGAAAAACACAGGCAACTTCATGATGTTTTCCAGGGAAAGAAGTAAGAGATGAGGGAAAAACAGCAGCAAAGTTGTGTTGTCAGATTCGGGCCTTGGGCGGTTTTTGTGTATGAGCTCCAGGTGAGCTTTGTCGCTCTTCGGACCTCCTTCACTAGGAGGTTTCCTCCTGCTTTGGGCTGTAGCATGTGTTTGGGGTTCAGGGAAGGAATTTGGGGGTGTCAGAGCTGAGAGCTGGGTTGTTCCTTGGCTTTGCTTGGATTTTGGAAAGAGCACTGACTGTGGATGTGTCAACCTTTGCTGTCCCTCTGGAGCAGCTCAGGCACCAAGCTGGAGGAGTTCAACCCCGCCCCAGGCCCTTCATCACTGCGCACACCAGGCCTGAGGCTTGGAAACAGCCACTCTATCTGTTAATTCAAACACCACTGCAGTGACTACATTTTTAGATCCTTTTTAGACAGTTTTTAGCACCATCTGGGCACCTTTTGCTCCTTGCCATGTAATTATACAAAACAAACAGCAAATTTTCCTATAAACAGGAACAAAACAGTTGTGGAGTCCTTGACAGAGACTCCCCTGAGGCAGGACCTCGCTCACCTCCGTGTGTCACCACTCTCATGTAGGGTTTGATCATCTGGAGGTCGATCCTGTGCTCCTGCTCCCCAATGATGACGGTCCTCCAAAGCCGGCCGTTGGTGGCACTGCCATCTTCTGTGCCCCCATCCCCAAACAGGTCTGCACTGTCCCCAGGCATGTTCTTGGCCGTGGCTACAGGAGTGTCATCTGGAAAGGGGACAGATCTGCCTTTAATATAATGCAGGAAAAGGCTTTGGAGACAAGAACCTCAGGGATGGTGCTCAGATCGTGTTTCACCTGCATCTTTGATCTGTGTAAGTTTATGGTTCTTAATAATCCTGCTCTATTGCCAAAATATTATACAAATAAGCCTAAAATCTCCCTTTGCTTATCAATGCTCAGCTGCCGATGGTAAATTGTGTCAGAAGTCATTAAAATGAGGCTTAAAAACACCCCAATCCCTGCAAAACTCCCACAGAACCAACCCTTTTACCTTCCCATTCCAATTCGTTCCCGTTCCCCAGGAATTCGAGGGAATCTGTCTCATCAGGTGTTTCAATATCATCCACATTAATGTCCAGGTCATCTGGAGTGTCCAGGAAGTCATCAGAGAGGATGGAGCCTTCACTCTGGTCCAGGGAAATGTTGATTTCAGGTGCAACAAGTGTCTTCCTCTTACGATGTGCCCCGTTAAAGTTTAAAGTACTGGGGGGAGCTAGAGTTAAAAGGAAAACAACTGACAGGTTGTCCTGGTCCTGTATCCTTCATGCTTCTTCATGGATATCCCAGGTTATGGGCTGGATGGTGGAGCAGGGACTGGGAGCCTGTGGGTGTGGCTGGATAGAAGTGCCCACACTTTTGAGATCCCCGTTTCCTCCCCCAGCTTCTCAGGAAAGATTAGGAGATTCAAATCTCTGCTGCTTTCTTTTCCCCCCACAGGAATTTTTGTGGCTAATTCGAGGGAAGTGGCTTTCTCCCTAACTGCAAGATGCCGTTCTCCTTTGGATTCTGGAGAAGGCAGAGTGGTACTTACAGGATGTGTTCTCCTCTTCCGTAGGGCTTCCCAGTGACTCCATCCCTGTCTCTTCTGGCAGAGGTCTGCAGGACATGGAGGGAAAACACAGGAGAGAGCAGGCGATGTTTAGGAGAAAGTCCCTCCATGTCAGACAGAGGAGAGAACGGGCACACCAGGGAAAACCACACAACCCCACGTGTGCTCTGCCTTTTCCCTTTTCACAGAAAAACTCAGCCTGAGGGATTCCCTCAGGGAACTTGCCCAGCAGCTGTGCTTTCCTCCTGGAGCACTGTGCAATCCCTAGTAACCTCCAAACTATTCCTGCGTTTACACCCTCATCCAGCCAAGAGACTGGAAAATCCGTGCAGGGACATGGTAGCAAATCCTGACCCCAGAAGAGTCTCATTCTCCATTTTATCCCCATTTTTTCTCTGTAGGAATTCAGAGGATCACAGCCCAGCAAAACCTTCTCCAAAGGCCTACCACAACCACCCCTGCTGGGAGGCAGCTGCTCCTTGGCAGTGGCCTTGCTGAGGGGCAAAAGCTGATGTTCAAGGTGAGGACTGAACCCCAGGTGTGACCCCAAATTGTCAACCCCACCCTCACCTCAGCCCCCATTTGGTGCCTCCCAACCCCTGGCTGAGGTTTGGAAGCGGGCTCATTCCACGCCAAGACCCAGACATCAGCATTCCAACCCTTATTTTGGAGCCAGAGGCCAACCCACCACTCCCTTTCTGGGCAGAGGTTGGGATGTGCAGCCTCTTGTGCTCAGCCCCTGCACCCTCCTGGTGCAAAGCACTGTCCCTCCAGCTGTGGTCTAAAGGAATCCATGGATTTAGAGGTCGTTTTTCCTGGACAGATACTAAAATCAAACCACAGTATGTGGCTGTGACACTTTCAAAGCTGCTGGAGTTGCTTCTGCCCCATACTGGGGTGAGAGAAGTCGGAATTTGGCCCCAGCACCGCATCAAGGAGCCCTCACTGGCAACTGAGCCTTATGCTGCCCACCCTGAGCTGGGCACTTTCCAGATGCTTTTCCCCTTAATTCGAGCTGGGATTCATGCCTGTGCCTGGCATTAGCTGGGATTGACACTCCTGGACCAAACCCCACCAACCTCCATAACAAATTCAAGTTGTCAAATCTCATTTCTGGAAGCTCCCCCTCCACAGGGGGAAGGGCTCGTGCCTCCAGCACAAAAATCCTGGTGCTGGGACAGCCCTGGGATGGAACAGGGGGAGAATCCAGGAGTTTTAAGGATGAGGATGGGCCTGTGAGGAGGCTGGTCCTGCAGCTGCTGGTCCAGCGACACAGAGAGGGAGATGATGGAGACAGGACACAGTCCAGCTCTGCCCTGCAAAGGCTCCTCTTCCTGCTGCCACAGCACCAGAGCCACCAGCCAAATTAAACCCTATAAATATGTAGATTAAAGGATAATCCTCTGCTCCCTGGTTATTGTATATTTATGAGAGCTGAGGACCTGATCCTGGGCATGTGCTCCTTGTGCAGCACTCGGAGCCTGGTGGCTGCCACTATATTCCTGAGGAGTCAGGAAGACCTCTCAGCCCCCTCCAGCTCCTCCTCCCCCCTTTGCCTTTTGTTCCCACTGAGGCCTGGCTGGTTGTTTATCCATAGGGAGCCAGCGCTTGGCACAATTTGGTGACACAGCATCACAATGGGAACGGGAGGGAAAGAGGGGGGCAGCTGTTCCCGAGTACGTGCTGCAGACCGGCAGCTGCTCCCTCATCCTGGGATTCATTTCAGGACAGCGATTCCAAAGCCAGAGGGGAAGAAAAAGCCTTCCTTACCTTCCCAAAGGCTGCTCCGATCGCTATCGCCTGTGCCAATCCTCCTTCCCGAAAGCGCTCACCCCCAGATCCCAAGATTTCCAGAGCGCAGCAGTTTTCCTAAGGGTTGGGTGCCACCATTTTGCTCCCTGCTGGTCCCTGCTTCCCTCTCCCAGCCCCTTCTCCAGGGGCACGAGTGGTCCCCGCTCCACGATGGAGCGAGCACACCAGGATCGGTGGGATGCGGGATGCAGTTAGCATGCTCCCAATTCCCAGCCTACGGCATCATCCCCGCAGTCCAGCCGAGACACAATGTCTGGAATAAACCTTTCCGGAGCAGCAGGAGGGAGGATCATTCCCTCCCCACTCCCTCAGGGCCGTGACATGCCACCTGCCGCGCAGGAGCTGCTCCTGCGGCTCAGCTTTTCAGGGAGGAATGGGAATGTCGCCTTGTATCCTCAGTGAGCAGCTGAATCCTGTTTTCCCAGCCCAGGTCCTTGTCTAGTATGTGGCTTTTCTTTCTTTTTTTTTTTTTTCCCCATGGCAAGATTGGCTAATCCCAGCCAGGCAAAAATAGCTCTGCAGCAAATCAGCTGCTGGAGAGCTGCTGTCCCACATGCAGCAGCTTCTGCCCTATTATTTTGCTGCTTCCAGGGAGGAAGCGGCTGGAAAATGGTAATTTATTTATTTTTATTCCAACTGGAACCCAGCTGGCCTTCCCTCATTTGCCAAGGGGGTGTTCAGGCTCTGTCTCAGTTGCATCATTCCTGATTTAATCCCTCTGCAGCAGCCTGGAGAGCGTGTCCCCAGGGCTCCAGCCTTGGCCCTGTCCCTGACCTGCTGCCCAGATCCCTTCTCCTCTTCCCAGTATTCATTCCCAAGGCAGGAGCGATGACACCCATGTTTGAGGCTGAGGGCTCTGCAGGAGAAATGCCTCTGGAAGGCTTGGCTGGCTGTGGGAAGTTTGTTGCTGGCATGTTAAGTGCGGGACAGAGCTCTGAGGTGGGTTGGTGCTGAAGTGTCCAGGAGCTACACCAGTTTTATCCCAGATTTCCTAGGAAGCTTTGGGTCAATATTTTCCTATCTGTGCCTCACTTTCTATACTTCTCTGAGCAACCTGGCCTAGTGGAAGGTGTCCCTGGCCCATAGCAAGGGGTGGAATGAGATGAGCTTTAAGGTCGCTTCCAATCCAAACCATTCCATGATTCCTATCTAAACCTCCATTTCGTTTTTATACCTCTCTCCTTTCCACTCCATTAAAACCCTGTCAGCACAGCACTCCAAGGGAGCCCGAGGCTGGCAAAGATCCACCAGCCCGAAGCTCTGCTCTCAGAGGGAAATCAAACCCATCCTGGAAACCCAAGGGCTTGGCTGAGCCCATCCTCGGGGCCAGCAGAAGGACAAGTCGTGTCCTGTGTGCTGGAAGACAGAGGTGCTTAGAAGAAGGATGCAGCTGGAGCTGGGATGAACAGAGCCAGGCTCATCCCATTGCTGGGAAGAACAGGAGCCCCTTTCTTGGTGGGCAGGGGCTGTACGTGCCCACAGCACACACGGCACAGTGTCTGGGAATACTGGGGCTCTATGGGGCTGCCGGATGGTTTGGATGCAGCTGGAGCAGGGTGGGACAGCACTGGAAGCCCCTCGGGGCTGCAGGAAGGGCTGGGAAGGGCTCTGCGTGCCCAGAGGGATTTAGAGCTGGATCCTAGAATAGCTGGGGTTGGAAGGGCCCTCTGGAGATCACCCAGTTCAACTGCCCTCCCCAGGCAGGGTCACCAAGGCAGGTGACATTCCAGGTGGGTTTGGAATGTCTCCAGAGAGGGAGACTCCACTCCCCCTGGATTTGGGGGACAAGGCTGAGAATGGGGGCGGGTGCTCCCTCAGGAAGTTCGGAGCACACCAAGCTCACAGGAATGTTTTCTGGCACCTCTGCACAGGCACTACAGTGGCTGTGAGAGTGGAAGGTGCCACTTTGGCACCTCCTGTCACCCACACATCATTTCCCACAAGGTTGGCACCCATTTGGATCCACTGCCTCCCAACAACTCTGCTTTCCATGGCAAATTCCTGGCAAAGCAGCGTTGCTCTGTCTGGGGAGATGCTGCCTGATTCAGAGGCTGGGAAGGAGTCGATCCCCATATCCATCCATCCATCCATCCATCCATCCATCCATCCATCCATCCATCCATCCATCCATCCATCCATCCATCCCTCCCTCCCTCCATCCACCCCCCACATCCATCCATCCCTATATGCATCCCTGCATCCCTGTTAACCTCCCTGTACTCCACACCCCTCCTGGCCGTACTCACAGATGGTTCACAAAAGCATCCCGAAAATTTTCCAAGCACTCAAAGCAGCTCCCAAAACTCCATTCTCTGGCCAAATCTCCCCACTAGAGTTCACATTCCTGCTGCCTCTGGAGCCCAGGGAAGGACCCGCATGCTCCATGCCCTGGAAGTTTCTTACAGGAAGAAATAAAACTCTCCCTGTTTTTTGGTTTCTTGCAAGGGAACAAACCTGGGGAAATCCTCGTCCTGCCATTCTTCCTTCACATCCACGTTTTCCATCCGCAGTGTGGCTTCCGTGGTTCCCATTGTGCTCAGGGAAAGGCTGGAGGCAGCAGGTCCCTCAGGGAAGGGCTCAGGCTGGAATGTGAAGGCACAGAGGTTAGCATGGAACATCCTGACCCAGGAGCAGGCACTCTGGCACCACAGTCTGCGGAGAAGCTGCTTGTTTGGAGAAAGGAGCAAAACGTGGGATTTTGTGGCCAGAAAGGGGAGGGGAGGTTGGCCCTGGGTCAAAGCAATGAGTATCTTTGCTCTGTTTGGATCCCAGCTCGTGTCCCTGTGGATCAGCACTGCCTGAGCTGATATCCACACCTTTTCAACTTGTGGCTTCTCTTTCAATCCCAATCTCAATATAAACCCCTCTGCTGAGGGAAATGAGATGTGGGTGAGAGGGGAGAGCACCGTGAACTCCTCCCGGGCTGCTCTCAGCCTGCTTTGGAAGCAGATTCCATGCTGGTCTGGATGGAAGTTACTGGCTCTGGCTCTGCAGGGAAATTCCTGATGCTGCTGCCTGCTCTGTGCTCCATCCCTGCATGTCCCTGCTCCCAAAGAGACATGGAAGAGGAGAAGGAAGAGGCTGCACAGGGATGCTGAGTGTCCTTCCCCACCCCTGAGGGATCACCATCACTGCCTTGCTCCCAGATAAACCAACCCAGACTCAAAAAAACTGGAGCAGCTTAACTGGAGGCAGGGTGGGGGTGTGTTCCCAGTATGGGCCTTCTCCTGCACTGGTAGGAGCAAGCTGAGATACAGGAATCCTGGTTTTCACCCACACTGACACCCCTGGGGCATGAGGGGCCCTTAAACCACATATGTTTGTTGGGGTTTTTTTTGCCTTCACTGGAAGGTTTCTGCTCCCAGACAGCAAAAATCGGATGTTTGTACCTAATTCCTCGGGCCTGCGTCTGCATGTCCCAAAAAAATCTGGCTCAGGACTCGAGACCAGTCCCAGCAGGACCAGCACTGGTTGGGGAGAGCAGCCACACCATTCCCAGCTGGATCCTGCCCCAAAGAAACAAGGTCAGGCCTGATCTTCTACAGAACATCCTCAGGTGGAATCAGCTCCTGGGCTGGGCATGAGCATTATCCTACCCACTGCAGGACAGCTGGGAATGTTTCTCCTGGCTCAGCCTTTGAATTATTCCAGGCACTGGCTGAATAGGAATATATTTCTGTTAGGATAAGGGATGCAGGGTGATTTCCCGGGTGGATGGGGCTGCTCTGTCCGTCCAACAGTGCAGGGAGATCAGCACCGAGCAGAGTTTGCCCATTGCTATGAGTCTCTTCCAGAGAGCCAGAGCTTTTTCTGCTTCCCTTGGAGGCTGGTGATGATCTGGAGGAGAGAAATCTTTGTGAATTTGCTTTAAAGGAACGAGGCCTGAGTAAATTCAGCATCCCTCTGTATTCCAGGCACGGGAATCAGCAAGAAGAGCTGGCTGTCAGCATTGCAGGGCTCTCTCCCTGCCCGGATCTCCCAGAATCCATCCTGGATTCTGCCCCCAGCCCACACCCGGCTCAGGGGATGCCTGTGTCACGGTCCCACCTCTCCCCATTTTTTATTTCCCTGAAATGTAGACCAAATAGACACTTAGGAGCTCAGAGAGAGATCCCACCTTCCCTCTCCCTCCCCGTCAGCTGATTTCTGCCAACGCTGGAGGCATCATGGAGGGAGGAAGAAAAGGAAAGACAGCGAAGCAAATCCCAGGCTGGAGGATTTTCCCGGTGTCCCACCTCTCCCGGATGGTGCCATACTCACCGCTGCTGGTGCTTAGTGAGGAACAAAGCTGATCCTGCCCGTATCCCGGCTCGGCATTCCC
>VXAY01000773.1:154165-171668 GCA_013399855.1 Oxyruncus cristatus | reverse complement strand
TCGGCTTTCCCGCCGATGGAGGCTCCTCAGGAGGTCCAGCCGCTGGATCCGGATGCAGATGGAATGTGGAGATGCATCTAGGTCGGCTTTTCGCACAACATCCGTTGTTTTGGGATTCGGTTGGGAAAGAGGGATGGATTGAAAGCAGTTATTCATATTCTTCCATGGCTGCTGCTTCATCTGCCGCCTCCCCCCCTCCCTCCCTCCCCTCCCCTCCCCACTCCTCCCTTCCAAGGTATTTTATTCCGATTTTCCGCTCGCAGCTGGCTAAGCCTCGGCTGCCCTAAGGCAGCTAATTCCCTGCTTTTGTGTGTGTGAGGATGGCGCTGCGGAGAGGGAGGAGGGTCTGGAGGAGCGGGGTGGGGACACGAGCCGAAAGGACACCCCTGCCAGTGCCAGCGCTCCTCCAATGAGCTGCGAGGCACCAAATATCTCCCCGCACTCTTCCTCTGGATGGATGTGGATGGGGTTGCCAGGGGTTGAGTACAACCTCTCCACGCAGCTTTCAGTGGGAGGCAGGGATGCCCGTCAACCTGGTGCTGGAGGAGGGGTGGGAGGGGTTTTAATGCAGCGCGTCTTTCCCCGAGGAAGTAAAAGGTGCCGTGGGATGCAGGATTTAATGGTCCAGCTTTCAGGGCTGATTTGTCCCCAAATCTCAGGCACTGGGCTGGGTTCTGGACAGACAGACCTGACAGAAGGTCCTGCTCATCCCAGGAGGGTGAACCCCTGCTCCCTGCTCCCAGGGTGTCCATAACTGCATCCAGACCCTGAGCCCCGCAGGGGCTTTGCAAATCGAAAGGTGACTGAAGACACCGTGATTTTCCCCAGCTCCAGACCCGACAGGAAGGGGGACCCAGGTGGGAGCTGGGCTCTGCTCCCTGGGAACAAGGGACAGGACAAGAGGGAATGGCCTCAGGTTGCACCAGGAGAGGTCAGGGAAAATTTTTTCACTGCAAGGGTCATCTTCAGTAACGCACACAACGAGAACATCCCATGGAGACCAACTGGGAGAGCTGGGCATGTTCACCTGGAGAAGGATCCAGGGAGACCTGAGAGCCTCTTCCAGGGCCTAAAGGGGCTCCAAGAAAGCTGGAGAGGGACTTGGCACAAAGGACTGCGGACAGGACAAAGGGGAATGGCTTCCCACTGCCAGAGGGCAGGGCTGGGTGGGATATTGGGAAGGAATTCTTCCCTGTGAGGGTGGGGAGGCCCTGGCACAGGTTGTCCAGAGAAGCTGTGGCTGCCCCATCCCTGGAAGTGTCCAAGGCCAGGCTGGAGCAACCTGGGCTAGTGGAAGGTGTCCCTGCCCACAGCAGGGGGTGGCGGTGGGTGGGCTTTAAGGTCGCTTCCAACCCAAACCACCCTGGGATTCTCTGTTAGAAGCCAACAGAAGATCCATGGGGACAGAAAATACCAGGAAGTCTGCACTTGACGGCTCCAAATTGTCAAAGTCTTCAGGGTCATCTCTGGTGAATATTTGCCTTTTACCATCATTTTTTCATGGAGAATGTTCTTTTCCCTTTTTCCAGGGCAGCCCAAGTCTGACAGGTCATGGCAGCACATGTATGGAATGTGAATGCCATCTACTGGCTGCTGTCCTGGGCCTTGGAGCAGGTGTTCCCTGTCCAAACTCCATCCATCTGATCCCGGAGGAATTTCATTGAGTACACAGTGAGTTAGCCCAGCTCTGCTTGCCAGGGAAAACAGCTTTGTTGGGACTCTGTTTTCCTTAGGGATGCTGGGATGTACACACCAAGACCTGCACCCAGCTGACTTCCCAGTGCTGCAACTCCTCGGGGAATTCTGTGCTGAGCCCAACTCCTGCAGATTCTTGCCCATTTGGAGGAGGCAATATCCAGGCTGGTGCGGGATCAGGTCCTTCCTGGGGGTTTTCCCAAGCAGCTTTTTTCAGTCTCTCTCCCATCTCCACATGCTCTTTCACCTCGAACAACATGTTTCCTGTTACCTGTTCATAGTGTGTTTTTCCCACCCTATGAGCCAAAAACTCCCACGAGCTTGAGGATGTGACCCTTTTGTAAAGTCACTGCCTGTCATGTGAGCACTCTGCTTTTATCTCCCTGGATTTGGTGCTCATTTTTAGGCATTGGGACATTCTGCAGCCCCTGCAGGTCTCAGCGAGCCGGATCCCCCCCAGAATTCCTTTCCTACCTGTATAAACCCGGGAGAGGGATCACTGGCTTGTGCAGCGGTGCAGATGGGTTTGTCAGTACAGCAAATTCAGCTGTTCCTCGCGGCAGCTCCACCCGGGAGCGGCCGTGGATCCACCGCCGGCCGGGGGCGATGCGCGGTGCAGGCTCCAGAGGGCCCCGCGCACTAGGAGATGGACGGAGGGAGATTCCCCGCGGATTTCTCCACGGGGAAACCAGAAATGGTAAGTTCACCCGCAGCCTTAAAGACGGGCTGAGACGGGTTTTTTTCCAAAAGCCAGTGTTACAGGATCACGGAATGGTTTGGGATGGGAGGGATCTTAAAGCTCATCCAGTGCCGCTCCCTGCCATGGGCAGGGACACCTTCCATTAGCCCAGATTGCTCCAACCTGGTCTTGGACACTTCCAGGGATGGGGCAGCCACAGCTGCTCTGGGAAATCCATCCCAGTCCCTCCCCACCCTCACAGGAAAGAATTCCTTCCCAGTATCCCATCTATCCCTGCCCTCAGTTTAAAGCCATTCCCTGTGTCCTGTCCCTTCATCCCTTGTCCCCAGTCCCTCTCCAGCTCTTCTGGAGCCCCTTTAGGCACTGGAAGGGGCTCTCAGGTCTCCCTGGAGCCTTCCCTTCTCCAGGTGAACACCCCCAGCTCTCCCAGCCTGGCTCCAGAGAAGAGGGGCTCCAGCCCTTGGAGCATCTCCGTGGCTTCCTCTGGACTTATTCCAGCAGCTCCACATCCTTATTTTGGAATCCCAGATCTGGAGGCAGCTCTGCAGGAGGGGTCTCACCTGTCCTGATCCCCCCTCACCTGCTGTGGGATGAGACCAGGACATGGATGTGAGCACTTGGCCTTGTTGACCCTCATGATGTTACCATGGGCCTCCTCCTCCAGCTTGCCCAGGTCAGGGATTGATCATCTCCAATAATAGAAACTCCACATCCACCTTGCACAATCTGCTCCAGCATTTGGCCACCCTTATGTAAAAAAAAAAAATAAAATAAAACTTCAATATAAAATTTCCCCTCTGTTTAAAGGGAGTTTCTCTATCTCAGCTCATGCCCTTCCCTCTTATCCACTTCCTGGGCACCACTGGGAAGAGTCTGGCTCTGATCACTGGAAGCTGAAATTAAGATGAAACATTTGTTTGCAGGGAAAATAAAAGTTATTTTGTTGCCTTTGAAATTATTTACAGCTTGAAAAAACAAACAAAACCCCAAAGCAAAGCAAAAACAAAAAAACAAAAACAAACAAACAAATCAAACCCCAAAAAAAAGGAGTATTTGGGGACCGAAAAGCTGCAGGCTTTTTTTGAGATACGCTTGAAAATAAATTTTACTACACTGTGGTGTTCCCCAGTTAAAATCTGCCTGCCTTTAATTAGAAAAGGCAGGGGACCACAACTGCTTTCAAAGATGAATTTGCAAACAGAGACACGTTTTATTTTTGGGAGAACAAGATGTTTTCGTTGTCTCCACTTAAGGAAAAAAATGGTTTGCTGAGACAAATGGGAAGGTTTCAGTCTGAGCTGACCTGAAGAGAAAAAATCCTTCCTCTTCCTGATTTTTTAATTTGATCTCTAAAGCTGTTTGCACAGTCCAGGAAGGAGGTACTCAAGGAATTCACCTCAAGGAACCCTTGGAAGTGTCCGAGGCCAGGCTGAATGGGGCTTGGAGCAACCCGGGATAGTAGGTGTCCCTGCCTGTGGCAGAGGTTTGGAACTGGATGGGTTTTAAGGTCCCTTCCGACCCAAACCAGTCTGGGATGTGGTAAGTTTTTGAAATGTGGAATTTGGTTGGACTCATTCCTTCTGAAGAACAATAATTGTGGATCCAGATTTCCCTCTGCTCAGGCTCAGGGAGGGCTGGAATGTGGGTTGGGCAGCTCAGGCTCAACAAGGGCATGGCCATGATCAGTGATCCAGTGCCTGGGCAATCCTTGATGTCCCTGGGGACAGAGACACTCCTAAGTCCTGTATAAACACTGGAAATGTTGGACCGGGCTTTGTGAGATAAGTTTGTGCTGGGGATGGATCCTGGGACATGGAGACGTTGGCTGAGAGCTTGGGATTAACTCCCTGAGAGGCCAAGGGCTCATGGTTCCCTCTCAGGAACTCACAGAACCACAGAACATCCTGAGTGGGAAAGAACACCCCAAGGATCATCCAGTCCAACCCCTGGTCCTTCCCAGGACACCCCAACAATCCCACCCTGTCTCTGAGAGTATCATCCAAACACTCCGGGAGCTCTGGCAGCCTCGGGGCTGTGCACACTGCTCTGGGGAGCCTGTTCAGTGCCAACCACCCTCTGCGAGAAGAACCTTTCTCTGAGATCCCACCCAAATCTCCCCTGGCACAGCTCCAGCCTTTCTCTGACTCCACAGGGCTAGGCCTCCCCTTCCCAGGCTCTGCTCCAGGATAAAGCCCTGTGTCCAGCAGTGCCCCATGGCAGCTCTGTGCTCACTGTGCTGCTCCTGGAGCTGTATGGAGGAGGAGAGCTGTGGCCACCTCCTGCAGGAACCATCCTCCAAACTCCTGGAGGAACCTTTCCCCAGCCCCCTGTACCAGGAGAAGAAGTTTTGGGATTGAAAATTGACTCTAGAGAGAGAGAGAAAGCAGCGTGTGGGGATTATTTCACCCCCCACTTCAGGTTTGAATCCTTAGATTAAGCCTTGGAAAAGCATCTGGGACAGATTATGGCCCTGACCTGAGGCCGGTGTTTATGCCAAAAGAAGGACTCCTGATAAGAGGGCACCAGGGTCTGACCTGCTCCAGCGCTTGTTTACATCTCCTCAAGAGCAAAACTTCCCCCCACACCATCCCCCTCTGGTGAGCTGCAGCAAATCCTCCCTCCCTGATCACCTGGTTGACTTCCCTGGGCACGAAAAACTCGCTGAGAGGTGTAAACAGAGCTGTACAAGGAGCTTTTTTGGTGTGTTTTTGCTGACCCGGGGGCTCAGGGAGTGCATTGTTTGGCATCAAGGTCGCTACGGTGAAAAGCATCCTGGTGCTTGGCTGCATCCACACCTGCCTGGCTGGCTGGGACTGTCTTTGCAGGAGGCAGAGTTTGGAAGTTCCTGGCTGTGTTGTTCAGTTTCCCCGGAATGTGTTCAGCTCCTGGGGTCTCTGTTCCAGTCCCAGCTCCTGGCTGGAGAGAGAGACAGCAGCTGATGTTTGGGGCGGCTGCTCAGAGGGTGTGAGGGATGGAGGATGTGATCCCACCTCAGCTCAGATCCACCACTAACCCATGTCCCCAGGTGCCACATCCACACATTTGCTGAACACTTCGAGGGCTGTCACTTCCCCACTGCCCTGGGCAGCCTGTGCCAGGGCTGGACAGCCCTTCCAGTGAAGAAATTTTCCTGATACCCAATCCAATCCAGAAATTTTCCCTAATAATCAATCTACTTGAATAATCCCAGCTTTCTGCTTGAAACCACCTGGTGCGAAGGATACTTTCCCTTCACATGCTTCAACTCTTGGACTAAGGCAGAGCCTGGATGGAAGGTGGGTTTGCTCTGGTGTTTTATTATCTAGTCATAAACATTTACTCCTGCTGTTATTCCCAAGGCAGAGCCTCAGCTCAGTGGTGACAGCAGCGTGATAAATCCTGCTTCCAGTTCAATGCCCTGCTCTGTGAAGGACATTCCTTGCTTTGGGATTCCCAGACTGTTGACAGGTCCAGGCTGAAGCCCCCTGTGACCTTGACATTGATGTGGGAAGGGTTAATGAGGGCTCTGCTCTGCCTCCCTGCTCCCATCTGCTGATTAATTCCAGCCAGGTGTCCATGGCCCAGGTCTTAAAACAACAACAGCTGAAGTGTCTGGGAACACTTAGTCAGGCTTCACTCTGCAATTCCAGGTATGGATAAATATTTGCACCTCCATGGCTGGAAGACACCTTGAAGATATGGAGGCAATTACTGGAGGAGTTCTTTACAAGGGGAAAAACATGGATTTCCTGGGGAGCAGAGGTGGTTCAGCAGCAGGGAGGACTTGTAGGCTCCTCTTGCAGCTCTTCCTGGGTGGTCTTGGTGGAGGTCACAGGGTTTTGGGGGCTGCAGAGGGGGTGTCATCCCACAGCACCTCTCAGGGAATCTAAACGTGCTCCCGCTGATGTTTGGGTCCACAGTTTGTGGGCCTTGGTTGATTTACGTAGGACAATGAGGAGGAGAAATGCAGAATACAGAGATTCCAGATCCAAAGCCCCTTTTTTTGGGATACCCTGAGAAAAGCCCTAGTATGGCCCAGCAACCCCAGAAAATCTGTTTAATTCTGTGAGTTCCTATTTATAATTTAGTTCCTGTCATGTTTCCTCTTTCCCTAAAATAAACCAAAGGTTTCCAGCTCTGACTTTCACCCCTGTGACTGAATTTCTGACTTTCAACAGCAAGGATGACAGAAAAAACAGTGTCTGCCCAGGGCAATCCGACTTTTCTATGCCTCCTTCCTCCCCGAAGACATCAAGGAGGTCAGTTACTCACTCTTCCTCATGTTTTAGCATAAGATCAGGTTGGAAAAGATCTCTAAAATCATCAAGTCCACCTGTTAAGGTTGGAAAAGACCTCTAAGATCATCAAGCCCAATCATCCAATGGTCCTGCTGATGCTCCTCTGAGCATTTTTAATTTTTTTATTCTCTTTTTTCTGGGTTTGAGTCTGAAAATGATATGGAGACTTGTGGATCTAAGTCACATCTCACTCCAGGTGGATGCTGGAGCACAACAAGCTAAAACCCATCCCAGAGGCTGTGATTGGCTCAATTCAGAGATATCTGGGCTGCAAAATCCTAATTATTTGACTAAATAAAGAGCCTCACAAGAGAGCTCTTCCCTCCAGAGTGTGATGGAGTTGCTCCGCACCTCGGGGGAGTCTGTGGTGGATTAAAACTCCCTTAATAACTTCACAGGCAATTCCACATTCAAGTGATCAGAGTAATGCTCATAAAGCACAATCCAGGGTGAAGTATTTATGAATTATTTGACTTCAAGTTGGAGGGGGGGGGGAGAATTAAAAAAAAAAAAAAAAAAGAAAAAGGAAGAAAAGACCTGGACTGAATTAATGGCTCTGGGAGAAACCATAAATTGAGAGGAATCATATTGCAGAGGGTTATTTTGTGTGTGCAATAAAAAGGAACGTTTATGGCTTTATGATGCCTAAATTTAGGCTGGATGTTTTTGAAGCAGAGAGCTTTGAAATAACTTACAACTTTTCCCCTTTCATTTCAGTGTTGCCTTGAAGAGAAATGCCAGACATGTTGGTTTGAGGCATGAGGGGAAGGAGAAGGTGGGAGCAGAGGGAATTCGTGGCCTGGAGCAGCTGAGGAGGGAGAGCAGGAGGATGCTCCGGGTCCCAAGGGAGATGCTCAGACACTGGGATTTGGTGGCCACATGTCTGGCAATAAATAGAGGTGATCCCAAATCCCTCATATCCAGAGGTGTTCCTGGATGCTGTTCATATGCTGCAGGAAGGCTGGGAGGTTTGTCTTCCCTCATTTCCCAACCTGAGGTGATGATTTTACAGGGAGAGGAAGGGCATACGTGGGGCAAGCACCCAGCAGGGTTCATTCCAGGCCTCTGGATCAGAAAGAAGGTGGATTCTGTGCTTCGGCAAACTGGGAGAAAACATCCAGCACATCTCTGGGAGGTGTTCACAAGTGATGGGGCATCATTTCCACCTCTGAGGGAGAGGATGTGGCCCATGGGTAGCCCTTGGTGCCGGATGGCAGACCTGCTCCAGTGCATCCACTGCTGCACTCCCCGGAGTCCCTGGAGCTGGGAGGGACTGGAGCTGCCAGGAAAGATGGCTGATTCAAGCAGCAGGAATGCAGACACCATCCCTCCTTGTTTTGGGGGGGGGTTTGTTGCTCCTTTGCTACATACCAGGCAGAGCGACCTGAAGCAAAGCCCCAGCTCGTAAATCCTCGTCCTTGCCAGGACCCAGATCACCCTTCCAACATGTCTTTAATTGGGTAACTGAAAGCTTTGACGTTCCCTCTGGGACATCTGGTTGCAGGGAGATGCTGGCTTCCATTCCCAGCTGGAATCACTTACGGCTCTGGCTTCATGGTACCCACCTGGGAGTGATCAGGGAGCTGCCAGAGGGTCTGGATGTGCTCCCTCCATGGCAGTGCTGGGTGGTGGGGGTATTTCCCCCCTCCCTGCTGAAGTGTCACACGTAGGGAGTGAGTAATGGCTGAGTGGTTGTGAGGTGGTGCTAAAAGCCATGGGAACTCCCATGAAACCGCTGGGATAAATCACCTAAATGTGGAGGCACATTTGGCTCTTTGCTCTGAAATTCTGAGGTGCCTGGGCTATGAATTTGGCACAAAAGGTGGGTATTTCCTTCATAGGGAATCACAGAATCTTTAAGGTTGGAAAAGACCTCCAAGATCATCAAGCCCAACCTTTGACCAAACACCCCCCTGCCCAAATTATATCACGAAGCACCACATCCACCCATTTTTGGATGAAGGAGTGAGGGAGAAGGAAGCAACCCTAGCCCTAACAAAATTAATATCTGGGAGAAAAGATCCTTGTTTATTCCCATTTGAAATATTTAAGTGCTGAACTCCCCCTGCTGTGGGTGGTTTGTGTGCAGGACTCTGGTTCCTGTGCAATCCTGTGAAGTTTTCTCACTGTAACACTGATTCCTGATGTATTTCCCTGCTGGGAGGCAGAAAATCTTCAAACAAATGCTGCAAAGGCTGCCCTTACCTCAGTTCCTGGCAGGCTGGTCCATGGATGCTGGTTTGGGATGGTTTTCTATGGCGAGGCACTTTCCCATGGGCAGTGATGCATTTCCAGTGTTTCTGGTGCACTCAGAATGCAAAGGAGAAAAAACCAAAGGGAAGGTGATAACCTGGCATTTTCTGAGTGCTGCTGGCTGGAATTAGGCCTGGAATGGGCCCTGGGCTGTTTTTGGAGAGGGGTCAAGCCCCTGCCTGGGTGGAAAGTTCCCTTCTCAGTCTGTCAATTTAACTAGCTCAGGAGGCAGCTGGGGGATAATCCAAAACAGTAGGATGGTGGGAAATATCCTCCTGGAGGGTTTTCCTGCCATGCTGGACACAGATCTGAGGCATTTTATGCAGGGCAGGCTCTGGCTGTGGCCGGGATCCCACATCTCGGTGGTCAGGGTCAGGTCTGTAGGACCCCACTCTGATAGTGAGTGGATCCCTTCTCCTGCTGCCATGCAGAACACCAGGAACTCGAAGGGCTTATGGCTCCCTGCATCCATGGGAGCCCTCTTTGCTGCTCAGACCCTCTCCTGCATTGGGATTCCCTGGGAATGCCATGCTGGGAAGGAGTTGTGATGGCAGAATTCACTATGGATTGCTGGCATGTGAGGATGTAACTCTCTGGGGGCTGCAGGGAGCCACCGGAGAAGAGACAAGCAGGTTAAACAAGGCAAGCACCTCCATCAGCCCCTGGAGTGCTTGGAGTGCCCTGGCACGTGGGGGTGGCTCTGGCTCCCCTTCAGACCCGTTGCTTCCTGAGGATCTTGAGGGACTGCCCTCAAGAGGCTCCCTGTGGGGATCCCAGCCGTGATTTCCAGCCTTGACTGTGGATTTTGAGTGCTTTGAGGGGTGTGAAGCATGGTTGAGGTTGCAGGGAAGCAAGTGGGGATGGGGCTCCTCAGATTATCTCCTGTCAAGAGGAACCTTCCCGTGGTGACCTTCATCTGGCTTCCCAGAGACTTTCTCACTTGGGGTTTTGAAGGACACTGTGTTTATTCATGGCCAAGGGTAGAGACAGGGGGGTTTGTTGGAATCAATGTGTTGTCCAAGCCCTTTGGCTGAACCATGACCTTGAGAACAACCTGTGAGGGTCTCCTGGCATTGCAGGCTCGAGCCAGCGGGTCTCTGTGAGGGCAGGGGTGGGTGATGATGAAGCAAATCAGATTAGGTCACCTCTTCAAAACCATATCATCTTTGGATTTCTTCATGGAAAGGGTTGTAAAGCCCTTGAACAGGTTGCCCAGGGCAGTGGCGGAGTCCCCATCCCTGGGAATGTTCAAACAACGTGTGGATGTGGGATAGTGGTGACCGTGGTGGTGGTGCGGGGTTGATGGTTGGACTCAAAGATTTTAAAGCTCTTTTCCGGACTTAATGGTTCTGGGATTTTAGCTGCTCATTGGGAGCTGCTTCCATGAAACCTTGCTCTGAACGTGTGAAGTTGGGATAACACAAAGTCAGACACCCATGGGGGCTCCCCCACAGCTTCATTAACGAGAACAACCCAAAATTAACACGGGGCGAGTTGATTTTTCATGGCTCTGCTGGATGAAGTTCAGCTCGGAGGACTTCTTCACCTTAAAGCAGACGTCTCCAGGTCTGGGTTAAATTATGGCTCCACTGGCTGTCATTAGATCTTAAAAGGAGCAGGTAATTGTAACATTTTTGAACAATTGCCCAGATGAAATATTTTGAAGGAGAAACCTCTGTGAGTGTTCACGGACACAGAGAGGAAACCAGGAAAGCTTTGATTGATGAGTGGGGCCTGGGATGCCTGGGAAGGAGCAGGTCCTTGGCCAGCCTACACAGAGCAAGGGAGGCTTGAAAGACCTGCTGAAATGCTTTGTGGCGGAGAATTGTGATCCTGATCCCTCTCTGATTATCAGACAGGGCCCAAATTCCTTCCTGATGACATGTGAGGGAGTGTGTTAGTGGAGGAGCCAGCTGATGAACTCAGGGGGAGAGGGATATTGTTTTTTGGGGGAGGAATTCAGTGCCTTTGGTTGTTGGTGTGACTCCTGGAGATTTCCGCAGCTCGCAGAGCTTGTGATGATGTTTTATGCTCACTGGAGATGTGGCTGTTGAACCACAGAATCATGGAATGATTTGGTTTGGAAGGGACTTTAAAGCTCATCCAGTTGCACCTCCTGCCACGGGCAGGGACACCTTCCACTAAATCAGGTGTCCAACCTGGCCTTGAAGGAATTTTTAAGGGGTAAAACAACTTCCTTGTCCCCCAAGAAGAGAAAACCCCAAACCACAATGCTGTGAACAGCACAGTGTGAAGACAGGGCTGTTTGTGACTGCTCCCTCTTTGACATTTTCCAGAAGGGGGGAAAAAAGTGGGAAAGGAGAGATACCATGTGCTGTGTTCTGCTCTGAGTTACCCAAATCTGTACCCAGTAAGACGAGACCCTTGCGGGCCTGAGCCTGCACAGCTCCTGCACAGCAGTGGGGGAGGGATCATAAAATCCTGGAATGGTTTGGATTGGAAGGTCCTTAAAGCTCATCTCGTTCCACACCCCCTGCCATGGGTCCACTAGACCAGGCTCTCCTTGCTATTGTAATTTCTGCCGTAATCCCTTTCCAAACAGCCAGGCTGGAATCAGAAGGGTTTGGGGTTGTGCCAGCCCATGCAAGGAGCTGCCCTGAATCAACTCTCCAGGCAGACGGACTCGTATGGGGCTCATAAAACACCGAGCACCTTCTTGGCAGAGTCACTGTAAATAAGAGTGAGTATAAAAAAAAAATTGGCCTGGTCTGCTGAGAAAGGGGGAGCTCCTGGCCCAGCTCATTCCCTGCAGTGCTGCAGCAGCCCTGTGGAAAAGGGTTTAGGGCTGAATCAGAGTGGGGGGAAATCCTCAATATTTGGATTGATAAAGCAAAGGGAAAGTGGCTCTGTGAGGATGGGACAGAGAGTGTTTTATGTACTGGAAGATGACATGGATGTGTCACTGTGTCCCTGCCATGAGTGTGCTCCCAGCCCTGTCCAACCTGGCCTTCGACACTTCCAGGGATGGGGACACGTGTGCCAGGGTCTCACCACCCTCCCAGCGAAGAATTCCTTCCCCCTATCCCACTAATCCTGCTCTCTGGCAGTGGGAAGCCAATCCCCCTTGTCCTGGCACTTCAGGCCAGTGTCATGCTGGGCTGGTGGCACATAGCTCCATGGTCCAGCCTGGGAGGATGCTCATGGAGCAGGGAGGCTCCTGCCAAAGCCCAGCCCAGGGCTGTCTTTGCCTGGCAAACATTTGACACCTCTCCGAGGGCGTGCTGGTGCATCCAGGATGTTTCCAAAATGCAGGCACCAAAAATAAGAGAAGACAAAAATAATTTCCAATAAAAACTCACCTCCTAAAACCAATAAATAACCTTGAGCAGATGCGGGCTGCTCTTAACCTAGTTATCTTGATCAGCAGGCCAGGGAGGGAAAACACCAATGCCATCTTGCTGGGAAATAGGGCTTCAGCTTCTTCCACTTTTTGGCTCTCAGACTCTCCAGAAGCAGGACATCCATGGGCAGCAACACAGCATAGGTGAGCTTCCTGCCCAAGGGCACCTTTCCAGCCTCAGGGTTCTGCTGTCAGGGGAAGTTTTGCTCTGAAATAACCAGTTATGACTCCCTCTTCCCCATGGCTGCGACAGTGGTCCCTTTTGAGCTCTGTGAAGTGGGTTCACGGGGAAAAGCCTCCTGCAGCTTGTTTTAACCAGGGAATCACAGAATGGGTTGGGTTGGGAGGGACCTTAAAGCCCATCCAGTCCCACCTTCTGACATGGGCAGAAACATCTTCCACTAGCCCAGGTTCCAACCTGGCCTTGGACACTTCCAGGCATGGGGCTCCTCTGTGCAACCTGTGCCAGGGCCTCACCACTCTCACATGAAAAAGGATTTTAGGGCTTTGCATCCCAAGTAGATTGGGACTCACGGGATGTTACAGCCTTTGGGGTGTCCCAGATTCAGCTGGACCCTCTGTGCCCAAGGAGGAGAAACCTGTGAGTAGATGATTGAGCAGAGTGGGCTGTGCTCTCCTTGCTCCCACTGCTTGGTCACCCCACTGGGAGACACTGGGGTGGACTTCAACTTCCCCAGAATTTAGTGGCCCCTTTTGGGTGTCCATCTGGAGCCGATGGAAGGGGATCTGTGTTCGCAGTAAAAGTGTTTCTGGAGGGGTGCCCTCACCAGAGTAAACTGTTGGCAGCCACAGGCTGATCCTCTTTTCATAAACAAAATGAAGATAAAAGCAGCAGCAGCCTGAGCTGCCTCTGTCTTCCCCCACAGTGTCCCTGAACACCCACCCTACATCTGGAGCTCATTGGGGGCAGGATGGGGATGGGAACCAGCTGAGCCTTCCTCAGGATGTGGTCCTCAGGAGGGAGCCCAGACAGGGCCCAGTTTGGGCTGGAAGCTTGGCTCGGAGCCATGGTGGCCCATAGAATCCCCGAACAGGATTGTTGGGGTGTCCTGTGCAGGGCCAGGAGTTGGACTCGTTGATCCTCATGGGTCCCTCCCAGATCAGGATGTTCTGTGAGGGGGAAAAATGAGGTGGCCACTGTGTATTTTTGATGGCCAAAGCAGGTCCATGTTTCCTCCTGGCCATTCATCCCTCTCACCCAACAGTGGCCAAATGCTGGGAAAATGTGCTGCTTTTTAGACCTTGTGTGTGTCCTGAATTTTGCCCCATCCCTGGCACAAACCCTGCTTGGGCTTGGTGATCTTGGAGGTCTTTTCCAACCTTCTGATCCTATGATCAGGGTGTTTCCCACAGTCTCTAGAAGGAGGTCATCTGCAGATCTTGGAACAGGCACCTTGAACTTCAGAAATTGTTACCAGCAAGGCCCGTTTGAACCCATTTTTGCAGATTAATTTCTCAATGCAGAAAGATTTTAGAGAGTAAGGGAGGAAAAAACCCTCCATGGCCACACTGAAAATGTTTGTCTTTTCCTATTGCAAGAAGAACATTTCCCATTCTGGGGGTTGGAAGTGAGTTCCGCTGAGAAACTTGAGGACAGCGTGGAGCAATTAAAAAAAATAAACAGGAAAACAGCCCAACTTGCTGCAGTGAATTAATTTATTTTAGGGTGAAGCATCTTGAAATAAATGAAGTGGAGCCCCTGCTTGGCTCCAAATGAGATCTCAGGAAGCTACTTGTCTATTCCATTTTCCCCTTCTAGACCCTCTGCTTGACTTTTTTGGGGGGAAAAAAAAAAAGAATAGAAGTTGTGTTTACAGGGGGTCACTGCCCAAATCAGCTTTCTTCTGGCAAGCAGAGCATGCAGCTGGACACCTGGAATCTCCAGGGAGCAGCTCATCCTAAGGATGCTTTGTGAAGGTGTGGCCAGTGCCTGGTAAGTCCCAATCTTCCTCTTCTCTGCCTTGGGTCATTATCTTGCACATGGCAGGGCTGGGACTTGTCTTTGCAGCCCCTGAGACCCCGGGCTCCCTCCCATGGGCTAAAACTGAGCCACTGGCCATGAGGAGCCACAGGGAGCTGGTAAGATCTGCTGCGGAGAAGATGGAAAGCTGTTGCTGGAGGTCTCCTCTGCCTCACCCACTCCTCACACTCATGAGCCCTTATTGAGTGCCTGGACCCACATTTGAGCCTCAACTCACCAAACCTCAAGGAAACAACTGTAATTTCGTCTCCTGCCCCCATACTGAATGTTTTTTAGCCCTTGGCCATTGTTTGAGGGTTATTTTTTTGGGTGGAGACCAACAGCAGACAACTGACAAATCCCCCTTAATCCACCTGAGCTGATAAATCTCTTGGTAAATCCCTCCACAGCTCTGCTCCCCTACAACAGACCTCCTGGGCACCATCTATCAGTGTCTCCAGCTCCTGGGTGCCTCCTGGGCCCTGTTTGTGCAGGGAAAGCCTCTCATTTATAAAACTTGGGGACCTCCCACAGCTTCCCTGTGACCCCAGCAAGGGGGTCAGTGCACTGAGTAAACTGGTTGAAAGGACAGGTCCTCATATTTATGTGGAAAGCCATTAGCAGGCAATATCTTATCTACACTTGGTTGGGGGTGGAGGCTTGGGGTGATGGAAGGGCTGTGGTTAGTGTTGGAGCTGCCTCTGGAATGTCCCAACATGCTCTGTTTTGCCCTCCACGCTTGTAGCTGGGTTTTACAGCACATTCTTAAAGTCATGGGATGAGAGCAGTGGGTGCACCAAGTTCTGTGAGGCTGAGAAAAGCACATTCCCAGAGCCAGGAGTGTGGTTCCTCCTTCTTTCCTCTCCTCTATCCAAGCCCAGCACAGGAAGGGTTCATGTCACGAGGGAAAATGTTCCTGTTGGCCACATCCCGATTGCCTGTCGCCAGGAATGATCCCTTTTAAGCCCAGGCCCTCCCTCACCTCACCCATCAGGGATGTCTCCACATTTCCAAGGAGCTTTTGTCCAGTTTAAGGATCTGGATCTATTGGGATTGTTTTACCAAGACAGATTTTGGAGGTGTTGCTTTTTTTAAATTACTTCAACCCAGCCCTGACACTATCACATGGTGATTACTAAATCCTGAGAAATGTAGGATCTTGGCTCTTGACCTGGGAAAAGGGTTGATGATTTCAACGAATGGGAAGGACAGGGACAGCTGGGGGGAGCAGAGCACTGTGTGTTGGGCTGGACTCAGGAAAGGGAGCACAAGTTTTCTTAGGGAACACAGTTCTTTGTTGAATTTCCATATATATTTGGGCATGCTGGAGATACACAGCATTGCTGATTCCCAAAAAATAACCAGGAAGAGCTCTGGATCACTTCAGTGCCATGTGTGAACATGGCCTGGGCAAGAGTGGTTCAGCTCTGGGGGTAACACGAGTAGTTGTTGGGCTGTTTTTCTGTATTCTCTAGAAGGAAATACCACATTCTTGGGAATAAAAACAGCTCCCAGCCTTCCTGCACCACTCCCTGCCTCTCTCCTGGGGGCTGGAACGTGTGGGGAGCAGCAGTGGGGCAGCTAGCCTGGGCTCCCCAAGGAGTCAGATCCATGCTCCATGAGGGCCTGAAATTCTGGAAAATGCACAGGATCTGTGGAATAATACAGACAGAGCAAAACCATGGGGCAGTCTGGGGAGAGACAGTAGGGATGAGGTCTGGCCCACTCCAAGGCTCTGAGTGGATACAGGTTTTGGGGGATTTCTGGTGTTTGGACCAGACCTCCCCATCCTACCCACTGAAGCTCAGCTGTGCGTTCAGGATTCCTACTGGATTCCTAGTACTTTGGCTATCGATGATCATCTCCCAAAACACCACTGTTCTTGGAAAGACTCAACAAAATGTTCTGCAAGAGCTGAGCAGGGAGCAGTTGGAGACCACAGCTGCAAGTGTCTGGGCAGAGCTCCCTGGTGAGTCTTCACAAAGGAATTCTGCATTCCTCCCACTGCTCTCCCTCTTTGCAGCCTCCCCAGAGGAACTGGAGCAGGGAAGTGCCGTGCTATTCCCTGGTAAACTCTGCAGAAGTTTTTTAAAGGAATTGGAGGGACACAAAGATCTTTTTTTCAGTTAATTTTAATACATTAAGCTCCTTGATTACAGCAGAGATCCTGGTGAGGCTGTGAGCCATATTCACTACCCCCTTGGAGCCTGTCTTTTCTTGGGACATGAGGAAATTCCCTCTAATGTTCAACCCGAACCTCTTCTGGCATGTCTTGGAGCTGTGTTCTCTTGTCCTTTCACCTGCAATGTTAGCACAGGGAGCTCAGCCTTTTCCCTGCCCCAGACTCACCTGGGTGAGACCTCGGCATCCAAAGCTCTGCCGGGTCAGGAAGAACAGGAACTAGGAAGCTTCTCCAAAACACAGCATTATTTGTCTTCAGATTTTGGGATTATTTCATTCATCATAAAACAGTAACTCTACATGTCAGCCACATACAGTCCTGCCAAGTCCATTATCCGAACAGCCTCTTCTGTACTGTCCCTGCTCCAATCTCCCATCACCTTCGGGACTGAGTGATCCCTCACCACATGTCACGTCTGCCACTTGGAACAGTTCTCAGTCCACTGCTTTGTGGCCCTTTTCCATGGCTTCCCTACACTTGCTCATTTGTTTCATTTGCATTAATTAACCCTGCTCACCTAAAGCTCCTCAAGGCCCTGGTGTTCAGGGCTACAAAATTCAAATTTTCAGTCAGCCTGAAGCCTCTTTGGTGCTCCAGGGTCCTGCAACTCAGGGCTCCCCCTGGGAAACTCCAATCTTTAAGTTAAATACTGTAGCCTATGCCATGGGGACAGGGCAGAAAGCCATGTATTCTCCAATACGGAATTTCTGGGCAGCGTTGGACGTTGCCCAGGTCACCCTGAAGTGAGCAAACCATGAGTTATGGCCCCCATCCCTCATGCCAGGGGGTATTTTTGCTCTCCCATGTGCTGGAGTGATCCCAAGGCTGCAGGGGGCACCTAGACACACCCAGGAAACCCCTGCTGGTGGAAGGCCTGGAATGCAAACGTGTTTCCAGGCCATGTTGCCTATTTGCATTCCCCCTTCACACCCAAACCACCTCAAACCTGTATTTTATATATTTTTTAATATATTTTATATACATTTATATATTTATATATTTATTTATATTTTAGATATTTAAATATTTTAGATATAAATATATAATTTATTAT
>VXAY01000773.1:140198-153592 GCA_013399855.1 Oxyruncus cristatus | reverse complement strand
ACACACACATATATATATATAATGGCAGCCAAAACAAGATGGCGGCTCCTGTGGGCAAAGTCCTCCCAGGCCTGGTGTCTTTCTGGGAGAACCAGAAGCTGTTGCAGCTCCTTCCAGTGGGAACGGGACGCAGCAGGGCTGGGGGGACGAGGGACTGGGGTGGGGGATGCTGAGGTGGCTCTGGAGGCTTCCTGGGGTCTCCGTGTGCTGGTGCCTCCCATGCAGTGCTCCGGAGGGACCGTACCTTCCATACCTGTTCTCCAGGTCCCCACGTTGTCCCCTCTGTGTCCTTCCCTGTCAAAGCATAATCCCAGAGTCCCTTCCACATAGGGTGTTGTGACTCCAGAGCCCCCATCCCTCCCCACAGGAATCCCATGGCATCCATCCTTTTCCTCCTCCTCCTCCTCCTCCTCCTCTTCCTCCTTTTCCTCCTCCTACTCATCCTCTTCCTCCTCCTTCTCCTTCTTCTCCTCCTCCTCCTTCTCCTTCTCATTCTCCTCCTCCTTGTTCCCCTTCCTCATCCTTCTCCTTCTCCTCCTCCTCCTTCTCATACTCCTGCCTGTGCTGTTGCAGATCAGCCCACGGAGTCTGTGGAGGGGCTCAAGTTCTCCTTCAAGAAGCCCCTCAACATCCTCCTCTTCAGTGTCATCTTCAGCTCCTACCTCTTTGTGTCCCTCCGTCGGCCCAGGAGTCCGGAGCCGGAGGATCCCTATTCCGGCCTGCTCTCACAGACATCCCAGACTGCCAGGAATGCCAGATTGACCATCCTGCTCTGGACACGGCCCTTCGGCTCCCACCTGAACTCCACCAACTGATCGGAACTCCTGGACACCACAGGCTGCGACTTCACCTCCAACCACAGCTGGTCCCGGCGCGTAGACGCAGTGATCATGCACCACCGGGTGTGTGCGGGGACACCGAGCCTCTGTCCCACCTCCCCAGGCTCCCATCCCAGCACTGGATCTGGCTGAACATGGAGTCTCCCAGCCACTCCCCAAACCTGAACAACCTCTTCAACCTCACCATGTCCTACCGGAGGGACTTGGACGTCTTCCTGCCCTACGGAGAGCTGTGGCCCCTGGGGCAGCCCCAGCCCCTCTCTGTGCCATGCAAGAGGAGACTGGTGGCCTGGGTGGTCAGCAACTGGATGGAGAAATCCCAGCAGGTCAGGTACTACCAGGAGCTCAGAAAACACATCATGGTGGACGTATATGGGAAGAACCACCTCCCACTGCGCCGGGAGCAACTCCTCCCCACCGTGTCCCAGTACTGCTTCTACCTGGCCTTCGAGAACTTGCAGCATGAGGATTACATCGCCGAGAAGCTCTGGAGGAACGCACTGTCCTCCGGCATTGTCCCGGTTGTGCTGGGGCCTCCTCGGCAGAACTACGAGCACTTCCTGCCCCCCGACTCCTTCATCGGGGGATGATTTCGGCAGTGCCCAGGACCTGGCTTGGTTGCTATGGGAGCTTGGCTGGGACCCCGAGAGGTACTGCAGGTACTTCCAGTGGCACCAGTGGTTCCAGCCAGTGGTGAGGACGGGCTGGACCTGGCGGCTCTGCAGGGCCTGTCACTTCCTACACACCACCCAGGCTAGGTATCGTGTGGTGCCGGACCTGGCCAGCTGGTTTGTGTGACCGTTGTTTGCTCAACAACCCCTTTGTCCCCCCTGCAACCTCGAGGGATGGTTGGACCAAATATTGGGAGATCCTCTTGGCTGAGGAAATTTTGGATCCACTACAAATGTTGGGGAGAAGGAACCACCTCTTGGCTGAAGGATTTTTGGATCCACTGCCAAATATTGGGAGAGGAACCACTTCTTGGTTGAGGAACCACCTCTTGGTTGAGGAACTTCTGGATCCACTAACAAATATTGGGGGAGAAATCACCTCTTGACTGAGGAATTTTTGGATCCACTGCCAAATATTGGGAGAGGAATCACATCTCGATGGTTTTGGGTTTTTCCAAAGACTTGCAAACTCCACACTCACCTTCACTTTTATTCCATGTTTTCTGGTTGGATGTCAGGCTGGGTTTATATTCCCCTCATTTTTCCTTACTGGGAAGTCATTTGGAGAAGCTCCAACTGATTGGTGGGGGTTGAACACTCGGAGCATCCCATTTCCTGCTTATTCCTTTTTCCATTGCAGAATGACCACAGGGATCCAGAACATCCCCTGGGGGCTGAGATTTTTAAGCTGGGGCTTAAATGAAAACCCTTTACCTAAAGCGACAAAAATTTGCCACTTACACAATGGAAGTTGACAGCACACACCTCATCTACAAGAAATTACACCCAAAATCATCCCTGATCCCAGCCCAGCTCATCCCAACTTCACATTTTTTTCCTGCAACCATTGTTTTCATTCTGATTTATTTTTCTTTGTGCTCTTGGAATAGTCAGATTTTCCAAGCAGCCTTTTTTCCCTTTTGGTCATTAAACTACATTTTGTCCTTTTCTTTTTTAATATTTATTTATTCATTTTTGGACGGGCTGGCAGCAGGATTTGGGCTTTCATTGGGTTCCTTCTCCTGGAGATTTATGACTCTCCAAAGATTCTTCCTAAAATATTTACAGAGCAGAGCTCAGAGTGGGAATGCTTGACTCGGCCGAGGCTGTCAGGACTCTGGGTGGCATGAGGGGGGAATATAAACAGACCTTTTTTTCCATTCTCAAAAAAACACTATAAACCTTTCCTTCTTTTTGTCTCTTCCCCCCTCCGGTTGTTCCATGTTATCCCCTGCCAAGCCCCGCAAGTTGTTGGCTTTGCCTTAAATGGGGGGTTTTCCAAGAAATTCGGGAGCTTATACCTGTTCTCACATGGGCACGAGATAGTTTGAACTTATTTTTGAGTGAATAATAAAATAAATCATATTTTTCTGGACGGATGATGTGTTAAGGGATAGGATTTGGGCATTTCCCTGCACCTCAAATGCCAAAATATGTGTTAAATGGGGGTGGAGGGTCTTAAAAAGGGTAATAGCTGTTAATTGGGGGTAATTGCTGTTAATTAGGGGTAATTGGTGTGTTAACCTGGGGGGTTGCACGTGCTAAATGGGGACAATCCACCTTTAATCCTATTAATTTATGGAATGGGGTCAAATGATGCTAAAATGTGGCTCAAACAACAGGTTGGCTCTGATTCCTCTCCCGGAGAGCTCCTGGGAACCAGGAACAGGGAGAAGGGGCTGAGGTGGGACCGGGGTGGAGGGGGGAGGGTGGGACTGGAAACTGCAATATTTCATCCCAAAAAAATACTGAGCCCCACTATCGTCCCGAGGAGCAGCACCGCGAGAGCCCAGCCGGGGCCTGGGAGGTGTTTTCTCTGTAAAATAGAATAAAATAAAATGTGTTTTTGACCACAGAACTGCTGCCCCAGGAGCAAGTGGAACTGTTCTTCTGGCTGATCTTCTCAAAACCTTTTTTTTTTTTTTTTTCTTTTTTTCTTCTTCTTCTCTCTCTCCTCTTTTCCCTCTTTTTCTTTTTTCTTTTTTCTTTATTTCTCCTCTTCTTTTCCTCTCCCTTTTTATTTTTCTCTCCCTTTCCCTTTCCCTTTCCCTTCCCTCTCTTATTTCTTTTTATTATTTTCTTTTTTTCTTCCTTTCCACTTTCCTTCTCCTTCCTTTTCCCTTTCCCCTTCCCTTTCCCTTCCCTTTCTTATTTCTTTTTCTTATATTCTTTACTTTCTTCCTTTCCACTTTCCTTCCTCTTCCCTTTCCCTTTCTCCTCTTCCCTTTCCCCTCTTCCCCTTCCATGTGATTTTTCCCAGAATTGGCTCACCTTTGATACAACCCAGCTGGAAGCTCCTTTCTCTCAAGTGAGCAAAGCTGATTATTCCTGGGGTGATCCCCCAAAATTTCCCAAATTCCCTTTTTCCTTGCCCACTCCCATCCCCATGGCGGGCGGGGCTGAACATTCCTCAACTCCCACAGATGACAATTCCCAGGGAGAAGTCCACAGAATCCTCCTTTTATTTCCACTTTGAACAGCTCACACCCGAGTTTGGGTTTGTTTAACAAAAATAATATCAAACAGCTTTTTTTATTATTATTATTTATTAATTCCCTTCCCCTCAAAGTTCAGGATAAATGGTACAAACGCAATAAAAGTCACCTGCCCTCGGCCCCGCAGGGTCAATAAATAATGTACAAAAGGGCGCAGGAGGGGCCCAAATAAATAACATAAGTTACTTCCAATAAATAGAGTACCCAAAATACAGATGCATTGCATCCACTTCTGCAGCCGGGCCCCGGGGCCCGACCATTCCGGCAGGGGAACGGGATAATCCGGGCGGTGCCGAGAAGACCCGGGGCTGGGCCGAAGGGGCTCTGCTTCCAGCAGGGAAACAAGGCTCCTGTTTGCCTTTCCCCTCTTTCTACCTTTTTTTCTTTTTTTTTTTTTTTGTCTCTTTTCCCCCCTTTTTTCCCTTTTATCCTTTTTTACATTTTTTCTTCTTCCTCCCTTTTCCCTTCTTTCCATTTCCTTTTTTTCTCTTAACCCTTTCTTCCTTCTCTCCTATTTTCCTTTCCTCCTTTATCCTTTTGCCCCCTTTTTCCTTTCCCCCATTTTCTTTTTCCCTTTTATCCTTTTTTGCATTTTTCCTCTTTTTACTTCTTCCCTCCTTGTCCCTTCTTTTCCTTTTTTCTCTTAACTCTTTCTTCCTTCCCCCCCTTTTCCCTTCCCCCTTTTTCTTTTTTTCCCTNTCCCCCCCTTTTCCCTTCCCCTTTTTTCTTTTTTCCCCTTTTTGACTTTCCCCCCCTTTCTACTTTTCTTTTTTTTCCGTTTTCCCTCTTTTGCCCCTTTTTTTCTTTTCCCCTTTTTTCTTTTTCCCCTTTTATTCTTTTTTACATTCTTCCCTTTTTTTTCCTTCCTCCCTTTTCCCTTCTTTTATCCNTTTTATCCTTTTTTACATTTTTTCTTCTTCCTCCCTTTTCCCTTCTTTCCATTTCCTTTTTTTCTCTTAACCCTTTCTTCCTTCTCTCCTATTTTCCTTTCCTCCTTTATCCTTTTGCCCCCTTTTTCCTTTCCCCCATTTTCTTTTTCCCTTTTATCCTTTTTTGCATTTTTCCTCTTTTTACTTCTTCCCTCCTTGTCCCTTCTTTTCCTTTTTTCTCTTAACTCTTTCTTCCTTCCCCCCCTTTTCCCTTCCCCTTTTTTCTTTTTTCCCCTTTTTGACTTTCCCCCCCTTTCTACTTTTCTTTTTTTTCCGTTTTCCCTCTTTTGCCCCTTTTTTTCTTTTCCCCTTTTTTCTTTTTCCCCTTTTATTCTTTTTTACATTCTTCCCTTTTTTTTCCTTCCTCCCTTTTCCCTTCTTTTATCCTTTTTCTCTTAACCCTTTCTTCCTTTCTCCCTTTTTTCCTTTCTCCCTTTTTCTTTTTTCCCTTTTTTCCCTTTTTTCCTTTTTCTTTTTTCCCTTTTATCCTTTTTCCCTTTTTTGCATTTTGCCCCTTTTTCCTTCTTCCTCCCTTTTCCCTTCTTTTCCTTTTTTCTCTTAACACTTTCTTCCTTCCCCCTTTTTTCCTTTCCCCCTTTCTTCCTTTTCCTCCTTTTTTCATTTTTCCTTTTTCTTAACCCTTTTTTATTTTTTTCCTTTTCTCTTTCCCCTTTTTTCTTTCCCCCTTTTTCCCTTTTTTCTCTTTTCCCCCTCTTTTCTTTTCCCTCATTTTTCCTTTTCATTTTTTTCCATTTCCCCTCTTTTTTCCTTTTTTTTATTCTCTTTCCTTTTTTCCTATTTTTCTTCCCCCTTTTTCTTATTTTCATTTCATTTTTCCCCTTTCCCCCCTTTCCCCTCTATTTTATTTTTCCCTTTTCCCCATTTCCCTATTTTTCCCCCTTTTCCTTCCTTTCACTTTCTTTTTCCCTCTTCCCCCTTTTCACCCTTTTTTTTCTTCTCCCATTCCATCTTTTTATTTTATTTCCTTTTTCCCTTTTCCCTCTCCCCTTTTCCCTTTCCTCTTCCCCCCCCTTTTGTCCTCCTTTTATTTCCCTTTCTCCCCCTTTTCCCTTCTCTCCCCCTCCCCTCCGAGGCCACGCTTTGTTTAGCCCAGGAGGGCAACACATGGCGGCCTCATTCCCTCTTTCCAGTGGGAAGAAAACTGAGGCTTTGAACACCACCAAAACACAATTTGCCTGGATAAACTGGGAAAACAACTTCTCCCCAGCAGGATCCTGCAGCTGCTAAAACAGGGAATACTTGAGAGTGGAAACAATGATCTTAAACCCAATTCCCACTCCCGGACACCAAACCCAGCAGCAAATGGGATGTGTGGGATGGGTGGATCCTGGATCCTTCCTGCCCCAAACACAGCATGAACATCTAGAGATGTGTGGACTAAACCTCCTGGAACATCCCATAATTCGTGGCTGGAGAGCTGGGACAACACTACACTGATTTTTGGCGCTGTCACAACTGCGGGGCTGATTTCAAACATCTCCTTGTGTCTCCAAACCTCCTGCTTTTCCAACCCCTCCTCTCCCAGGCTGGGAACAGCAAAGCTGCAGCTCCAGAGTGGCAAAAGCCAACCCTCAAATCCTCCCTGACACATGTTGCACACGGGTTGTTGTTATTATTATTATTAATATTAATATGAAATAACATGTGGGAGAAGGAGGAAGGAGCCAGATGAGATCCTGCTGCAGCTTTGAGGAGGGAGTTTTCCATCCTTCCCCCCCCACCTCCTTTCCACATAGTAGACATTCTTCTGGACAGCTCCAGATCCTATTACAGCAGAGAGGGCTGGAGAAATGGAAAGCATTAGGGAAACCTATTGGAACCACATTTCCAGGGCCAAACAGTGACGTGGGATGGCACCAGTGGAGCCACAGGAGCCCCAAGAAAGACACGAAAGCAGAATCCATTCTTTTGGCCACACCACGATGCCCCAGCTCACCCCAAGACCCCATTACGGATTTTCTGTCGTTCCAAATCCAATCCGCTCCCCATAAAAAGCATCAGGAGCAGCGTGTGGCAGATGGGGGACATCCCCTCTGGTGCCAGAGGGGTGAAATCGGGGAAAAAGAGCAAAAAATGATGGATTGGACCTATTCCTGTTGGTTTAACACACTGTTGCATTGAGTCACGTTTTCTTCCCAACTTTTGGGGGTTCCAAGCTGGATTTGTACCGGGAACAGGGCACCTGGGGGATTGGCAGCTGGGAGGTGTCCCACCCCGAGCCTTCTCCATCTGCTTCCATATGCCCCTCATCTTCCTGCTGCTCCCACCTCCGCTTGGCTGGGTACCTGCCAAGCAAGGCTCCCTAAATCCCTAAATTCTGCCCAGAAATGTCCCAAACCAGAGCACAAACACTCCAACACTGCCTGGGCACAGGGTCCTGTGAGTAGAGGCAGCTCCCGCTCCAAATCCTCCTCCGAGGTGTCAGGTCCTGCACTGCTTCTGTAATACCTCCCCTGCCTTTATTGCTCCAGTTACCCCCTTTTTTTTTTTTTACTGGAGGCTTCTGCAACAAAACTAATTTTAGTTTTATGGCAGTCAGACCTGGAAAGCACCCAAGCCCTTGAGAGGCCCGATATTATTACTATTATTATTATTAGATTTGGGTGCTTCTTTTCCTCAAAGTCCAGACTGAGGCGCTGATCTGCCACGAGCCCAGCGCTGCTCCCACTGCCCATCTGCTGTTCCCATCCTCCAGCTGATTATTTTGTGCCACTTTTTCCATTTCCAGCCAAACCCAGGGGTGCAAACACACCTTGGTTGGGGATCTCCCTGCAGTGTGGGGTTTCTCTGCTTTCAGCCACATTACCATTCCCAGGATGCAGGTTCACCCCTCCCACCCCTCCTTGGTTGCCTCCTCCTTTTCCCAAGGTGCAGGGAAATCTCCATGTTACAGAGTGCAGGCTGCCAGCCCCGCTGAAGGATAGTGTTTATATTCCTTCACTACATCCTGGCTCCAACAGCCACGTTTGGATGAAAAGCAAGGAAAAAAAAAAAAGGACCCATGAGCCTGGCCTGTTGTGGAGGTCGGGAATGCGGCCACTCACATCCGGGAGATGCCATCTGCCATCCCATCCCATCCCATCCCATCTCAGGGGATGCCAACCTGATCCCCTAAATCTTGCCCCTTTGTGGAGGTCAGGAATGTGGCCAGTCACACACAGGTCTCCCATCCCATCCCACCCCATCCCACCCCATCCCATCCCACCCTCGTGATGCTTCCCCTGCTCCCCTAAATCCTGCAGCACTGTCCCTGTGCTGCCAGGATCACTGATACAAAGCCCTCCTCCACCTTGGGATGAAGGGGCATGGAATTTTTCCCATTTCTCTGGAGTGAGGAGCTGGGATGACTCGGTGACAGGGAGGCAGGGGGGCTGCACGCGGAGCATTTTGCCTCACACTGGTTAGTGCCCAGGACGTGACACCAATATTCTCCTTCTGTTTATGATTTGCCTTTTCTGGGAAGGGAGCCAAGGGGAGAAAAACCCATCAATCCCAGGCAACAAATCAAGCCTGCCCAGGGAATGAGAAAGTCTGCAGGCTCATTTATCTCCCCACAGAGTAAACAGCAGTGACACTGCTGTAAATGCGAGGGGAGCCAAAGCCAGGCCCCAGTCCCCTCTCCCGCACCATTCCAGGTGCTGGGGGGTACTCCTGGGAGAGCTGAGCGGATTTTTGGGAGATGCCAAACTAGAAGCGCTCCTGCTCATGCTGGCAAGTGCCACTGCTCTGCTGGTGGCCTGGTGAGGTTGTGTCACCTCCCTGGGCTCCAGCCCAGCTGCCCGTGGTGGGGACACGGGAGGTTAATCCAGTTATTCAGATTATCACGAGTTTTAAGAAGCAAAGCCCCAGGGCTGCGGGAATGAGACGATGGCAAAAGAGGCACGAGCGAGTGCAGGAAGTAGAGCCACAGCCTCTCACAAACCACTGTCAGTGCTCTTTTGCCCCCAAACATGGGGATTTGGGGGCTGAATTGCCCCTGGCAAAGAAGGGAGGTCACAAAACTCTGGGAAACGCCCCCCCAGCTGCAAAGTGCAGGGCTCAGCCCCTGACCTGGGGCAGCACAGGGCACCTGCAGCTGTGTGACACACCCTGGACCTGGAATGCACCCCAAAACACTTGCTGTGTGTGCTGCACACCCCAAAACACTCGGTGTGTGTGCAGCACACCCCAAAACACACTGTATGTGCGTGCTGGACACCCCAAAACACTCACTGTGTGTGCTGTACACCTCAAAACACACAGGGTGTGCTGGACACCCCAAAACACTCACTGTATGTGCAGCACACCATGTCCAGCACCACACACAACTGGCACTACTCCATACACAGCAACGCCCCCACACCAGCCCCAGCTCGCCGTCACAGCACCAGCGTATGCCACACAGCCGGCACGGAACCCCTGGCACATGGGAACCACCCTGTGCAGGGGACACCTGCCTTGTGACCCCCCTGCCCCGGGCAGGTGACACAACCGGCAGCTGTGACACGGGTGACATGTAACGTGCCTGTGCACCGCGAGTGCAGGACGCACCCTGTGCACGCCGCACACCCACTGTCACCTCTGGGAGGGGCGCCACACAGACCCCTGGGCCACCCCTGGAGGGGCTCACAAGGACCCCTGGGCCACCTCCAGGGAGGACAACAGACCCAGGCAGCCATCACTACTCTGACAACCTCCACCAGTGCCGCCAGCCGTGTCTCTAGTCCTCGGGATGTCGAGGCCGAGGATGTGCCAGCAGCTCAGTCCCTCCTCCTCCAGCCGCCCGGGGCTCCATCCCGCTCTTCCTGCCATCCCCATGCCGGGCGGCCAGTGAGGTTCGGGTGTTGGGGCGTCACCTCTCTCTCCCTCTCTCCTCGTGGGGCGTCCCCGGCACGTCACACGCAGCCACACTCCTTGGCCGAGAGCTCGTTGACGGTGTAGTAGCGGTTGTAGGTGTCCAGGAAGGACACGTCATCGTCGTAGGCCAGCGGGCGACAGCAGGGCCGCGCCCTCACCTTCTCCTTCCTGATCCTCCGGCGGCTCCTCATGCTCTTCAGTGATAGGTCGTAGCTGCGCACAGCGGCCTCGCAGGTGCCACTGCAGTAGCGGAAAAGCACCGTCTCATCCGACTCGTAGCCCAGGCCCAGCTCGCTGACGCTCACCTCCAGCTCCCGCAGCTCGCAGGGTTTGTGGCGGGCACGAGCACGCTTCCGACGGCTGCCCACCCGTGGGAAGAGCGGCAGCTCATGCCCCCCCGAGTTCATGGCCTGGCTGTAGCGCTCCACCAGCGCCGAGATCAGCTGCCGGATCTCCCCCTCAGTGTAGCTTTCCAGCAGGTTGCTGTCTGCAAGGGAAGGGAGGGCTGTTAGAGGGGGTGTACCCCTGGAGGGCTAGGTGTTGGCGGGGGAGGCGTCCGCCAGGATTTCCTGGGGTGGGAGGATGACCCCCTGGATGGAGGTGTCTTGCGGGGGGTGGATGTCCTGCAGATGGAGATCACCTGAGATGGGAGGATCCTCTATGGATGAGGATCTTAGGATCCTCCAGGATGGAGGTCCTTTGTGGTGGGTGGATGTCCCCCAGGACGTTCCTGGGGTGGGAGGATGACCCTCAGGATGGAGGTGCCCTGGATTGGGTAAACCTTCCCCAGTATGGAGATCCCCTGGGGTGGGAGGACGTCCTCCAGGGTGAATGTCCCATGAAACTGGGAGGATGCCCCCAGGATGGGGGCTGTCTGACATGGCAGGATCCTCCATGGATGAGGATCTCAGGATTCTCCAGGATGGAGATTCCCTAGGGTGGGTGGACATTCCCTAGGATGGAGCTCCCTTGGGGTGGATGGATGCCCCTCAGGATGGAGATCTGGGGTTGGTGAACATCCCCCAGGATGGAGAATCCCTGAGGTGGGAGGATAACCACCAGAATGGAGATTCCCTGGGGTTGGTGAACCCTCCCCAGGATGGAGATCCCCTGAGATAGGACAATATCCCTCAGGATAAAGGTTCCTTGGGATGGGAGGACATCCCCCGAGACGGAGATTCCCTGGGGTTGGGAGGACATCCCCAAGGATGGAGATCCCTTGGGGCAGGTGGATTTGGGGAGAAACACCAATAAATTTCACATTTGAATCATTTCACTCAGGCCTGGAGGGGGAAGAGCTGCCCCCAAGACCAGCAGCCAACACACCAACTGTCCCCAGTCACTGCTGGCAGCACCCACATCCCTTTGCTCCCACCCTAAATCCAGGCTTTACTCCAGCTCAGCTCCACGGGGGGTGCAGGGAAGACAGAGGAAAGTGCAACTTGACAGCTTGTCATCCATTTCCAAATTTCCACCCAAAAAAAGCCATTCCTCTGGTCTGGAATCCAAACAAACACATGGAGGTTTCCAGCCCTCAGGGAGCAGAGGGGGAGCCTCTGCCGGTCTCCTCATCCTCAGCTCCTGTTTGACATTTTCCATTTGTAAAAAATAGCATGGAAATAAAAAAAAAAAAAAATCCCAAAAAAAGCCATTTGTAGTGGAAAAAAAAAAGTAGTTTCTTTGCAGGAAGTTGAGCTGTTTGGGTTCCCCTCCATGCAGAGCTTTTCACACCAAGGTTTGGTGCACTCTTGCCCCAAATTCCCCTTTAAATCCTGGGAAGGGGGATGTTTGGATGGTGGGGAATAACCCAACGGGGGTTTTGAGGGAAAACGATGGAATCAGGGGGGACAATGACCCCGGGATGGGGCTGCAGGAGCTTACACTGGGAGAGCAGAGAGCCATGATGTTGCAGGGCCCGTGGGGATCTCCGTGGAGCCGGTGGCAGCAAGGAGGAAGAGGAGGAAGAGGAGGAGGAGGAGGATGCCCGTGAGGAAGATGGCGAGGAAGACAAGGGGCTGTATTCCCAGCTTCCGCTGAACATGTCTCTACAAACTAAAATGGATAACATGGAACTGAGGAGCATCGATGCAATGGCTGCAAACTTCCATACCTTCATCTTAGAGCAAGTCAGAACATTGAAGCTCTGCAAAACAGGCAAAACAAACATCCTTATTACGTGGCCCTTGCCCCCCTGCCCCCCTTTCTTGCCCCCTTCCCCATGTCCCGTGGGATCACAGGCATGCCCTTGACCCCAGCCCCTTCCCTGCCGCCCTCCCAAGGCTGGTCCAGCACTGGGAGAAGGAAACCGAGGCGCAGAGGAGCCCAGGGATGTGCTGGGACACTGGCCATAGTGGGCAAGGGAAGCCTGGGGGGGTGACAGCAAATGGGGATGAGGTGGCTCCAATGGGGACAAGGATGGAAATGGGGAGAAGGGGATGGAAATGGGGAGAAGAGGACAGAAATGGAGACAAGGTGACACCAACGCGGACAAGGTGGCACCAATGGGGACAAGGTGATGGAAATGGGGCCAAGCTGATGGCAATAGGGACAAGGTGATGGTAATAGGGTCAGGGTGACAGCAATAGGGTCAAGGTGCCAGCAACAGAGTTAAGGTATGGAAATGAGGTCAAGGTGATGGAATGAATGGAAATGTGGTCAAGGCAATATCAATAGGGTCAAAGTGGCACCAGAGGGGACAAGGTGGTGTCAGGGGGCACAATCTGGCACCAATGCAGATGAGGTGGTGGCCTCATCCATCCCCTCCCCAACACAGCTGCCTGGGTGGGTCGGTTCCCACTTCCCCTCCCTCCATTCAGGTTTCCTTGCACCGCGGGATGATACAGTGGGTAGGGACAGGCAAACTTATGCCACCCCAGCCTGTGACACCTTTTCCGCAGGGAAGTTCCCTCAGGAGGAGCCCCTGGCTCCATTTCCCCCTCCTTTACCAGCTCTGGTGTGGTTTGATGTCCCTCTCCTTCTGCAAGGCACACAGAGCACCAGGACTGCCCTCCTGCCATCCCCTCACCCAGAGGTGCAACCAGAGACCAAATCCCTCCCCGCCGACTGCGCTGACGCAGCAGCTCCACCAAAACCAGCCAAAACCATGGAAACCTCAGGAAAAATGAACAGGGGGCTGGAGCATCCCAAAGTGGCTGCACAGGTTGCAGTGGGACCAGGAGCCTTGGCCATGCTGACCATCCAGTCAGAGCTCCAGCAGTTTCCCAAAACACAAATCCTACCCCAAATCCCTCTGGCATCTCCCTCAAGGCCCGCTGGGCTTTCCCCTTCCACCATTCCATAATCTCCATCCCAAGCAGGTTGGATCTGGTGGGATTTTACCACTGACCCTGCAGTGGGGAACGGGGTCTGTGCTCCCATCCCTGGGCTCTGAGCCATGAAATCCCATCAAAGCCAGGCCCTGGGAAGCAGCGTGGACTCACAGCTGCCTCCTGGCCCCTATTTCTTTGTTTCAGCTCCTTGCAAACTCCAAATATTTTTCCTTTGCAAATAAATTTTCCAGGGGGGGTAATTAAAAAAAAAAAAAAAAAAAAAAAAAAAGGGAAAAAAAAAAAAAAAAAAAAAAAAAGAAAAAAAAAAACAAAA
>VXAY01000773.1:127440-140134 GCA_013399855.1 Oxyruncus cristatus | reverse complement strand
AAAAAGAAGAAAGGAAAAAAAACCAGCAATCCCAGTTTCACAATATTGGCCAAATATAATTTACTGGGGGGAGGGAGGAAATGTTTGCTTTTAATTTGGGATTTGATGTTTGCTTTTATTTTTGTTGCAGAAAACAAACACCCCCTCATGGCCACATCCCTTGATTTTACGGGATGCAGATAATTCCACATTAACTACCAGGAATTAGATACCCTGTAGGTTATGGGGCAATTGTAGAATCCAGCCAGAGTCTAAATATTTTCAGCTGGGCTATAAACAATGCCAAGATAGGAAAAAGAATAGTTTGGCCATATAAGGAGGAAAGAGGATGGAATCCCGACGGGTCTGGAGCGGCGGCGCTGGCGAGACACCACAGTGATAAGCACCAGAGTGGGATGGGAGCTGGGAGAGGCTGGTGGGAGCACGAGGAGCATCAGAGAGGGATGGTACCAGCTCTATCTGCTGCTGAATCCCATCCCATGGAGCCAAGGAAGAGCTGGGCTCCCCATCTGGAAGGAGAGTGATGGAGGACATTGGAGGATGCTGGATGATGTTGGAGGATGATGGAGGATGTTGGAGCATGTTGGAGGATGATGGAGGATGCTGGATGTGTTCATATCTCTGCTCATCATCATGATAGGACATAGTGGGAACGGTGATGGGACAAGGGGGAATGGCTTCCAACTGGAAAAGGGCAAGGTTAGATGGGATATTGGGAAGGAATTCCTCCCTGTGAGGGTGGTGGAGCCCTGGAACAGGTTTCCCAGAGAAGCTGTGGCTGTCCCATCCCTGGAAGTGCCCAAGGCCAGGTTGGACAGGGCTTGGAGTAACCTGGGCTATTAGAAGGTGCCCCTGCCCATGGCAGGGGATGGCACTGGATGATATTCAAGGTCCTTTCCAACCCAAACCATTCCATGATTCAATGATAATCAGGTGCCTTAAATACAGATTTCTCCTTGGAAAACAAGCGCAGGAGCAGGGAACGAGCACTGAAAACACATCAAAACAGTTCCCAGGATTGGTGCTAATGATGAAGGACTAAGGAAACTGCACTTTGCTCTTGGACAGGTGGCAAAATTCAGGGAAATGAAGGATTTGTGAAGGATCAGCAGCCTTGGGGGAAGGAGAAGGTTTGGAAGGTGGGGAAGGGACACCACTTGGGGCCACACGTTGCACAGCAGCCATTGGCTCTCCAGGAGGACAAATAGCTTGCAGCAGCTGATTTGGGGCATTTTAGGAGGTGAATTCCATGGTGAGCAACCAGCAGTGGGATCACACTCAACCCCTGAACTCAACCTTCATGGCCGGGGGGGGCTCAGCCCCCTTCGCTCCGAGGAGAAAAGGGCTGTGACGGAGCAAAGCTGTGACACTCGATCTGGCCACCTGGGAAAGGGCCTCTGGCTTGTTTCAAGCCCATAAAATTTTAGGAGAGCAGTTTCAGCCTCACTGCACATCCCATAAAAAAGCCTCCTGTTCCAGCAGCCAGGAATTCTGGCCCCCACCCACTCGCCTGTGACCTTTCAAAAGACTTAAAATCCCAGTTCCAATGTGCAAAACGATAACAACAGAGTTATTCCAGGCTTTGCCATCGGGTTTCTCTTGATCTAAAAAGCCACAGACTGCAAAGCCTAGCCCTGTCCAACCCTGGACACTTCCAGGGATGGGGCAGCCACAGCTTCTCTGGGCAACCTGTGCCAGGGCCTCCCCACCCTCAGAGGGAGGAATTCCTTCCCAGCATCCCATCTAACCCTGAGCTCTGACAGTGGGAAGCCATTCCCCTTATCCTGTCCCTCCAGGCCTTTGTCTAAAATCCCTCTCCAGCTCTCCTGGAGCCCCTTTAGGCACTGGAAGGTGCTCCAAGGGCTCAGTTACACCACCTATGATCCGCAGGTCCACGCCCCAGGTTTGCTGTGAGGGTGCTTTTGGGCTGAATCCCAGTGTGTTTGGGCACTCACAGCCCCATTATCCCAGGGAGGGACCCAGGGATCTTAATGAAAGGCCAAAGTTTGAGCTCAGCTTTTCTCCTGGAGAACAGCCCAAAAGCTCACGGTTTTCCTGCGTTCTCCTGACAATCCATGGATGTCATGGCAGTGTGGTGTGCCTGCTGCCAAGAGGGAAACTCAATCCTACAGGAGACCCTTCCTGGCTGGACAGCCCCAAAACCAGCCCTGTTTGACAGGAGCCACTAAAACCACTCCATCATGAATCACCTGACCCGCTCTCATCCCCACCGCAGCCAGGACTCGCTGCTTCCCAGGCAGAGGAAAACCCACTCTGTGTCCCAAAGACTTGGAAATCTTAAGGAAAAACAACAAGCAGCAGCACAGCCAACTCCTACCACTTAGTCTGGGGGGAGCAGGTTGATATCTGGGCTCCCACCAGTGCTGCAGGTATTCCCAAAACCCTCCACTAGCATCTCATGCCTCCCATCTTTCCCAGGGGGATCCAACAAATCCACCCCATGTCCCTCAGTAAACTCCTCCAAGGCTTGACTGCCCTCACTGCTCAGCAAAAACAATCAAGTCAATCGAGTCTCCCTTCCAGGTGGAGTTTCCTTCCCTCCAGCTCCCAAGTGTCCGTGTTTCCACTGCCTTTTCCTGATAAATCAGCGCCCAGCGGCTCCGTCCCCAAGGACATTTTTTGCTCCACTCGGGGTTCTCTGACATCCCTCACTTTTCCACGCTCTCATTTTTTCCCATCACTGTCATTCCTCAACCTCGTTTCCAATTTTTCCAGCAGACTCTTCGGATTTCTCTCCACCATCCACTGACTCCTTAAAGCTCCCGGAGTCATGAGATGAGGGAGAGGAAGTGGAGCTTTATTCTTTTGCCCTAAATCCTCCTTGCTGGAGGGGGAAGGAGGAGATGCCAAAACCTTCAGTGCTGATGCTTCAAAGCAGAGAACCCAAAAGACATTATGTGATAAGTGTGTCATAAATTTTCCGTCGATTCATGTTTCCGGGCATTGATTCATTATTTTCCAGCACTCAGGTTCAGCCATGGCAAGAATGGATGAAGCCTCAGTGCAGCCGAAGGATTTTTGGCAACACAAAACACTTGGAAAAATGAAAGTCCTTGACAGGACATCAGAGAGAGCTTCCACCTGCCACACTCTGTTTATTTGAGTGCCTTACATGGGAGCCAAATGGCTTTGAAATCCCGGCTCCTCGTGACTCATCCCGCAGGAATTAAACAATTTCCATCCAGGCTCGTGGTGTGACAACTCCAGGGGCTGCTGGAAAGCAGCTCCTCCAGCAGCAGCTTCCAGTTCAATGCCTGGTCCTGCTTGGAGGGTGGTGGGATGGTAGTGGAGGGGATGGGGGTGGTGGAGAGACCACCTGGGCAGACCATTCCCAAAACTTCAGACCATCCCCAAAACTTCTTCAGACCTTCCCCAAAACTTCTTCAGACCTTCCCCAAAACCTCTTCAGACCTTCCCCAAAACCTCTTCAGACCTTCCCCAAAACCTCTTCAGACCTTCCCCAAAACTTCTTCAGACCTTCCCCAAAACTTCTTCAGACCTTCCCCAAAACTTCCACAGACCTCCCTCAAAACCTCCTCAGACCTTCCCCAAAACTTCCTCAGACCTTCCCCAAAACTTCCTCAGACCATCCTCAAGAATTCCTTAGGACCTTCCCAAAATTTCCTCAGACCTTCCCTAAAACTGATCACAAGCTCCTGACGTTATTTTTTTTGAATGGAACCCCTCCAACACCCCCAGCCAGGATGGATGCTGCACTGGGAATATCAGCGGTGCAGCAAGAAGGTCAGTGCACCAGGGCCAAACCAGGCCCCAAATGCCCAAACTGGCCCCAGAACAGGGAGTGTTGAGAGGGAAAAAAAAGCTCCAGACCCTGATCTGAGTTGCCCTGTTGGTTTTTCCTCTTCCAGAAGGGAGTGAGTGCACAAATGAGGAGGGAAAAAGCCCCTCGGTCCCAACTCCAGCTCCATTCTGGGGACAGGGAGTGCAACCATCTCTGTGGGGACAACCCCTTGGCTGGGGACACGGGGCAGGGGCTCCTCTGTCCTTGCCAGCAACTCTCCCAGCCCAGCACTGGCACAGCCTTGAGCTTTGGGTGCCAAAGTCAGCAGTGGTCACGGCATGTTCCCCGCTCAGCCCATCCCTGTTCATCCTTCCCTTCCCAGCTCTTCCCTCTTCCCCCCTAAGCAAAACCAGAGCCCAGCAGGGACACATGGTTCTGCTTTGCCTGAGTGAAAACCAGCCCAAGGAGAGGGGCTCCAAAGCTCCTCCCACAGCCTCAGTCCACCCCAAAAGGGCTGACCACAAACCAGCCAGACCCTCATCCCTGGGATCCAGCCCAGCTCCTCTGGGAAAGCCTTTTGGGGCACCCCCCTGGATGAAGCGTGGCCTTGGTGAAGAAACGGAGACATGGATTGGTGGTGGGGAGGGGGCAGTGCCAGAATTCCCATCGGCACAGGGAGTCCCTGGGCTCAACATGCCAGTCGTCATCACACTGCGCTGCTCCCACGCCCACACGGCATTTACAGTCGGGCTGAATTATGGTGGGTTCGGTTTTCACATCTCTCCAAAACAGCTGGAGAGAGAGAAAAATCCACCCACAGCCCCCTCAACATGATAAAAATAAGATGGAAAAGCAGCCCCCTGCCTCTCTGAGCCCAGGGGACACCCAAGAAGGATCAGCCAAGGGAAGCCTGTGGGTGATGCCAGGGGGACGGTCACATCGTGCTCCAGGTTGTGGCTGGAGAAGGAAGCCCAGGTAGTTTCCATGCAATGGAGCAGCCCTTGGCCCTCTCCATATTCCCACCTTTTCACAGAATCATGGAATGGTTTGGGTTAGAAGGGACCTTAAAGCCCATCTCGTTCCACACCATGGGCAGGGACACCTTCCCCTACTCCAAGGTGCTCCAAACCCCACCCAACGTGGCCTAAATTCTCCCTCCTTTTGGATTTGATGGAGCCAAACTTGCTCCAAGTGCTGAGCACTGGGGATGGCACCAGGAGGAGGCAAGAGTTTTGGGACATTAACTCATCTGTGCCATGACACGCATCCCACATCCTGGGTACCGACGTGCCTCATAGAAGGGCATCATCTTCTCTGGGAATGAGCAGCCACGGGACCCTCCACCCCCCTCCTGGCATGGCCAGATCCCCGCCCCGAGGAGGAGACACCCTGTCCGGTGTCCCTGAAATGGGAAAGCCCATGGTGCCAATAGGAACGGAGAAAACGAGGGGTCTGGGAGCTCTTCCATGAGAGAAAGGAGCACAGGGGAGGAAAATCCTGATCTTTGCCAGGGCCAAGGGGCACCTTGAGCCACCCCTGAATGGCAGGGACAGCCTTCTGCACCCTGAACCATGCCGGTTTGCACGGGTGTGAGCCAAACTCACCGGGATGGAAAACCCACTGCCAGTGCCCCCAGCCCGGAGACCCCACAGCCACAACCCACTTGCCTCTCCCCCCATACCCTAGAGCTCCACTCAGCCTTGTTTTGGGGCTGCATTTCTCTGAGGAATCCTCAAGAGAACCACGGGGATGGTGCTGATGTGTCTCACCATCTCCTGTCCCTCCCACGGGATTCCCACTACCACCATCCGGCGCGTGCCCCAGCACAGCCATGGGCTGTGGGGAGGCCCATGTCCCAGCAGGATTCATCCATGCCCTGGAAAGCAGCAGCAGAGCCTTTGATTCCTTTCCTGGAGGTCTCACCTGGGCTTTCATGTCATTAATTACCAGGATACACAGCAAGTGCCCAGCGGGGGGCGGAATCCTGTTGGATGTGGAGCCAAGTACGGTGATTTCTGCTCCCTGGTACCAGTTTGGGCCCCGTTCAGCCCTAGCTGGGCTTAGCCCATCCCTGCAAGGGCAAATAATGATGCTGCTACCCCTCCATCCTCAGCCTCCCGTGGTTCCCAACAGCCCCCCGCCCCCCACCACTCTCTCCAGGACACGCCGGAGGCAGGAACGCAGCTGAAATATAAATCAGCATTAAAGAAAAGCCCGGTTTGATGCAGCACAACCCACTGCAGGGCTCACCCAGCCCAGCTCAGGGACACCCTGGGGACACCTGGTCAAGCCCTGCACCCTCAACCTCCCTCAACCCCCAGCTGTGAGAGAAAAGAGTTGAAAACAGCATATTTTGGGGGGATATTCATTCTTCTTCCAGTTGAAAGCAGCAGGAGCATTTTAAAATCCTGTCTGGGTGGACAGGGGTAGTGTGATCCGAGCTCATGGTCTCAGCTCGTGGTGCCCAAATTTTGGTCCCCAAACTGTGGTCTCCTGGAGGGTAGCTCTATGTCCCCACACCAACCCTGAGAAGGTGGGACAGCTCCACCAAGGTCACCTCGGCTGCAGCAACCCAAAAACCTCCCTAAGCCGATTCCGTCAGGTCTAAGCAGCAGCAGGAGCCACCCTTTATGGGCAGAAGGTGAGTAATTAGAGATTAATTGATATCAAAATGGTTCAGGGCATTGCCCCACACTGCGGTGGGACCGGAGAGTGGGAAATAACACCAGAACAAGAAACGAGGTGGGAATATCAGCAAGAAACCCCCCTGCAAGCAGATCCCATTTACTGATGGGCCGAGAAAATAAAAACACATGGCTTGGAATCCCACCCAAGCCAGGCTGGTTTATGAAGACATGCAGGAAATCAGGGACAACACTAACCAAAGACCCCCCACCCACTGCTGGGGGCCCTTGGGTGCTGCTGTGTTGTCCTTCTCTGTCCCCCAGTGATACTTCTCCAGCCCAGATTTTCCCGCTTGTGCCAAAACTCGAACTCTGAATGTCAATTACTTTTGTCTCTGGAGCAACACCACCCGCCCCTGTGCTAAATAACCTCCTAAAGCCAAAAAGGGGCGGTTTGTCAGAGGAAACTAATTACTGGGGCTTGTTTGAACAATCCCAGTGCCTCAGGAAAGAGGGTTAAAGCTTAAATTTTGGCAGCAGGACAGAGCCCAAGCCCCAGATGTGCTTTGCTCTGGGCCCCATTTCGACACCACTGGTACATGGGGGCAAAATTCTCCCAATTTCCCAAGAAAGGAAAAGCACTCGGTGGGATCCAGGAGGAGAAAATACACCAGAGGCAGGAGGGAAAGAGGGCTGAGGGAACATCACCCCCCATGCTGTGGCTCTGGCCACTTGCCCCTTCCCTGTTTTGTAGGATTTTCCATCTGTGTGGTGTCACAACATGCTCCAGCCCTGCCAAATCCCTGGGAGGGAGGTCACTGTGCCACAGCATTCCTCAGTTTCCCCTTTGGAAGAACATCCTGGGAGCACAACGGAGCTTGAAGGACTCCACATATTAATTTCTGACTTTCCCAGGGTCCCACCTCTGCCTTTTCCACATGTCTCAGGTGTGCCGGCACTATCCCTTCAGCTCCTACCTCAATAATTCCCATTTTCATCCCTAAACAAGCAGATCCTGCCCTAATCCAGTATTCCTGCAAGCAGGAGGGGGTGAGCCAGGAAGGAGCTGTGCCAGGGGTGGGATGGGGGAGTTACAGCCCCTGGGTGTTCCCTGAGGGATGAGCATCCACATCCCACAACATCATCCCAGGCAAGAAGTGCAGGTGATGCCCAGCACTGGGAATTCCCCCGGAGCTTCCCTGCTCTTCTCCCTGTGGATATTGGATTCCTTGTTGCACAGAAGGAGCTGGCTTGTCCAGGTGCCCGCCGGGGATTATGGAGCTTTGCCGAGGGCAGAGAGACCCGAGTGAGGTTTGCAAATCCAATTTGCACTAAAAACCCTTCCAGTGGGTTTGGGACGGAGCACAGACTAAGATCCCATTAGCATTTACTGTCCAACTCCAGCAGCAACTGCCAACATATTGAACCACTTAGCGCCACTCCACAGCAAGCAAAGGAGAAATTCCTCCTGGGACAGCAACAGCAGTGGACTGGGAACAGGGATTTTAGGTGGAGGAAGCTCAAAACTTGGAATAAAGAGGGCTGGATGTGATAGGATGAACCTTCACATGCTAATACAGCAGAGCAGCTTTACTGTCACTGCAGGGAAAACCTGCTGGGATGCCTCAGGGATGAGAGGTTTTCCACAGGGAAGAGTCACACATGTTCCAAAAAAGCCAAGTTTCCCCTCTGATCTCACCCAGGGAGAGCTGTGGCCACAGTGCCCTCCCCACCTGGCTGCCGCCTCCCACGACTCCAGTTCAGATCTGGTCAGGCTATGGGTAAAAGATTGGGATCAATTCTCCTGCCCTGTGCTGCCACAAAAAACATTACAGTGGGAATGCAGTCACCCCAAGGCCAGGTTGGATGGAGCTTGGAGCAACCTGGACTAGTGAAAGGTGTCCCTGCCCATGGCCGGGGGCAGAATGGGATGATCTTTAAGGCCCTTTCCAACCCAAACCATTCCATGATTCTACCATCTGCTCTTGGAGACAGATGGGGCCAGACCCCCCCTCTGCTGCCCATCCATCATCCATGGGAAGATCCTACCCCAAGCAACACTTTGCCAGGGCCCAGCTCATGGTCTCCACGCTCAAAGGGCTCCTACCACCCAAGTTCGGGCTGGATCCTTCCATCCTCTCCTTTTCTCACCTGAAACTGCCCTTGGGTACCAAATAGGCAGGTTGTTCCCCCTAGCTGAAGGGATGCCCATCCTGGCTCGGCGCTGTCAGGGCCGCCCAGAGCGTCTTCCCACCACGCACCGCTGGCACTGTCCCTCCCAGACGGCTCCGTGGAGCTGCTAAGCCTCAAAAATGTGCTTTTAATAAGCCAACACCACTTCATGAAGAGAGACAGCAGCTGCCCCATTAAATCTGAGGCAAGTCCTTCCTCCAGGACACCCTGGAAGGACAGGACAGATGTCCCCAGCTTGGGACGCAGCTCCAGCTTGAGGGATGAAGGTGGTTTGGTTCCTATCCAAGGTTTTGGTTGGGTTTGGTCCCCACTCCTCCCGTGCTGCTGCCTGTTGTGGGGAAGGCAGCAGAGAGGGAAAAACCCCGGGAAAACCAAAAAGCCACTCCAGCACTTTGCTGGGACCATCCCCTGCCTGTTCTTCCTGGCACAGCTGCTCAGGGACCACTGCGATGGACCCCACAAGGATTCGGGATTTTGACCCTGCTCTGCTCTGGGAGCTCAGCATGAGGCTGCCCAGAGTGCCAGGACTGGGGGCTTTGCCATCACCAAGTCCCACGGCCCCGGTGTTTTAATAGGGGAGGATCAGGGAGCGACAACAGCCAGCAATAAGTACACCCTGAGCTCTCAGGCAGCTCATTCAGCCAAAACCAACATTATTAAAGGCAAAAGGGCCCCCAGAAGCAGCACAGAAGCCCACGGGCTGGGCAGCTCTGCATTGCTGCCACCACCAGTGAGGCCCAGAGAGGGCAACGACGGAGCAAAGTTGGTTCTCACCTCCAGGACCTGACCAAAAGCTGATGCCCAGCTACCACTGGAGCTGCAATGGCCTGCAGCCCTGCCCAGTCCCCAGGGGTCCCCAGGGATGGGTGTTTGATTTATCCAATCCTAAATGACAGGCTATTTCCTTGCTTTGAAAATTTGTGTTCACTTGGCTCCTTCAGGGCTATGTTTTTCTGCCTGGGAAGGATTAGGGCTGGGTTTACAAGCACCTCATGCCTAAAATGAGCCAAGATGAAATTGGGGGGGTTCCCTAAAGCCTGGAGCTCCATTACCAGGACTCCGTTCATGAATCATCTCCATTCCCAGTGCCCGGGAGAGCTCCAGGATGGGATTCACCACCCTGCCCCAAGCACCACACAGCCAGGTCCCTACCCTGCAAAAAAAGCTGCTGAATTGGAGAAAAACACGACTCCTGCTTTGGATTATTGCAGCCTGGGAGCGATGCTAAAGGAGAAACTTCCCCTCCCTGGATATCTCCTGCTGCAGAAATGCCGACTACTCGGAGCACTGCAAGAGCCGCACAGGGCTGCCCTGCCTCCCTCCCAGCAGCCACCCCACCTGTCCCCTTCAAAACTGGTCTTGGATAAAGTTCAAAGGAAGGGAAACAAATGAAATGTGGTTGCAGCAGAACGAAAACCCCTTCAGAAGGGCAGCGTTGATGCGAGTGGCATTGCCTGCGAGGGGCTGACACAGTGCTGACACGGCCCCGGAACGGTGGCGGGAGGAAATGCTCCAGGGAACAACGCGGTGGCAGAGAGATTGTTTCAATTTAGCTCTGGGATGCTGTGCTACAAAGTGAGCCCCTCTCAGGTTTTGTGGGGAAGAAGAGATGGGAATGAAGCTGCTTATGGCATTTCCCTTCCCAGGGCAAGCACGGAGGAGGCGGCTTTGTTCTGATGCTCCCGGGATGCTCCTTCACACGAAACCATCCCTACACCACCCCTGGCACGGGAGGGAGCAAGACTGGGATTCTCCTCCTCTCCTTCAAGTTTAATGGGGAAAGACTACCCCAAACTGGCCAAATCCCAGAAAAAGCTGGGTTGGATGGGATTTCTCCAGCTCAACCAGGTAATGGTGGAGCTGGAACAGACGGCTCACCTTAACTGAGGGACTGGACCACCCCATGGAACACCCCAGGTGTGGTGGGAGCAGAGGGGGAGGGTGGTACCCAAGTCCTTACCCCCTTCCCAGATATCCTGAACCAGGAACTTCCAGAGCGGGACCACATGATGCTGTTCAAGCTGAGCTTAGCAAGAGTCCGGGAAGCAAGACTGTGCACATGTGCTTTGGCTTAGATCAGAGAGAAAAAAAACCCACACCAGTAAAGCCCACACCAGTAAAGCCCACACCAGTCCTGTGCTACTGCCCCTCCTTCGATGGGCACCCATGCAGGGTCCCAGGACCCTCCCTCCCCTTGGCATCTCCCTCTCTCCGAGGCTCAGCCCCTCTGAGGACCATGAGCTGCTCCGTAGGCAGGACACCAACTTGTGCCCCCCAAACCCACCCATGGGAGGGCACAGCCTAGCTCAGCATGACACAGGATGGGGCCCTCCTGGGAAGAACATGGGGCTCTCCGTGTGCTGAGTGCCACCACACCAGCATGTGCTGGCCTGGGGACAGCCAAGGTGACACCTGCTCTGGCCACACGACCAGCAGGGTGGCTTTTAGGGCACCTTGACCTCAAAAAGGGGATATTGCCAATCTTAGATCCACCCTTGCAGTGCCCCAAAGGTGGAAATCTACCCCACAGCCATGGAAGAGCCACCCAACGGAGCCCCAGGAGGGAGATGGCCAAGCGTGATGTGATTCATGGCTCTGCCGTGGGAGGGCACCCAGTGCCACCACAGCCAGGCCCACGCAGTGCCAGCACCACCACCCCCAGTGCCAGGGCCTGCGTGTCCCCCCAGCTGTGCCACAGCAAACCAGACCAGCTCCCTTTATTTCCAGCCCAACGACGAGGCCTGGAAGGTGCTGGGCTCTCCCCTTGCAAATTCCAGAGGAGCCTGGCCCTGGTGTCACATCCTGCTGCCAAATAGCTACAGCCACTCACGGGCTGATGGCAAAGGAGGAGGGACAGCTCGGCATTACCGGGGTGCCTGCAGCCGGCAGGGGATGTGCCACACCCCCTCTGCACCTTTCTCCAGGCAAGACACGGGCTGGACCAGGGCTGAGAGAGCTCTCCGAGATCCAGTGCTACTGAAAAACTTGGGATGTAGCACCAGGAAAGTTTAATTCTTCTCCCCAGCGCAGTCCCGGAGCTGCTGGGGATGGAGGTGCAGGATGAGCCCAGAGCCTGACGCCGGCGTGGTGACACCAAGGACACTCACACCGGGGCACTGCCACGGCACAGAGTGAACCCAGGGTGCAGCAACGCCAGCTCGGCTCTGCAACTCAGTCAGGGCCGCAGTGGGTAAATTTGGGTCTGAATCAAAGGTTAAACCCCAAATCCAGATGCTCACACCTCCTAAAATTTGGCACAGAGATGCCCCTTCCCTGCTTGATTTCTCTGCCCTGTGCCAGACACCATCTCGGCTGCCTCTGCCGTTAAATCCAGGAGCACACACGACCACAAGAAACTGAATTTGGGATCCACTGACAATCCTGGCTTTAGATCTGGGATCTCGAACACATCCAGGACTCACACGCCGCTACCAACAGCCACTAACCCTTTCTTCTGCTGGGATAAACCGTGCCCTTGACCCAGTGCCTAATTGCAGATCGGCTCCCGAAGCAACGATGGGATTTAAATCAGGGCCGGCTACAAGCTACCATATATGTGCAATAAAGACACCCGAGGTCTGGGTTGTTTTGTTAAAGCCGCAGCGAGAGGGGAAAATTCCCTCCCTCGAGGATGGGGGGATATTCATCCCCCAGCCCCTGCCGAGCTCTGGAGATGGTCACCACTGCGGCGCGGCCAGAGCTGGGAGAAGGTGATAGGGCTGGAGATGCCGGCTGGCGACCCTTCCGTTCCTTAAACTAATATTTAGACAGGACCCATCTCCCCCCATCTCTCCGTGTCTGTGTTCCTGCGTGGCAGGACGGGCTCCAAGTACGAAGCAAAGTCTTGGGGCCGCCGCTCAGGCCGCCCTGACCCCGGCAGGGTGGTGGGGACCGGAACCAGGCTCCCCGCGCTCCCTCCATCCCCCGAAAGACCAGGCTCTGCCCCATTCGGTGGTGGCATCCCCGACCCGCCGGGTGCGGGCGGGAGGAGAATAACCAGCGGCGCTGAGAGCGGGCACTGCGCGGGCAAAGAGGCTCCGCCGGGACCTCTGGGGCCGCCCCCGGTCCCGCAGCGGCGGTGCGGGGCAGGAGCGTCCCGGGTGCGGGGCAGGTG
>VXAY01000773.1:88356-127232 GCA_013399855.1 Oxyruncus cristatus | reverse complement strand
CCTCCCCGCGCCGGGAGGCGGGTTTGGAGCCGGCCGGTTCCCCCGCCCCGCCCGGTGCCGGGGCCGGTCCCGCTGCTGCCTGAGCCCCGCAGCCGAGCGAGCCCACGGCTCCCCCGGAGAAGGCACCGGCTGCTTCTAGCAGCGGAGCCGACGGGGCCGCCCGGCCCCGCCCCGGTCCCTCCCGGTGCCGCCCCGGTCCCTCCAGGTGCCGCCCTGGTCCCTCCCGGTGCCGGTCCCGCCCCGCCCGAGCGCAGCCAGACCTCCCGGTGCTGCCGCAGAGCCTCGGTGCTGCCTCCCGGCATCGCCCCGTTCCCCCGGTTTCCCAACTTTGGACCCCCCGGTGCTGCCCCGGACCCGGTGCGCGCCGCGGGCAGCGACCAGCCTGGCCCCGGTGCCCAAATCTCCCCTGGCAGCGGTACCCAACGCCCCCGGCCGGGGGCACAGCCCTTCCATGGTGCTTGGGGGTATCATTGAAGCCCCCCCTCGGGCCGGGCTGGGCAGGGGCACGCCGGGGTTGTCAGTGGTTTTCTGGCACCGCCATCTCTTGTATCCCATCTGGGCTTTCCCCACAACAGTTTTGCAGGCTGACGACACGCCGAGAGCACGGCGGGATCACCACTGGGCATGGGACAGGCTGGAGAAGGCTGGCAGCCAGGCCAGGCTGATGAACAAGTGGAATGGGTTGTCTGAAGATGAGGGGTGTTTCTGCACTTTCTGTGTGAGAACCAAATGGTTTGATTTGATTCATAGAATCACAGAATCATTAAATTTGGAAAAGCCCTCACAGATCATTGACTCCTGACTGTTTCCCCAGCACTGCCAAGGCCACCACTAGCCCATGTCCCCACGTGCCACATCTATACATCCTTCAAATCCCTCCAGGGACGGTGATCCCTGCCCTGGGCAGCTGTGCCAGGGCTGGACAACCCTTTTGGTGAAGAAATGCTCTTTAAAGTCCCTTCCAACCCAACCTTCCAACTCAAACCATTCCAGGATTCCATGAGAAATGCTGAGGAGAACCCTTGCGAGGCCCCGGGAGGCTCCTGGAGCTGCTGATACTGCAGCATCTCCCATGGCCATGCCATGTCTCCCTTGGCTGTGGCCCCTCCCCACACTCTCCCACCCAAGCACAGCTTTGCCCTCCTGGAAAACAAGAAGGTTGCTTTGCAATGTGAGTGGTGGAGATGCTGAAGAGACCCCGAAAAGAGGCAAATCTGGCTTTGGTAGGGGTATAGGTGCCCCTTTGAAAGAAGTCAGGCTGGGACAGACCTGCTCAGGCACATTTCCAGAGGCTGCTCTTGGTGCAGGGTGTCCAAGGAGTCAATGGCCATAGGAAAAAGAGCGATTGAAGTTTGGAGAGGAGAGACTTAGTGCTCCCTTAATGACTGGCTCATTCCTTCTCCCACCTTCCTAGTGTTTGTTTTTGCAAGTATTAATACACTGGGACTGTTTTCTTTAGCACATGTTGGGTCTGGAGTGGTTCACTGGGGGGTCTGGGATCTGGATGACCTTGGCCCATTGGGAGACCTTCTCAAAAGCGGTCTAGGGAGCCTGGTCCATGGTTGTTTCAGGGCCCATGGCCCTGGCAGGAGCTGCAGAGGTGACCCTGCCACAAAGACCAGCTGGCTCGAGCCCCCAGGGTGCTGCTGGTGGGGCAGGCAGGGCGGGCAGAAGCGCTGGGTGCTGGGTCTCTCCTCTCTGACAGATTCACCTGGACACATCTTGGCTGCTCTGCAAACAGCATCCTACAACCCCCCTCCTGCTCCATTGCCCACAGAAGGCAACAGCTGTCCTGCCAAAAACCCAGTAGCTGCTAAACAAACGATTTAATGGGAACCAGCCTCGATGGAGCAGAAAGCAAACATGCCCATGGAAGCGTCGAAGCCATTACGGAGCCACAGCAAAGCCTTTGCGGAGCGCTCAGGAAGCACAGCCTGGGACAATTTGCATCTTTCGCTTTAATTAATGTTTTCCTAATGACATGTGTGACATGGTTAGTGATGTGTAGCTCCCATCCCTCCCGTGGTCTTTGCTAAGAGCCCAAATCTCAATTCGGCTGGTTGTCATGGTGGGATTGTTGGGGTCGTCCTGGGCCAGGAGTTGGATTTTGATGATCCTTGGTGTCCCTTCCATCTCAGGATATTCTCTGATCCCCACACCTCACCCTGTTGTCTCTAATAGAGTTGGTACCAGCACCTTCTGCCTAAAATCACAAAACAGTGAAATCCAGAGTGTCACTGGGAGCCTCTGGCTCACGGAGGAGGTTTGGGAGATGCTCATATTTGGCTTGGCTGCCTCTTCTTGTCCAGTCAAGCTACCCTTGATCTCTCCAGACTTAAACCGTCTCCAAGCTGGATGTTTGCAGGCTGACCCTGAGCAGATCCTGGAGATTCCCCTTTGTTCTTCCAGTGTTTCCTCCTCACAGTCTGGGTACCAGACACTGTGCAGTGACATCTCGGACATCTTCCTTACGCAGCATCCTAAAAGAGCCATGAACAGCCCTGGATTCCCGTGATTTTGGCCCAGGGCAGGCTGTGCTGCAGCCAATACGTGATGGTATTCCCAACACATGGGAGATGAGGGAGATCACAGACATGACCTATATCAAAAGGGGATGTTGTGAACCACTGGGATGGAGTGAAAAATTGGAACCAGTCGGCAAATCCATGGTACGGAATGTCACACACAAAATCCACGAGGAACAAGTGTCCATAAACACCAGGGGGGGAAATCTAAGCAATTAAGTCATTTGAAATGTCAGATAGCCCATGGACCCCACATTTGGACATGATGGATGAATGAAAACATAGACATTAAAAATTCCTGAAAACTAACAAAGGAACAATGATTAATTTCCCTCTGTTCCAGGCCAATTGCATTATATACACACAAAGGAGTCATAAAAATTCCAGGATGACGGAACAAAATCCTCACAGAGCTCCACAGATAAAATACAACCATACTGGAAGGAGCTGGAACCGTCCAGGGAAGGAGCGTGCCTGGGGCTGGCTCCTATATATCCTGATGGACGAAACACCTTTCCCAGGGCATGCAACTGCAAGGTTGCACCTGGCGGAAGTGCTGGTAGACACGAACCAGCTTGAGATGAGAAAAATCCTTCTTGGGGACAGCAGCAGGTCCTCCCGTAGTCCCTGCAGCCACATGTGGGATGAGCTGGGCACTGTCCCCTCGTAAATCCCAAAGGAATTGGGGATGTGGATGCAGATGCAGCAGTGGCAGAGGATGGCAGGGAGGAGACAAGTGAAGAGGTCAGAACCTCTGCCACGGTCAATTTCAAACTCCTATCAAGTGCCAAGTGCCGGCACTGAGTGTTTAGGAATGAGAGAAAATGAAGGGATAAAGTCAAATCGTTCCAGTCCAAGAGGCAGCTGCTTCCTTCGGTTCAGAGAAAGATATTCCAAACCAAAACCACAAAGAAAATATCATTAAAAGAGGCCACAGTGTTGCTTGGTGACTTGTTCGTTGGCTTTTTGTGGGATGTTTTTCATCAAATCCATCTGTGGAGTCTGCAAAATTAATTAAGGAGGGGGCTGAGCAGTGCCAGGGGCCGAGGAGATTTAGGGGCTGCCCCAAACGAGAGCAGTAAACACCCACCTCAGCTCTGCAGGGATGGTCCCCTGGAATAGGGATTGGGGTCCCAGCATCCCAGGATGTCCAGGAGTGCTGCATCCTGAGTGATCCCATCCTTGCTGGAGGCTGCAGCCCAGCCCGAGGCTTCTCATAATTCACTCCTCGAAGCCCCGAGCAGCCCGATGGGAACGTCATTCCTACATCCTAATGGGCCGTGAAACTCCAGCAGGCTCGGGATACCCGGAGTCCTGTCTGGGAAACGCTGGAGGAAAAAAAAATGTGGGGATCGTGGCAAAATGGTGTGAAACAGCTCGGGAAAAGGCAAAGAGAGGGATAAGACAGGAATGGGTGAAGGGGAGCCGCTGCATTCCGGCTGTCCCCGTGTCCCTGCCTGTCCCTGACAGGTGATGCCTTGTGCCTTTCCCATCCCAGTCCCCGCTTTTCCAGCCAGGAGAGATGTGCCGGGTAAGAGCCATGGCAACCCTTACACAGAGAGTCAGCAAAAACCAGCAAAATGACGACTTTCTCCTTGAAATCTCCAGGGAGGGTGGGAGGCTCCAGGCCAGTCCCGCCTGCCATAAACCAGGCTCTAAAATGGTTCAGTGGATGCTGCAGTGGAGCTACAGAGAGAACCTGCTCCAGCTCAGCCACATCCCAGCCTGATGGGAGCAAGAGGCACAGCTGTCTTATCCTCCCATCATGCTGGAAGAGACAGCACAGATCCAAGGTCATCCCATTCCCTGCCCTCCAGCAGCCTCACCCTTGTCACACCAGCCTAAGGACAGCTGGATCTCAGATTCTGGCCTGGAGACGTGGGAGAGGGACACCTTGGATTAATCCTATTTTTTTGGTCTGGTGTACATCTTAAAATAATATTTTATTTTGAACCTGTATCCAAAGGCTTCAAAAAACCTTTTTTTAAAACTCTTATAATGGAAAAAATCAGCTCAAAGGCAGTTTTCTGAGCAGGATGGGAAAATTCCCTCCTTTGGAGGCCATCGGGAACTGTCCTCCACCTTCCTCCCAGCAAAGGCAACTCTCCCACCTCGCTGCTCAGCAGGGACTCAATTACCCATATGAGGCTGCCCAGAAGAGTTTGACACAAAATTGGGAAGCTGCCAAGAAATTCCTAATTGAAAGTGGTTCCCAACATGTCTGCCGGTGGGGTCCGAACCTCCTCTGTCACAGTGAGTTACGAGCATGCTCTGGTTTGAAATGAGGCAGAGTAAATCTAATCATATTTTTATGAGCCCCTTTTCCTCCTGCCTGGGCTGAGCCCTGGGCACCATGCTGTGCCTTTTTCCAGATCCATCTCTTTTCTTGGAGCCACACGTTGGATTATGAACAGCTTCAAAATTCAAGCTCTAATAAACTGAGTCCCCCAAAAGCAAGTTTAGGCAGGAGAACAGATGGGATTTCCAGCAGCATGGGCTGCAATGTGTCCCTCACCTTCTCCCTGTGACATGGTCCTCATGGGATGTTTGTGAGGGACGGGGATGTGGAGATTTTGGGGGGCACACACGGGGGGGTCACACCTCAGGAGCTGAGAGAAATGAAGCAAGAAGAGAAGTGTTGCAACATCTCCGCTGCTCCAGTTGGGTCTGGTTTGGTGCCTGGCAGCAGAGTTGTCCCACACCCCTGCATTTCTCCCATCTCCACCTGAATTTGGCCACGGGACAGCCCCCAAATTCTGGGGGATCTTGCCCAGGGCTCCACTCTGGAGCAGTAATGAGCCACTGTACAGCATCCTGCCTGTGGCCAGGATATCTCCAAAGAGCTGTTTCACACCTCCTCGGGCATGGAGGTCACACACCAGATGTTCCCCATCAACAGGCAGATGCAAGGACATTTTACACCAGATTTCAGCCCTGCAGTCAAATTGCCTTCATTTGCTCAGAAGCAAGTGATACTCGGTTCTTGGAGCAGCATTTGGCTGGGAAAGGGGTGAATGCTGATGTACAAGGAGTATGACCCATGGAATACAGAGCAGAGCCTGCCTTCCTGAGGTCTTTTCCAAAATAACTCCTGGCAGCCAGAGGGGCTTGGATCTGGCAGAGCACAGTCATCCAGGATGCTGTGCTGACTACCAGGTACTAAACTCCTTCCACTGCCCACCCTGGCAGAGCAGGGAATGCTTGGAGCTTCGGCAACATGAGGGGGAGCTGAGCTCTTGTGATGCCACAAGAAATATCCCAGCTCCACATGGGCTCCTTCTGGAGCTCTCCCACCAGGAATGATCCTCATTCTGCCACCCACAAGCACAGGGATCTGGTCTTCCAGCTTCACCCCTGTGCTGGAACCATGGCAAGCCAGAGGGAGAGGATGGCTCTGTGACCCACAGGCACATCCAAGGGAGAAGAATGGCTTTGGATAATATCCCAGGGAATTGGTGTAATTCCTCCTGGCAAAGCAGGATGTGAGGACTCACCTGCCCCTTGGTGCCCATGGCCATGCTCAGGAGGGCTCAGCCCAGGAGCTCTGCTCACTCCTCCCCTGCTTTCACATTCCAGCCAGGTACAATCCTTTAAAAAGCTGCACTCTGAGTGGGGCCATCCCACATCATGGATCCATCCTGTGATTCCAAACCCCAGCTGAAGGTTTGCAGCTGGAGCTGCCGCCGCAGCCTGGTTTCCAACTCTGCTGCCGGGGCAGAGGGGCTCCACTTCAAAGCTGGTTTGCCTTTTATAAAAACCTCTGCCACGGAAATGGGGATGCCTGGAACTTCCAGATGCCTGGCAGGGCTGCAGATAAAACATTTGGATCATTTTGGCTGGCTGGAGAGGGCGGGGGGGTGGAAATATGGATGTTATGGAGACATATGGAAGCATCAGCTCAGAGCACAGCCCTGCACTGCCTATAGAGACAGGTTTTGCCCCAGAGAGATGGGAAGCAGTTGCAGAGAAGGACCTTGAGCATCGGGATGAAGGAATAATCCAGCCTTTGGGATGAGCTGAGCCATTGCCTGGCTGTGATTTCTGGAATAGTGGAAGGTCAGCCCTGAAAGAAGGGCTGGAGGGGACACACGCAGTGACCCAGGGCAGAGCTGCAGCATTTCAAAACCCCTCCAGCGTAAAAGCAATGCTGGGAATCACAGAATCATGGAATGCTTTGAGTTGGAAGGGACATTACAGATCATCTCATGCCATGACCTATGGGCGGGGACACCTCCCACTATCCCAGGTTACTCCAACTTGGCCTTGGACACTTTCAGGGTTGGAGCAGCCACAGCTTCTCTGGGCAACCTGTGCCAGGGCCTCACCACCCTCACTGTAAAAGACTTCTTCCTCATATCCGACCTAAATGGCCCCTCCTTGGGATCCTCCCTGCCCTTGGAAACACAGGAATAGATTGCAGGGTGCTTCCAGTCAACAGAAATGCAAAATACAATGGATTCCCTTAAATCCCCCACCTGGACCACAGCCAAAGCCACCTGCCCCCAGGCCAGGCACAGCAGGAGCTTGTTATCTCCCTGCTGAATGTGCCTCTGTTCCCAGCAGAGCCTCCCCTGGGGCCCAGGAATCCCAGAGTGCAGCCAGCCCTTCCCAATGCCAGCACAAAGAGTCCATCCTGCTCCCACTCTCGGGCTTTTGGCTTTGCTGCTCTTGCCAGGAAATGGGCAGCAGCACACTGGGAATGCCGATGTTGCAGCAGGAACAGGGGAGCATCCCAAGGATCACCTTTGGAGCTGATTTACCCTCATGATTTACCCTCTGGACATGATGCATTTTAAAACACATATTTCCATTTAAAAGGATCCACACAGATGGGCTGCTGAACCAGCAGGGAAAGTGATTTGCTCCATATATCTATTCCTCAAAAAAAAAAAGGAATTTCAGATCCAGCCCTTCCTAGACCTTTCCATCTACCTCCCTCTCCTGCCAGGCAACCCTGCACACCAACTCCCCAGCCAATAAATCCTCTCCCTCATTAAATATTGTGGGTCTCAATTAATTAAATGCGCACAAAAACCACAGTCCCTTCAGCAATTAGAGAAGTGGCTGAGTAATTAGATGGAATGTTAATTTAATTTCCAGGAGTGGGGGAAGAAAAAGAAAGAGAGAAAAAGAAGAAGGAGCAAATGAGATTACATTTGATGAAGGGGAAATCAAAAGTCACTTAATGAAAGAGCAATTAAAGTTCCCCAAACTATGCGGCTGGAAAATAAACCCTTGAAAGGCGGGGCCACCGGTGTGTGTTGGGAATGATGCTGGTCCAGGTAGAATACAGGAATCCATGTGTACAGGGATTTGTGTAACACCCATCCTGGCTCGGCCTTGCCTTTTCCCTCCATCAGGGAACAAGGAGAAGGATATTGCCTGGCAAACAACTGCTTCATCCTGCCCATACCTCCAGATAATGCTCTTATCAGCCTTCCTCAGCTGAGATCAGTCCTCCTCTGCCAGGAGAAGCAGAAATTGGAAGGAGGCAGCTCCCTGCTGGCTCAGAGGCTACAGGGAAACCAGGACTGGCATTGCAGGGCATGGACACACAGGGTCATTCACAATGCCAGCAGCTCCAGGGTCACTCCTCACTGGTGCCCAGCTCTGTGCAGCTGCAGCCGCAAGGCACATGCCCTCCCAGTGGGTTGTCTCCTCTCTGCATGTTTCCTACATCTGGTCTTGATTTAAATTTTGCTTTCCAGGTGTTTGCAGCATCAACAGGTACCAGGTTTCAGCCAGGCCCCCTCCCGAGTGCAATGCCCAGAGCCCACCCCAGGTTTGCTCCAGGGATTCGGGGGGTGGGGGGGGGGGTGAGGAGGCTGGAGTGGAAAATCCCCCTTCGGGCATAAAACACTGTCAAGGGGGGATTTTCCACTTCATCCCCCAATCCCTCTATATTGGGGGGATTATCAGCACCAAATTTGCCTGAGGGCTGCCAGCCCCCCTGAGGTCTGGTGGCATTGGGCACCTTTTCCTATCCAGACTTGCTTTTCAGGGACTGGGAGCCCCTTTCCCTTTCCTGAAGTGCCTTTCAGGGAGTGGGAGCCCCTTTTGCTTTCCAGACCTGCTTTTCCACGAGTGGGAGCCCCTTTTGCTTTCCAGACCTGCTTTTCCACGAGTGGGAGCCCCTTTCCCTTCAAAGACCTGCCTTTCAGGGACTGGGATACACATTCCCAGCCCCTCGGATCTCAGCGAGGAGCAGGGGCTGGTGCCAGACTCTCGGGCAGGATGAACTGCCTGAGCTCAGCTCTCGGTGGCCTCCTGCCTTATCCCAGCCCGCGGCAGGGTTTGGAGATAAAGGCAGGTTTTGTTGGGTTTAATTAGCGCTGGCGTGGCAGAGCTTGTGGCTGCCAAGGGCTGACAGGCAGCTTAATTAATCCGCTCACCGTTGTCACTTGGAGACGGCTCCGCAGCGGGGAAGTCGGGGGGAACCCTGGAGAGGAGTAGAGAGTCTCAGCAACGCGGAAAAGCCAGTGAGGAGACGGGATGGAAGGAGATGTTTTCTCCTTGTTGATGTTTTTCCCCTCGCGGGGATAAACCTCCTCCTGCTCCCGAGCTCCACTGATCTGTGAGAGGCAGAATTCCTTTCGCTCCAAAGATGGAGGACTCCAACCCTGCCCCACAAAACCACACGGGACCATGGCAGGGGCTTTTTGGGAGGGCAAAACAGGGAGTCAATGCTCCTGCAGCCCTTTGGGAAGCAGCAGATGGTTTGCAAGCACCACGAGTCTGATTTTATTTCAGTAAAGTGTGTGAAATAAAGCAGAGCAGAAGCCTGGTGCGAGCGAACACCCGCACGAATTCCAGTACCCACAACTCACTGGCTTTTAATTATGATGTGATGCATTCACAGCAGTCCAGGAGGCGGGGGGTGGGGAGGGGAATTCCCCTATTTTCCACCAAACAGCTGGATTTGAAATGCTGTAAATGTTTGAAATGTTCTAAGGCAGGGAACCATCTGGGCAGGCAGTGAGTGGAGGTGGCAGGAGCTCGGAGCACTGGACTGTCACTCAGGGACAAGGGAGATGTTCCCATGGGGAGGGTTTGGTGCTCACACCCTGCTCTTCCTGGGTCCCACGTGCCAATGGAGGCAGGTGTGCAGGAAGGGTTGTGGGGATGTGGCAGGCACAGGCTTGCTCCAGAAAAAACAGCAGCAGAAGAGCTGGGACTGAGCATCGGGAAGGCTCAGGGGAACACAGGGATCACTTGTGCTCAAGAAAAATAAGGGGAAACTGGGATGGATAAAGAGAAAACGGGAATCAAATGAAAGAGTGTCCAGCTGGACTTTTTAGCCTAGAAAACAAGGAGTGAGGAGGTTGGGATGGAGCACTTCCCACCCCCTCCCTTGGCTCCCCAGATTCCTCCCTGCAGATCCCAAGCTCAGAATTCTGGGAGGACGAGACCGCTACCCCTGCCCTTCCAGGTCTCCTCACCCAGATCCAGAAATCCTGCCTGGGTTTGGTGTTAACTTCCACCCTGCATCCAAAACGCTCATAGAGGGAGTTGCCTCTGGAAGAGGAAACTCCAGTCACTCTTAAAACATGGCTTTGCCTGGGTGCTGCCCAAATTTAAAGCACACAAATAAAATCAGGGATGAAGCAAACGAGCCAACACAATGTCAGGCACGAGATAGGATTTAGTTAAGAGTAAATGAGTGTATAAGCTGTGGATCCTCATAAGTGAGGGCTTGAGTGGGTGCCAGGCCGGGCTGCTCCCGCCCTGGGTGGCAGGTACTGGCCTGCATCCCTCACAATTCCCTGTCCAGCTGCTGGATCATCCCCAGGAACCTCACAGGGAGCAGGTAGAGGTGCCTCACAGCTTGTCTGTTTCATGGGATGAGGAACCTCGGAGATGGACTTAGATGATCCTTGTGAGTCTCTTCCAGCTCAAGATATGAAGGTACCTTCCAGTACCTGAAGGGAGCCACAGGAAACATGGAGAGGGACTTTGGACAAGGGCCTGGATTGCCAGGACTAAGGGGAATGGCTTCCCACTGCCAGAGGGCAGGGTTAGATGGGATCTTGGGAAGCAGTTCCTCCCTGGGAGGGTGGTGATGCCCTGGCACAGGTTGCCCAGAGAAGCTGTGGCTGCCCCATCCCTGGAAGTGTCCAAGGCCAGGCGAGTCCAAGGAGCAACCTGGGCTAGTGGAAGGTGTCCCTGCCCATGGCAGGGCGTTGAACAAGATGATCTTTAAGTTCCTTCCAACCCAACCTATTCCATGATTCCACAATTCCATGATACCCTATGATTCCACGAAACCCGCTCCCTGCTCCACCATCACTCTCAGAGATCCCTCCAGCAGATCCACTTAGATCCAAACAGCCCAAAAAGGGAGCAAGAAGGACTTTTTCCTAATGGAAACCTGTGCAGAACACACTCAGAGATCCCAATTCCTGTCTCCCTGGGCTGCTCCCGTGTCCCGGAGCAGGACAGCTTAAAACGAAGCATTTTATCAAGTGTGTCCCCTCCTCTGCAAGCCCCGGGGGTGGTGGAGGTTGCATAATCCCCGCAGTGCCCCCGGGATGCTGCTGTCCTTCATTGTTTATTTGCTTAGCAGCAATTAGAGCAGCGTAATTACAATCAGCGCTCGTTTACATAAAGAATCGCTCTGCTTGGCTTCTGGGTGCCCCTGCTCCTCGAGCCACGTGCCAAGACAAACCCTGGGAAGCGAGACTGAACCTTGGGAGTACAAAAATTAACGTGACACCACGTCCAGAGGAATGGAAAATAGGAGAGAAGGAGGGCGAGCCTCCTCCACCCTCCCCCCAAAGAGCCGACTTGGCTCAGGTTTCCTTCTGGATTAGTCGCTGGATGGGAAAGCTGGGAGCGCTGGGATGTTTACACGTGCTGTCAAGGGGACAGGAGGGCCACACCGCACCTTTTAATTGGGAATTAAGAGCCAAACAGCTCCATCCCAGCAATTAGTGGGTTTGCAAAGGTGGGAGCATCCCTCCTGTCATCAACACCGAAACAGGTTTATGCGGGACCGAGGGTTTGGGCAGGGTCAAAATTCACCTTTTACGAGTGTGTTGCAGCATCTAAAGGTTAAAAAAAAAAAAAAAAGTCCAGAGACAGCAGCTCATCCTGAGTTTTCTTCCTTCCCTGCAGCAGGCTGGCTTGGCTTTACTCCCGAGAAATCAAAGGAAAGGCTGTAAGTATTAGGTTGATTTTCTAAACAATTCCCCTCTGAGCTTTTAAATAAGACCCAGGTTTTCGAGTAAGGGCAGTGCAGGGCTGCTGAAAACAGCAGCGAGGGGGAAAAAAAACAGCACACTTTTCATCCACAAAAACACTCGGATGAAAATATTTACATTTTCTTCCTCCGTGTTTTCAAGGCTTGGCTGGAAAAAAAGTTTTTTGTTTGGGGAAGCAGCTTCTCTGAAACTTCAGGGGGAAAAAGCAAAGCAAAAGTTGATTGATCTCCTCCAAAATTCAGTAGGTGAAATGAAGCCAGTAACTAAAAAAATTTGTGTTTAAAATCAGGTGGTTTGAGAAGCATTTGGGGAGAAAAGCAGCTCTTTTTGGGGGGTTTGCACTGAATCCCTAATCCTATTAATTCTTCCCCTCATGTCAGATAAAAAAAAAAGTCTGATTTTTTTGGCAGATCTATGAAAGACAGGAGCATGTGCACTAATTATCATCTGGGCTAATTATTATTGTAATTACTGACGAAGGCTAAACCTCCCTCTTCAGTCCTCTCTCTTCTTTCCCTTCCCCCAGGTTTCCCAGATATATGAGTGTTTCCCCACTGCTAATTGCAAATTCCTTGTGCCATTCCAAGGACCTTCACCCCTTCCAGCATTTCCACCTCATCCTCCAGCCCTGCCCTGGGCACAGAGGAGATGGGAGGCTGGAAGAGGCTCTGCTCCATCCTGTCCTGCCAAACTCTCCTTGCTTCCCTCTGCCATTTCGGCAACGAAACAGTGAGGCAGGTCCCTGCTGCCTTTATCCATGCCCTGGATACCGGGAGCTCTTTGCTTTTCCTACTTCAGTGGCCAGATATTCAGGGTTTATTTTTCCCAAGGCTTTTTTCGGGGGTGTAAATAGGATCAAGAAGGGAGGAAGAGCGGGTCTCAAGGGAGAGGATGTCTGTGCTCAGGAGAGCACTTGTCTGGGCTTCCTGGCTGCTGGGCCCTGCTCCCTGGGATCTGCTCTCCATCCAGGGAGGTGATGACAGGCTGTGCCTCACTTCTGGCAGCCACAGCAGTGAGGGGGATTCACTCCAAGCTCAGGGGAGATGAGGGTGGTTACACAGAATCCTAGAATGCCAGACTGGTTTGAGTTGGAAGCAACCTTAAAGCTCATCTCGTTCTATGGGCAGGGACACTTCCACTAGCCCAGGTTGCTCCAACCTGGCCTTGGACACTTCCAGGGATGGGGCAGCCACAGCTTCTCTGGACAACCCGTGCCAGGGCCTCCCCCCCTTCACAGGGAAGAATTCCTTCCCAAAATCCCATCTAAACCCACCCTCCGGCAGTTGGAAACCATTCCTCCTGTCCTGTCCCTCCATGCTCTTGTAGAAAGTCCCTAAAAATGTTTGCCTACAAGTCACATCATTTGTGTTTTAAGGGAGGACATTCCTAAACCCCACTTCTCCTCCCTCTCCAGGGACATGTCCCCTGGGAGATGCCCTTCCTGGCCAAAACCCCTGATGTGTTCAGCTCCCCTCTGAGCATGGACCAGCATCTGAGTCCAACAGGAGTTACTAGATAGTTGGAATGCATCAGTCATGGGATAGCAGCTCTTTTATGAGCTGTTTCCATCCCAGAGATGCCACAATTCCCTTGGAGACAGACGGTGTGCGTGTGAGTTGGAGGGGGTGCCTGTGGATGAGATGAAGGAAGCAATCCCAGGTGATGAACTGCTCCTAGGTTTTGGTTTCCTTGATTATGTGTCACCCCCAAGGCAAAAACATCTGGGAAATAAACTAGCTCATCATCTCTGGAATTCTCAACCACCAAAACCAGTCAAGAGGGCACCCGTGGTGGCGATTTGAGATGGTTTGTGAAAGGGTTGGAGTAAGGCAAGGATGGAAAATGAGGGCTCTGTGAGGGTGGGGAGGCCCTGGCAAAGGTTGTCTATGGAAACTGTGGCTCTCCCATCCCTGGAAGTGTCCAAGGCCAGGTTGGACAGGGCTTGGAGCAACCTGGGATAGTGGAAGGTGTCCCTGCCCATGGCAAGGTGTTGGATCTACATTATATTTAAGGTCTCTTCTAACCTAAATAATTCCATAATTCTATGATTCCAGAACTTCTACCACCCTGGTAAAGCCCTGGACTTGCTGGACAGCTCGGGGATTTTGGTGGCCCTACCTGTAGCAGCAGGTAGTTGTTTCCCCTCTGCAAATTCCCTTCCCTCACGCAGCTCCCAGGGGCAATCAGCCAAAAACGTTCACAAATTGAAACTATTCCATCCCACAGAATCCTCATCCCGAAGTGTGGTGACACCTGAGGAGTCTCAGCCTGGCATGTTACACACCGGGGGACACAGTGAGGATGCTCAGGCAGCCCAACCCTGTTCCCCAGCGCTGTCCCCTCCTCCCTCTCCCTTTCATTAGCAGGGATCATTCCTGTGGGCTGGAAGCCAGAGCAAAATCTCATCTCCGGAGGATACATTTTTAGACAGTTTACAGATTCTGGCTTCCTGCTTTTAAATATCTCGGGTTCTTTTGTTTTCCATCACCTGCAAAGTAAGTGTGAGAGCAGTCAGTGTCCCTGTGTGACTCTGGGGGTGATCCTGCCCTCAGCATGCAACTTCCATGGCTTTGGAAGGCACCAGAAGCCAAACACCCTGAAGGCATCTCAGCCCTGTTTCTACACCTCGGTGGTGGGACACAACCTTCTCCCGGGCAGGGCAGGGCAGGGCAGAAACATGGTGAGAACAGAGGTGCTGAGACCCACTGGAAGGACCCGCTCTGAGGCTCCATCATGGCTCCTACCACATCCTGGGATGGTCCAAAGGACCAGCCCCACGCTGAGGGGGTGTGTGTCAGACCCCAGCATGTCCCTGCCATGTTCTTCTTGCCAGGCAAGCCCGGGCCAGGCGGGACACAAAGCATGTTCTGTCTCGCACACCAGGCACGCTGGCACAGCCGCCCACCCTGGCACGCTGCTGGGGCGCACTTGGCTACCTCCAGGTAAGAGTCAGAGGGGTTTGGCCACGTCTGGCTTCTCTTCAAAACTGCTGCTTGGAGAACTCTGGGGCACGACACTGTCCCTGGACCGTTCCTTTCCTCAGAACTGCCACAAGTGGTCTTCCCGCTGGTGATTTTGTATCAACTGGTGTTTACTGGAGCAGAATCAAAAAAAAAGAAAGGCATTATTTTCACACAGCAACCCTATCAAACACTCTGGAAAGTGTGTTTATTCTCTGTTTAGTGGCAACTGGCTGCCAGTAGCTTGGCACTGGTCTAGTCTCCAACCCTGAGCTCAGAAACCCACCCCAGGCTGGCGAACAGGGTGGCAGCTCTTTGGGCGAGCCCAGCCCAGTCAGGGGTCCTAAATCCCGGGATGCCCCAGGCCACTTCCAGCCCCTCGGGCAGGGGTATGCCCCCTTCTGCAGTAGGATTGTGGAGCTGCAGGAATGAGAGCAGTGGGACAGCAGTGGTGGCTGTGCTACCTCAGCAACCACGGGAACATTTCTCTGACTGTGGGACATCTTCCAGCAGCAGCGCCCACACCACAAAGGGTTAAGGAGGGACTAAATCCAAGCACGGCCCTTGGGCGCTTTGGGAGCAAAGGTGCTCAGGAGCTCTGCTGTGAAGGTGCCTGAGCATCTCTGCTCGATCCAGCACAGAGGAGGACCCCTGGCACAAGCCCTGTGAGGGGCCAGAGCTGCCCTGAGCCAGGAGCTGCATCCTGGCCTTTTGTTCTCCAAGGAGAGCATGCAGGAATTGGGTGCCAGCCACGAGAGCTTGTGCTGGTGCCTGCTTCCTCCCTTGGCATGCAGTGGTGCCGGGTGCCTCTGGCCAATTCTTGCTTGCGTAAACAGCCCGAGTAACGAGGCTGAGTGGCATGGGAGGCTGCACATCTGCCAGGCAGCCCTTCCCTGTGGATCAGGGAATGCTGCGGAGCCAGAGTTTGGGGCATCCCACGAGGTGCTGTACGGGATGCCCGAGACTGGCTTCCTCAAACCACCAACCACTTGTTTTTAGAGCACAAGCAGGGGGGTTAAAGTGATTTTTACACTGGCAAAAGAATTCAGTCATGGAGGAACACGTATTCCAACTTGGATCAGCCTGGAGGAGACTGAGGGGAGATCTCATCACAGTCTATAACTTCCTCATGAGGGGAAGCGGAGGGGCAGCTCCGATCTCTGCTCTGTGAGCAGGGACAGGACCCAGGGAACAGCTGGAGCTGTGCCAGGGGGGTTTAGGATTGATATCAGGGACAGGTTCTTCCCCCAGAGGGTGGTTGGGCACTGACCAGGCTCCCCACGGCAGTGGGCATGGCTCCAAGGCTGCCAGAGCTCAAGGAGGGTTTGGATGATCCTCTCAGGGACAGAGTGGGATTGTTGGGGTGTCCTGGGCAGGGCCAGGAGTTGGACTGAATGGTCCTTGTGGGTCCCTTCCAACTCAAGGTATTCCATGATTCTATGAAAATAAATGTTTGAGTTGTAAACATTCCACAGAGCCAAGCTCAGGCACAACCATAGCAAAATTTCCCATGGCTCCGACTGGAGGGGGTTCAAAGCCTGTTGTCAGCAGGCAGAAGGTTCCTCCTACACACCAGTTCTCTCCAGGTGCTCCACAGGTTAGCACTTCCACACTTTCATGCTGCTCATCCACGGAAGCTGACAAGGCACATGGTGGGATTCTTGGGGGTGTCCTGTGCAGGGGCAGGAGCTGGACTTCGCTGATCCTCGTGAGTCCTCCCAACTCAGGAAATTGTATGACTCTTTGATCTCCCTGATCCAACCCCAGCAGTGACGCCAATGCTTCCCACCAACGCAGCTCCTTGACTCGCTGCCCCAGCCCCAGGTCCTGTGTCTGAGCTGTGCCTTCTAAGGGATACAAAAGGTTAATATGAAAAAACCCCACGTCTTGAGCCCTGCTAATGCCTCTGGAGAATGGAGCACCCCTGCCAAGAAGCTTATCTGAGGCTCTTTGTGAACAAAGTGAACCCTGGAAGGTGGCGAGGCTCAGTGACAGGGGACAGGGATGCAAGCCAAGATCCCTGCCTCTGGCTAGAGGAGAAATTTCCATCTTAGAGAGGAGCCACCCTGTTCTGATAACCCTGCTGTTCCCACCACTGAGAAGGGCCTCAGAGGGTCAAGGAGCTTGTTCCTTGGGAGCTGCCAGAAGCATCTCATGGTTCTGAATGCAGGAATGGACATCTTGGTTAAAAAGCATCCTAACGGATGCAGCACAGGGCAGGTGTCCAACCTCTGAGCTCCACAGAGGGAGCTCAAAGGCTCTGCTTTTCTGCTGGCTCCTGCACCTCCTAAACTGGACTGAAAAGACCCCTTTTCCCCAGTCCTTAACCACTGTAGGGACACGGTGTCTAGGACCGCTCTGCTTCAAGCTCCCACAAAAACAGGGAATCACCAGATCCAAGGAGCCTTTCAGCCCATAAAACCTCTGGAAATTGACTCGAATGAGCCGTATGTCTAATGAAAATGTGGGAAAATCTTCCAGCAGCCAGACATTTCATAGAGGCTCCGACTCGAACTTTCTGCTTCCCAAATCCTCATGAGGTTGGGAATAGAGTGGCTCCAACCGAGCACTCTTTCCATCCCAATGCCCAGCCAGGGCTGATAAAAATCAGCTGTGACCGAGCACGGCCCATCTAGAGCTCTGTTTGTTTTTAATTGGGTGGCTTAAAAACTGAAGTTGGGCCCCACCAGTTCCTGGAAATTTAATCCCACAGATCACTTCTCTGGAGCTACCGTGCAGCAGCTCACTGACCCTGGAGTCGGAGTCCTCTCCATGGAGCTGGGACATAGCCTTGCTCAGCCCAGGATTTACTGCCTCTGCAGCTGGAAAACCCACTGCAGCCCCAGGAAAGCTTCATGGGCAAAATCTAAGGGAACCTCTCTGCCCTTCCTAGGGAAAGAAAGGGAAAATGACACAAATGATACAGGAAAGGATCACTGGGATTGGACTGGAGATGTGAGGGTGGCTGCATCCCACTGTTCCAGGGGCAGCCACAGCCCTTATGCGAGGTTCAGGTAGTCACTGAGCTGCTCCCAGTGTCTCCTCCTCTCCATGGGAACTGGAACTCACTGTCTAAGGTTGGATTTATCCTCTAAAATCAGTGGAGGAGACTTGTAAGATGTTCCATGCTCCCTGGGGCACAAGGGAGGAACAGGTCACTCTGCTCCCAGAGAGCCTCCAGCAGAGAGGAGCTGGTGTGTGAAGATCCCAATTAATCTTGGCAGGCAGCACGAGCCAAACTTCCTCTTATCCTCGTGCCCTGCCACCGGCAGAGCTCTCCTGCTGATCCTCTGGAGTGGCAGCAGGGTTTAATCTCCATGGAGATGGATCTAATACCCATCCTTGATCCGCCACAGGTGGTGGCCTGGCTGCTTACAGCTAGTGAGGAGCCAGGCTACCTCCTTACTCCTGTTCTCCATCCCTTTTGGAGGTTGGGATGCCAGGGCAGGGCTTGGGAAGTGCTCTCTGAGCCTCCAGCCTGTGTGGACAAGAAGGAGAGAAGCAAAACCCCTGGGTGCAGGTGAGGGTAACCCACAGCACACATAGGACCTGCTCACACCCCTCCGGGATTTGGCCAGCTCAGAGACACCACAACTGCTCCCAAGCCTGCAGCTGGGAGACACTCCCCAAATCCCTCTGCAGCTCCCGGAGAAGCACTTGGCTTTCTCAAAGGATTCACCATTAGGGAGAGATTTATCTTGGGTTTTACTTCCCTTCCTTTGCAAAAGCCCTGTTTGGACAAGGCCCGGCAACATTCTCACTCGGCACAGACGGGGATTAGAGCAGCAGATGCTTCTTTGCTCACCCCAGCCAGGGAAATGGTCCTAAAACATTCAACAGAGCGAGTTTGTCTTTTCCCAGCTGGACACTTCCCTCTGTCTGTTTTGAAGCTGGAGTCCAGGCTCTCCATAGCCCAGCAGGCCTCCAGCAAACAGATCTGAGCTGCCCCAGTGTGTGGTCTCTGGGTGCCGATATCCTGCATGGCTGCAAAAAATGCACCTGCACATTGCATCTCATGGAGGCAGAGACCTGAGGAGGCTGCCCAGCACATGGCCAGGGCTGGAACATCCCTCAGGAGCAAAAGGCATCCTTTGGCATGTGATAAACTCTTTATGTGTTACCAACACAGCAGATTTTGGAGCTGCGGCTGGACAGAGAGATGGCAGCAGGTCATAGAATCATGGAACGGGTTGGGTTGGAAAGGACCTTAAAGCTCATCTCATTCCACCCCCCTGCCAGGAGCAGGGACACTTCCACTAGATCAGGTTGCTCCAAGCCCTGTCCAACCTGGCCTTGAGCATTTCCAGGGATGGGGCAACCACAAGCAATCAGGAGGTTCAGAGCTGAACCACTCAGATGCCTGCAGGGCAAGCTGTTCTTTCCATTTCCAAAGCTGGCTAGTTTTTTATGGAATCAGAGTCAGAAAGGAGCTAGTCTTGGCATCCTCAAAATCAGCTGCCACTGCAGAAGACTCCCAAGAACTCAATCCTGTTCAGCAGCCACCTGCTCTTGCTTTCTGAAACAGTGACATGGAGTGAGGGAGCCAGAAGGCAGGAAGGTCTCTGCCTGTGAGGTTTTCTTCCCTCTCATTCGTGGGGACAGATCAGGGTGGCTGAAGACTTTTGCTAAGAGAAGAAAAAGCATGAATAAGTCATGAAAAGGTGCTGCAATGGATGGGCTCTAATTTAGACTCTGAGAAAAGCCTGTTGCTTCTGGGATTATTCCCTCCCCTCTGCCTAAAGGAGACAATCAAAGGAGCTGAACATTTCAGCTCTGCTTTTCAAGGTGGTGGCGGATTATCCGGCTTTCTTGCTCATCCCAAGCTCTCGCTCCAAGGATTGGCAGAGCTGCTGCTCTCAGACCCACACTAAAAGCCTCTCTCCTCCATCAGGCCACTCAAATCCCCCATGTCCCTGGGAGCAAAGGCAAGGCAGGGATTTTGCATTCCCAGTCCCACCACAGCCAGCTCCAGGACATTCCAGTGCCAGGCCAACCCTCCCACTGTGGCACAGAGGTTGTGTCCAACGCACTGTGGTCCAGCTCTCTCTGGCTGAGCCTCCCAGCAGGAAGCACTGGTGGGATAATTGTCATGTCTGAGTGTATTAAACCAAATTATTTGCTGCACTCTCTGTTTTCCTGGAGCCCCAGCCAGACCCCGAGACTATTTATCTTGGCTGTGAAATTCCCACCCCTTGCTGCACAGCAGGAGCATGAAACCACAGAGATTTGTTAATAGAAACCAAAGCAGAAGCCACCACTTGAGCTTGCAGGCAAAGGGCCTGTGCTGCTACAGCTCAGAGTCCTGGAAATATTGTCCTGAACAGCATCTGCCAGGATCTCCGGACCTGCCGCTGCTCCGTGAGATCAGGGTCTCAGAGCTCTGTCACCTCCAGCCCTGGGGGCGATTCCCTGCAATGGGATTGCAGCCAGCCCAGCACCTGGAAATCTCCTCACCTGTGCCCAGTCCTGCCCAGACTCTCCCACATCTCATCTCATGGCGTGATGGTCCCAGCTGAGCTCAGAGTCACAGAGTGCAAAGTCCTGGACACAACCCTCCAGTGAAAGATGGGTCCACCTTCTCCTCTCACTGGAAAAGGTAAGGATTGGGAAGGCACAGAGATCCTGGGGGATTTGTCAAAGTCAGGAGCAAACAAGAGCTCTCTGGGTGATCTGGAGATCACTCCAAAATCACTGCAAAACAACTGGGTGAAGATGTCCCCCATCAGTGTCACACAGCAAATCCCACAGGGCTTCACGAGTTCCCCAAAAGTTAATCCAGTCTAATTTTAAGCAGTTCTAACACTGAGATTCCCTTTCTCCCTTTAGGAGACTCTCAGGCCACATCTCCATGAGAGATTTTACACAGCTTTTCCTCATCCACTTGGACTTCAATCCAGTTGAGACCATCTGGTGTCCATGGCTGTGCAGAGGTTCCTGTTTCAGCTGAAATGAGATCTGAGGTTTGCTCAGCCCCTACCAGGCATTGAGGCTGCAGCACATTAAACAGCAAAGCAAGGCCAGGATCAGGCTCAACTGGGAGCCCTGAGAGTGACTTTTTATCTATGAGAGCCTCGTGCTGGTCCTGGAGACCACAGGGACAGGGAGCAGAATTTGTGGTTGTTCCCTTCATCGAGGGTTGGACTTTTGTCACCCGACCAAAATCAGGGGCTACTTCATAGAATCATGGAATGATTTGGGCTGGAAGGGACCTTAAAGCCCATCCAGTCCCACCTCCTGCCGTGGGCAGGGACATTTCCACTATCCCAGGTTGCTCCAACCTGGCCTTGGACACTCCCAGGGCTGAGGCAGCCACAGATTCTCTGGACAACCTGTGCCAGGGCCTTGCCACCCTCACAGGGAGGAATTCCTCCCCAATATCCCATCTAACTCTGCCCTCTGGCACTGGGAAACCATTCCTCCTTGTCCAAAGTCCCTTTCCTTAGCTCACCAGTTCTTCTGTCCTTCTTCCTCGTCCAGAAGCCACCGTGAATCCAACACACCCACATCTCAGCAGGTTCCTCGAGCAAGGAGCAGCCCATCTGTTACCTGAGCAGCCAGGTGACCTGGGGTCACACCTTCCTGCAGATCTGTGCATCCAGGGCTGATTTCCCAGCTGGGATCTACCATTCATTCCCCAGGAGGGAATGAAATCCGCCTTGAATTTAAACACAATAATTTCAGCCCAACCCTATAAAACCACAACTGGAACTTCTCAGTGAAAGCCAGTGTGGTTTGAATAACACAGCCCTGAAGGTTTCCCAGTCCAGAACATTCCCAAGCCAGTGCAAAACACACTGGGATCTGTGAGAGAGAAGCACTGGGGAAGGGAAAGCACTGCTGGGGCTGTTTCTTATTTACATCCAGGCTGCAATTCCCACAGAGCAGGGCTGGAAGGGGTTGCATGGCTTTTATCACCTCCCAGGACAACAGCAGAGATCCTCAGCAGGTGTCATGTGCCAGAGCCTCCTCAGAATCCTGGAATCATTATGGTTGGAAAAGCCCTCTAAGATCATGGAGTCCAACTATTCCCCCAGCACTACCAAGGCCACCACTAGCCCATGTCCACAAGGGCCACATCTACAGGTTTTCTGAACTCTTATAGGGATGGTGACTCCAACATTGCCCTGGACAGGCTGTTCCAATGCCTGACCGCCCTTTCCCCGCAAGAATTCTCCCTAATATCCAACCTAAACCTCCCTTGGTGCAGCTTGAGGTTTCTTCTCATCCTGTCCCTCGATCCCTCGGAGCAGAGCCCGACTCCCCCCTCCTTGGCTCCCCCCTCCTGCCAGGGAGTTGCAAAGAGCAAGAAGGTCCCCCCTGAGCCTTCTTTTCTCCAGGCTGAGGCCCCCCCTGCCAGCTCCCTCAGCTGCTCCTGGTGCTCCAGCCCCTTCCTCAGCTCTGTTTCCTTCCCTGGACGTGAAGTTCTGGGGCAGATTCTCTGATTTACCCCCCACTGAGGACTCAGGTTCAGTGTAGGACAGAAAACTGAGCCCCCAAACCAAGGTCAAAGTCTCTCTGTGCTGGAGGGGTCCTTGAGGTGGTCAGGACCCTGTCCAGGGCATCCAGGAGCTTTGGAGCTCTCCATCAGTAATGCTGCCTTGTCCCACACATTCCCTGCTTCCCAACAGTGGTAGAAGCTGGTTCCCATCACCCTGCAACTCTCACAAGTGAGGTCATTTTATTTCCTGAGCAAGAGAGTGGCCAAAGCCACCCCCCACCCCCATCCCCCAGTGGCTCACAGACACCCATTTAATTAAAACTGCTATCCAAAACATAAGTCACAGTTAATATCTGGCATGAAATACTCCAAAGAGAATGTGCAGATCCCAGCCCTGAGCAATGGAATAGGAGCTAATTTCCTTTTAGCCCATACACACATATGCACACACATATATATAAAATGTAAATATACAGATGTATGCACACATATTCTTGAATACAGAGAGCTGTTACAAACCTGCTTAGACTCCACATATGCCCAAAAAGCCACCAAGCAGCAGGAATTCATGGTAAAATCTTTGCAGCGAATTTTCAGAGCTTCAAGAAGCTCCAAAGAGAAGACCCTGGGGTTTGCCAGCCCCTCTGGAAAAGGTGGGCAAGGACATCGAGCCCAATTAGCGCTGGAAACAATGTCTTACCTGCATTTGTGATGGGGAGAAGCATCTCACAAGTTATGGGTTGTTCCCTGGGTCATAAATCTGTCGTCACCATCCTCTGTATCTCGGATGTCTGGTTTTCCTGTGCTGGGCTTAACAGATATTTTTGTAAGGCCAGCCTGGGTTAATCCAAACAGAGGAGCCTCCGCTGCTTTTCACTCGCTGCAGACAGGGCTGGAAGCAGATTTCAGCTTCCTAAAGTGCTGGGAGAAAGGAGGAAATCCCCACGGGGTGTAAAGGAGAGGAGGATTAACCTGTGGACTCACTACCAGAGCACTGAGCCCCCTTTTCTTCAGGGAAATGACTCCTGGTGGGACAGAACCTCCAGGAATGCTGGAGCCAGGTCCTGGGAACACCTCGCTGGGCCGTGGCAGTGTCAATTGTCCCCAGTCCCTGGTCCACAAATCCTCTCCCACACCAGGATGGGGCTACTTCACACGCTGCAGGGAGAGCTGTGAGCACACTCTGCCCCTCAGCTCATTAAACATCTGAAATTTCTGGCTGAACAAAGAAAAAAAATAAAAATAATCATTCAGGCCTGTTTCTAACCTTGGGCGGCTTCACTTTCTGCTTTTGTCATTCCCATCCTAATGACTCCCAGAACTGGGATGGCAGGAGAAGGATTGATATCCAGACCTGCTTGCTCAGGGATATTGGGCTGATTTTTTCTAGTGGAGCCAGGAGTAAAGATCTCTATTTTTCCAAGACAAGGGAAAGCATGTTCAGGCTGATAAATATTTGTCAGCAAAAGCCATTAGGTGATGGAGTGAACTAGAAGGGGAAAATAAAAGACAACAAAGCCCTGGCATTCCCAGTGGAACATCTCCATGGCCTTTTCTTCCATGCAGTATTTCTGATGGATTTCTTGGAGGTTTGCACATGTGTTGGTCTGTTAAGAGGATGGACCATCAGATCTTCATTTTAATGAACCTCGTTCTTAGAAATCACAGTTAAGGGGCTCCCCAGCACCTCTTTTTGGGGAAAGAAACATCAGTTTCTCCTTTTGGTTCTTCCTAGCACCAGGCTTGGGATCACCCATCAGGATATCATCAGCATCAGGAGCTGTCAGTGTGCTCTCCAGCACAGGTGGGGCAGTGTAAGGAGACGACCTGGGCCAAACATCACACGAATCCCCCGTAATCCTCACTTCCAGAAGAAAGGAACACACTTCTGTGCCTCGGTTTCCTCCCCTCCAAAATAAAAATTATGATAAGCACCATCCAAGCCCCCTAATAGAGGGTCTCTTTAACTAGTCCCTGTTGTAGTCTCTTGATTTTTAGGGCCAATCTCAAAACCTCAGTTCCAAAGTGATCACACACCTCTGGAGAACTTTATACACTCCTGGGGTCAGCAAAAAATCGCAGAAACATCAACCCAAAAGCCCAAGAATTAAAAAAAAAAAAAAGAAAAAAAAACAGTAAAAAAAGGCTGTTTGCAATTTCCTCTTTAACCCGGTTGCTTTTGGTTTGTTATTTCCTCTCGAACCTGGTTGGTTTTCAAGGTAATGGAGCAGTTTATGACAGATCAGGGACAGGTGGTGGTTTATCACCCTAAAATAATTGGGGTCACAGCGCTGCCATGGGAAACACCGTCTGCGCCGTCCTTCCTCTCTGAGTAGCTGACAGCAGTGAAAAACCTGATTTACTGCAGCAGCAGAGGTTTATATCTAATCCTTTCTGTAATCCCTCACTCCAGGAAACTCCAGCATACCGCTGGTGGGAAACAGGCTCAGCCCTAATCGCAGGACCGCAACAGGTTCAAGCAGGATGGATCCTCCGTGGCTATGGATCAGAGCTTGTGAGGGATCACACCTGGACCTGGATTCTCTGCAAGCACTAGGAAGGAGAAAGATGGGATGCAAAGCTTAACTCAGTACCTCCCGCTTCCCTCCCCTCTTCCCAGATGTGGCCGGAGAACCAGCACAGCCCCACCGTGCCACGTTCCAGGAGAAAAGCCACGATGTCATAAAACTCAGAATTAATTGCCCCCAGATGGCTCATTAAGGCCACAAGAAAATTCTTCCAGGGTCAGGAAAGCACTTGTGGAAAGCACCAGGAGGTCACGCCACCAAACCTGCCCCGGGGCTACGGACCAGCTACAGTTTGGTGACACCTGAGCCATGAATCCACAGCTCCCCAGGAGGAGCCTGGAAGCAGGACCAACTTCCCAACAAGGAAAGCAGCAGCTCTGTTTGCTTCCTAGCAGGAATATATTTAATTTTACAAAGAATCACATGGATTGGGATATTTCCTGCTGTCTTTCCACTGATGAAACTCCTCTGACTGCTGGGATTTTTTAACAGGTTAAAATCCCTGTTAACCTGCTGTCGCCAAATCCAGGAGTCTCAATATTCCCTGTCCATGCTATTAGACAGGTTTCACTCCTCCCCAAGTATTCCTGCTAAACGAGAGGCTGCTGTATCCCACAGGGATCAATATCCTGTGGGACAACAGCCCCGAGTCCTGCTCGGGCTCAGGAAGCTTCAGGGTGACCGAGGTAACGTTGCTGGTGGAAGATGCTCCATCTGCAACTCGTCCTGTGCCAGAACAGCAGCAGAGAGATAAGGAGTCTCAAAGGTCTCACGGAAAACTCTGACAGGGAGGCTATTTTGAGCTGGCCTGGCTCGCTTTTCCTGCTGGATGCTGTCCCTGCTCCTTGTGTGCAGGCATGGGATGAGCTGGACCTTGTGTCTCTGGAGGACAGGAGGTCCCTTCTGATGGGAGGGGAGTGAGGGCAGCAGCAGTGGGCTCAGATGTCTGTGGGAATATTTCCACCAAGGAAAAGCATCCCAGCAACACACCACAGGCTGAACTGAGCTCCAGGTTCCCACTGGAGTGACCGACGGGAAGGACTTCACGTGGTGCAGTGTCCTGGTCTCCAGCTGCAGAATTCCTTCAGTTCAGATGCTTTTGCCTGGAGAAGGGGTGGAGGACTGAGCCACGGGCAGGGAAAGTGCAGCAGACAGGAAATTTAAACCCAGGAAAATTAAACTCTGGGTGTTGCTCTTCTGAAGGGAGTGAAGGGGCCAGAGCTCACTCTGCCCATGCTCTGCCCCAGTGGCAGAGATGTTCTCATCCAGAGCCCACCCAGAGCTGTCCTCACCCCCCTGGACCTGCTCAGGTCCCTCCGCAGTGCCATGACCCCAGGGGGCTTCCCTGCACTTCACTCCATCGGTTCCCACCTCAGTCCCCATCCCTGACCTTCCAGGCTCAGCATTCCCTGCCCTTTTGGCTGGCCATCTCCTGCTCCACAGCTCAGGTTTGGCACATGCTGCATCCTTGGCTCCCCACAGCTCCATCACGGCTCCATCAGCCGCACAACATTCATAGAAACACAGAGTCCTGGAATGGTTTGGGTTGGAAGGGATCTTAAAGTTCATCTCATTCCAACCCCCTGCCATGGGCAGGGACACCTTCCACTAGCCCAGGTTGCTCCAACCTGGCCTTGGATGCTTCCAGGGATGGGGCAGCCACAGTTTCTCTGGGCAACCTGTGCCAGGACCTCCCCACCCTCACAGGGAAAAATGTCTTCCCAATATCCCGTCCAAACCTACTCAATCCTGCCCCTCCTCCCTGCAAACCCTGACTCGAGGACGTGCCTCTGTCCCCACACCAGGCTCCATGATTTGCTCTAAGTCTCATCCCACACCCTCATCCCACTTGTTTTCTGCTCCACTTGCTCTCCCACTCCTTCAGTCCCTGACAGTTTCACTTACTTGGACACAAAACGTGGCTGAAAATTCACACAATAAAAAGAAAATTCAGTTCAATCAAAATAACAACAACAAAAAAAAATTACATGAACGACCCCACCCTGGTCCAGGAGCTCCTGGAGGGGAAGAGAGCTGGGACACAGCCAGCACTTGCTCCTCACCACACCCCTGCAGAGATGGAAATTGGGGTATTCATGCTTTAGACCTATTTTGGGAAGAGCCAAAGGGAAACCATGACCAAGGCTGATATGGAGAAGTGGACACAAAGCCAGCTGATGACATTTACTGGGTGCCAGGGAGATAAGCCCAGTGCCAGCCAGCACCGACTCCATGGCTCCCAAAGCCAGGAATGCTCCGAGCTGCGGCTGAGCCGCGGGATGCCCAACACCAGGAATGTCCTGGGTGTCCTGCAGGTGGACAGGGATCTTCCTCAAGGCTCATGAGAGAGGCTGATTCCAGAGAAAGGAATTTTTGAGGGATGAGAAAAATGGGGGATTTGTGAGTGAGCCACTGCAGTGCCTGGGAACTGGGTTCCTGGGATATGGGAACTATGCAGCAGACAGCTGGGGACAGGGACTGTGATTCATCCTGGAGACTTTGGAAGCAGAGAAAGGGCACAGGGAGCCAAGGCAGTTAAGTAGGGGTATAAGAAGGAGAATAAGCAATGGGCCTAAGGCTTTATGAACTATAAACACTGTGATGGAGGAGCTTTGTATTCAAAATAAGCAAAGGCAAATTAAAGGAGGGAATCAGGGGAAGGGAGAAACAGAAGTGAGGAGAAGGAGAGAGAGCAGAGATATGTGAGCAGTGCCAGGTGAAGGGAAAGCTCTTTCCACGTTCTTACCAGGAAGGAAAAGCCCAAGAAAGTGTGTGGAGAAAGTTCACCTCAGGGAAGGGAAGAGCACAAAGTGGCTTCTTTGGATGCAGGAGGCACCAGCCAGTCTGGGAAGCCTGGGAAAGTTCCATCCAGCCAAGATGTGTATCAGCTCCATACAAAGTGCTGAGTCAGGAGAAGAGATGGATGTGCAGGAAGCCAAGGGTCAGATGCCTTACACGTGCTCCACTTTCACCCAACAGGTTCTGTGACCGCTGTGACACATTCCTGTGTCCCTGAGCTCTCTGTGGCAGCCTCCTTCCCTCTCCAGTCTTGGACCCATCCAGTCAGTCATCCCTGGAAAAGCTCTCCACAGCTCTTCAGGATGGACCTGTATTGATCCATCCCAGCTCCAGGGCTTCTATCTCCATTTATCAGGCCTGCACGTTCTCTTAATCCCACCTCAGCCCTCCCCAAAGTAAGGAGATAAGAGGGAGGCTGGAAGGGCTGATAAAAGGGAACTGAACAAATCCATTAATGTTGTCTCTGTGCCAGGAATTACAAATCCCAGCCCTTGGTAATTAGGCTTTGCCAGCCAGAGTCCCAGCACAGCAAAGCCAGAGAGGAAAGTCAGGCTCACTGAAATTTATCCTGAGGAAAAAGCAACATCTGGAGAAGTAGGAGATTTTGGGTGATTTTTCCAGGTGTGGTATTGAGGGGGGACAAAATGCCCAAACCTGAGCAGATCCAGCATCAATTCCAGGGAAGCCTAAACCAGTGTGACCAGGGGTTGGTCCAGCCCCTGCCCTCTTAGCTGGACCTTCATCCTGCCCCACACACCCATCACACCCTGAGCTGAACCATCTCAGCCAGTGACACCAGCAAAACAATTCCCTTTGACCCCTGTGCTGTTCGACAAACCCTTTATTCCAAAAATGGGATGTTCTGTGGAGCCTGTATGGACCTGCTGAGGGGTATGAATCCCAGAATGGGTTGGGCTGGAAGGGACAATAAAGATCATCCAGTTCTACCCCCTGCCAAGGGCAGGGACATCTTCCACTAGCCCAGGTTGCTCCAACCTGGCCTTGGACACTTCCAGGGATGGGACAGCCACAGCTGCTCTGGGCAACCTGTGCCAGGGCCTCCCCACCCTCCCAGGGAGGAATTCCTTCCCAATATCCCACCTAAATTTCCCCTCTTTCAGTTTGAAGCCATTCCCCCTTGTCCTGTCCCTCCATCCCTTGTCCCCAGTCCCTCTCCAGCTCTCCTGGAGCCCCTTTAGGCACTGGAAAGGGCTCTCAGGTCTCCCTGGATCCTTCCCTTCTCCAGGTGAACATGCCCAGCTCTCCCAGCCTGGCTTCAGAGCAGAGGGGCTCCAGCCCCTGGAGCATCTCTGTGGCCTCCTCTGGACGTATTCCAGCAGCTCCACATCCCTCCTCTGCTGGAGACCCCAGAGCTGGATGCAGGATTGCAGATGGGTCTCATCCGAGCAGGGCAGAGAGGTAGAACCCCCCACCTCACCTGTTGCTCATGCTGTGCCCAGCACACTGTTGGTCTTTCCAGCCAAACCAGCTCACCAAAGGCCAAATCCCAGGAGAATTCAAATTCAGGACATTCTGTCAAGGTACTAAATCAGAGAGCGGAGGAGAACAGAGTAGGATAACTGGGATATGTTTTGATTGTGACCTCTGGAAAAAAGTTTTCCCTGTATAAATGGAGATTAATGGACTTATCAAAAGGCACAGTTGATTTAGCTTAACCCCTCCCCTCCCCATTTTCCATGGTATGTGGCCTAATGGGTTCATCAACAACGTAAAAACTAATACTAAAGAAATCAAGACACTCATCCAACCAACACCCTCCCTGGAACAGATCCAGATTCTATTTTAAATGGCATCTTCCAAAAAAACAAATCCTTTCTCAGGAAAAATAAACCACAACCACTTCAGGGGAAAAACATTCTAAGGTTTGCCCAGGATCTCCCAATCCATGGGAGGCATGAATCCAGGTCAATGTTACTGAGTGCCTGATATCATCCTGACACCCAAATCCAGGGATTTTCTCCTTTTTAAGAAGATTATTTGTACTCCTGGTAGTTTAAGGGTCCAGCAATTGGGATTTTCCCATTCCCAGCCCTGTGGAAGAGGCTGTTGGTCCTCCTCTCCCCTGGAAGCAGTAACAAAGTGCTCCATCTTCCTCCCAGCTCCTCCTTGAGCAGCCCAGAGGCTCGTTAGGAAATGGACCTAATTACGTTTGATGGATGGGGACTGGGGATTATTCCTAATCTCTGTGCAGCAGCCAGACCAGAAAGGATATTTCACACAAGAATTCAACTGCAAACGCTGTGCAATTGCACAGCACATGCGTGGTCTGACTCCACGGAGCCAGAACTTCTTCCAAAGGTTTCAAATTCTGAGCAAAAGGCCACGGAATGGGGAGGGAAAGTGTGAAATGGGTGTCCTTGCTGCTGTATTGGAATGGCAACTGTTGCAGAATGAGGAGTTCATATGCTAAACTGGATTTTTATCCCAAGGATAGTCCTCCCCAGACTAGTCCTTAGTTTCAGGTGTTTTGCTGGAGAAAAAATAATTGGTTTATAAAGATATATAACAGGACTAAATCACATAAAATCACAAAGCTAAGCCCAAAACTTTAAGCCCATCAAATGTTAAATATTTTGCCCTTCACGCACACAAAAAAAGAGGGTTTCCCAGTGGTCCTTTTCTATATTCTCCATCCCACCTTCTCTGATGTGGCTGAGGAAGACATTCAAACATTCAAGCCCTTCCTTGAGCATTTTAGTCTTTGCATGTGGGCATGAGACAGTGGAAGAAATCAACAGAGAAAACACATAAACCAGAATAAACTCCAGGTCTCTCAATTCCCAGTCAGAATTCAAGCTAAAAAAAAAAAAAAAATCAAACAACTTCTCCAAGTTCTTAGTACGTGGATCTGACCTGGAGATCTCCCAGCAGGAGAAATCAGGGATTTTTATGTTGCAGCAGAGAAAAGTACAAGAGAACAGCAGGGATAACTTAATTTCAGGCCTATTGGCTGCAGGCAGGTTAGCTCAGACCTCAGAGCACAACATGCTCCAGCAACACCTGGGAAGGAAATGTTCCTGACCTGGAAAAGGGGGGAAAAAAAAAAATACTTGGGATGAGCCAGCTCCTCAACCCAGTTTTCTGCAATCCCAAACAGTTGCATTGGTGCAAAGGAGAGAACAATCCAGGGCAGTGGAGGGAAAATACAGAGATATCGAAGGAAAATCATGCTTTTAACATCGTGGTGAAGCATTCCTTCCCCAGACTCCTGTCAGGAAAATCCCTTCTGCTTTAGCTCTCCCGCACCGGGTCATCTGGGAGCAAGTCCCTGTGTGAAAGCAGGGATGAGCTTCTCTCTGTCCAGGTGTTCCTGGCTCACCTGACCTTGGGGCAGGAGCCACAGCTCCTGAACACCACCCCACCGGCAGCACCCGGTCCTTTGCCATCCCATCCTCCACCGGGAAAACGGGATGGAGCTGTGGCTCATTCCAGAGAGCGCCCTGAGCCGCAGCACCGCCCCCCCCCCGGCACCCACTGCTGGGCTCCCGCGGGCTCATACCCCCCTCTCGTGGCAAACACACGGCTCCCCGACCCCCCACGCAGGGAAGGCTTTTCCAGCGCTGGATCCCGCGCCGGATCTCCAGAGCTCTTTCCAGAGGCTCTGCTGATGAGGCACATGAATATTGATGATTTGCAGAGATGCAGCAGAAAAAGCAGCTGCAGGGAGAGACTCTCCAGCGCCAAGTTCAGCAAATACTGCCGAGTGCAGAAACCTCTGGGGCAGGGAAAGGAAAGGGAACAGGGACATTTTGTGGGGAGAAACATGTTCATGCTTAGGAGAGCATGATCCTACTTTTTAAGCAGGAAAGGGCACCCCATTCCTTACATGAAAGCTTTGGAAAAGTCTTCATCTGTTCTTGGAACTGAAGGGCTCTGTGGAACAGCAGTTTTACAGCTGGACAGACCTGCATGGAATGTCCTGAGCTGGAAGGGACACACAAGGATCATCAATCCAACTCCCACAAGGATCATCAGTCCAACTCCTGGCCATGTCCATGACACCCCAACAATCCCACCCTGTCCCTCAGAGTGTTGTCCAAACGCTCCTTGAGCTCTGTGTTGCCATCCTGCCTTGTAGGTCAAAACAAGCATGGATAGGCTCTGGCTGCCCTTCCCTGACTCAATTTGGGGTGGGTTTTGGGGGCAAATCCAGAGGAGGCCACCAAGATGATAGAGGGGTGGAACAGCTCTGCTGTGAGGAAAGGCTGGGAGAACTGGGATTGTTCAGCCTGGAGTAGAGAAGGCTTTGGGGTGACCTGACTGTGGCCTTGCAGTGCCTGAAGGGGACAACAAGGAAAGATGGAGAAGGCTATTTCCAAGGACCTGGAGTGACAGGACACATGGAATGGCTTCAAACTGACAGAGAGTAGGGTTGGGTGGGGTATAGGGAAGAAATTCTTCCTGTGAGGGTGGGGAGGCCCTGGCACAGGTTGTCCAGAGCAGCTCTGGCTGTCCCATCTCTGGAAGTGTCCAAGGCCAGGTTGGAGCAACCTGGGCTAGTGGAAGGTGTCCCTGCCCATGGCAGGGGGTGGCATTGGATTATCTTCAAGGTCCCTTTCACCCAAACTATTCCATGAATCCATGATTTAAAGCAGAGTTATATTCTTATTCTTAATATCTCCACAGAGCCATTTGCACATTTTAACATGGAATCTGTCCTTTGCTGGGAGCAGGAATTATGTCCTATGTAACAGCCTATGGAATGATGTCCTATAACTCCTACACTCTCACACATCACTACTCACAGCTCCTTCCAAAGAGCTCCCTTAGAGGCAACACAAATTTGGGTACTCAACTACAAGATTCGTAGGAATTCCATGGTTTTGAGACATTTCCTCTGTCAAACTCTGCTGGAACGATCCAGGATTCAGCTGTCATTAGCAGGGGGAGGAAGGAGCACATGTACTGACACACGGAGATCTAATCTCGTGTCAGAGTTAAGCCAGCCCAGAGAGCAAGTGCATTAGTCCCTGCTGAGAAGGGATGTGGGGACAGAGGGGGAGAAAACAACTGTGAGGGAAGTTTTCCAGATCAGGAAGGGTAGTGACAAGGCTCACTGCAGCCTCCTCACTTCCTCCCCAGGACAGGGAGTTCTGCTGGAGCGTCTCACATCCAGGCTCCCAGGCCCAGCCAAAGCCTGTTTGCTTTCTCCTGCACTTCCCACACCCCAGGCATTGCCAAGGTCTGCTTGGAAAAAGCTGCTCCCAGTGCTGCTATTCCCTCACCCTCCAAGAGCCTGAGCAAAGCTGCCAGAGCTGTGTGGGTGCAGTGGAGCCAGGAGGGATGGTCTGTCCTGCATTAACACCCTAAAGATCCCATATGATATTTATTAGGGCTGCAAAACCCCAGCTGGATCACAGAATCCCAGGACATGCTGAGTTGGAAGGGACCCACAAGGATCAGAGCCCAAGCCTTAGCCCTGCACAGGACCATCCCCTCGTGCCAAGTGACATCTTTCCACCTCCACAGGGACACAGTTTTCCAAGGACAATCCTGCCCTGTTTCCTCACCTCTTTCCCCACTTATTTGCATGGAATTTTGTCCACAGGATAGGGGCAGATGCCTCTTTGTCACAAAAGGGCTGAGTTAGCCCGGAAGTGAGAGCTCCTGGCCAAGCTGGTGCTCTGCAGAGGAGCTGAATGCAGGTCACCACACTGTGCCATCTCTGAGGCACCTCAGGGCAGCCTGGAGTGGCACACTATGTAGGACACAAATTAAACCACCTGGATACAAATCCCTAAGGAAAAGGGGACCCCCCCACCAGCAAGGTCAAGCCCCCGGGAGTACCTCTCACTCAAGGACAAATCCTCCAACATCCATTTTTTTAAGGCAATGGTGAGTCTTCCACAAAGACAGGAACTGGCACAACATCATCCAGGGGAAAATTGGAATGGTTCTCCTTTTGCAAAAGCTTCTCAGCTGCTGCAGCACAGGCTGCTCCAAGTTTAGATGACATTGCATCAGCCCTCTCCACCTCTAAGTCAGGAAGAGGGAGAAAAAAGTACATCTACCCTTAGTCTGCAAAAATCCTAGGTTAGGAAGGGCTCTGGAAAAGGGGGGAAAAATAAATACCAGCACTGAGGTTTTATTTTTCCAAAACTAAATGAAATTGAGAGTTTTTTCCCTTGTGATTCTGCCCCTCTGAGGTGAGACCCCACCTGGAATCCTGCACCCAGCTCTGGGGTCCCAGTACAGGATGGATGTGGAGCTGCTGGAGCAAGTCCAGAGGAGGAACCAAGATGATGAAAGGGATGGAGCAGCTCTGCTGGGAGGAAAGGCTGAAGAATTGGGATTGTTTAGCCTGGAGAAGAGAAGCTTTGGCATAACCTAACTGGGGCCTTCCAGGGCCTAAAGGGGCTCCCAGAGAGCTGGAGAGGGACTTTGGACAAGGGCCTGGAGGGACAGGACACAGGAAATGGCTTCCCACTGCCAGAGGGGAGGGGTAGGTGGGATATTGGGAAGGAATTCTTCCCTAGGAGGGTGGGGAGGCAGTGAAATGGATTTTCCAGAGAAGCTGTGGCTGCCCCATCCCTGGGAGTGTCCAAGGCCAGGCTGGAGCAACCTGGAATAGTGGAAAGTGTCCCTGCCCATGGTGGGGGGTAGAAATGGGTGAGCTTTTAGGTCCCTCCCAACACCAACCAGTCTGGGATTCCATGATTTCCAGCAGGCTGGTGAAGAGGACTGAGTAAAGGAGACAGCATTAGTGACCCACATGGTTAATTCCAACAGCTTCTCTACCAGCACCCAACACAATAATGCTAAGAAAAACATTGGCTCAAAAATTCAGTGTTTAAGGCAAGGAAAGGTCCAAAACCAACCATGCTTCAACCTTTTGTTTCCAAGCCTTGGTCCCCAGAGCTGAAACCAGCCCTGTCCAGTCCCAGGCCACACTTTTACAAACCAACCCAAACCATCTGCAACCCTCAAACCAACAGATGTTGTTCCCCTCTGACTCACACAGGTGGCCCAGATGTGAGGACAGAGGCACCAGCAAAGCTCCCAGCTCCCCCATTCCTTGGTTTTCCAGCTCCCTGGCTTGTTTCCAGGACTGCTGCTGAGCTCCAGGGGCAACATGCTCCCAGCATCCAGGTTTTGGGGGAGAAAAATGTGGCTCACCTGGAATTTAACCAATACGTTGTGCCAGTAACCAAAGGGGAAGTTCGCAGGGAGGATCAGCCCAGGTATATCACAGGTGCTGGGACAGCTTGGGATTGGGAAAAACATCCTGCTCCACCTCCATGTGGCACCGAGGCTCCATCCTAAGCCACAAACAGATGCACGCACCAGAAAACACCTGGAATGAACAGGAACGCAGGGCAAGGATCAAATTTCTTCATCAAGAAAAGTCCCCAAAATAGAAGTTTTGGAAGGTTCCAAAGCCATTTGGGAAGCAGGGCCAAATTTGACAAACGGCTTCAGCCAAAATGGAGAAAATAATCAGAAAAACATTGAAACGTGTCAGTTTTTAGTTGTTGTTCTTGGGTTTTTTTTGAACTAAAACATTTTACTTCGGAAATGATGAAACATTTCAGTCCCAGCAGGATCTCGGAGCCTTTGTCCCGGCGAAACAGGAATGTTTATTTGGTTTGTCACTTTACTGACTGATTTAAATGTCAAGAGGAAACCTCAGTGTTGCCTTTTTGGTGTAAAAATAAAAATAAAAAAAGCACAAAAAAGATTTTTATCTGGTGGCACAGGAGAGGCCAGCTAAAGGGCTGGAGGCAAGCACTTTTCCTGCCCAGATCCTTAATTCCCAACAGGCTAATCCCCATGGGGGATTAGCCAACCTGCACAGTGACCTCAGGTGACAGGAGAGGCCAGAAGAGGTTCCTTTTGGGACACAGAATGGTCCTGGGAAGAGCAGGGCTGAGGGTGATGAAGGCTGGGAGGGATAAAGACTGGTGTGAGATCCCCCTCAGAGCTCCCAGAATGGAGAACCAGGGCCTTCTCCCTGCTCCCATGCCCAGGGCACTGGGAAAAACCACATCCTGCCTCTTCCATCAGCAGAGCAGCCCCTGCCAAGGAATCCGCCCCTCCCATCACTGGGGCCTTGGCTGCCTTTAATTTTAGGGTCTGATGAAAAGATTTGGGGGCTCCTCCAAGCTTTCCTAACAAAGGGCTAAGTGCCACAGAGATTCGGGATCCCACAGTGCTCCCACCACTCCCACATGAGCCCAGATGTCCTGTGTGCTTCTCTGCTCCGTGTTTCCCTGCCCACACACCACGTTGGCTCTGCAGATCCAAAGACTCGTCACCACAGTTCATTATCCAGTTCTGGGAACGATCGTTCCTGCCATCAGTGATCCGATATCCACACCAGGCCCTGAACTCCAGACCACTTCCAACTCATCCCAAATCCACAAGCCTTGCCCAGATAACGCCTTTTAACTCCTCCAAACTCTAAGTCAGCTCTTAAACCAGCCAGGAGGGAACTACAGCAGAAAGACCTTTCCAAACTCCATGACACAATCGCCAGCCCAAAGACCAGCCCAGCTGTTTACAAGCACTTGAGGTGGACACCTCAATTCCAAAGGGTCCCAGCACAGGCTTTCTTGGAGCAGACATGGCTTTTGGGGGCTTGGTGTGGGGTATGGAGACCTCAGTGTGTCTAGATGAACCCTCAGCTGCTGGGAGGAGGAAGGGCTGGTGATTACAGGGAGGGAATTGGGAACTGGGACATGAAACCAGAGAGGAGAAACGTTTTAGCTTTAATCTTGGAAACAGCTTCCTGATAGGAGATTTATGAGCACTGGGAACAGTCTCCTTTGCAGAAGGCTGGAAGCTGTGTTGCTAAAACAAGACCGGATAAAAGAGAAGACAAGACATGCAGAATGGATTTGGGTTTGGGCAGAAGGTGGATAATACCCAGAGGTTCAATTCCATCACTTCCAGTTCTAGACACTCCCACATATCCAACCCCACACCTGCTTCCAGGGACATTCACCCTCTTGCACCATTAACCAGCAAAGGTTGTCAGAACATTCTAACAGCATCCAGAGCAGTGTGAGCAGCCCAAACCTCTCTCCCTGTGGCAGCTGTGGAGCTTCTCCTGGGGCTCCCACAGACCCTCATTTTTTGGCGGACACTGGGTGTAGTAGCCAGATCCAGAGGCTCAGCATATCCAGCTTTTGTGTGGGAGCCCATGGAAGGGGCAGGTTCATTAATATGTGTGTCTTGTTTAGCTTGGACCTTGAAGCAGCTGAACTTTTCCTGACTTAGTTCTCCCTGTATCTATATCCCACTTTACTGTAATCGACCTTTCCCTTTTTCCTGAGTTGGCCTTTCCCAATGAGTTCTTGGTTTTCTTTAAAGTTGCTTTAGTGGTGCTGGAGGATGTGGAAGTGACAGCTTTGGCCATCCTGAAAACCATCCAGCTCCAGCACTGCAGCAAGACCTTCACCACTCCTCGTTCCCCTGGCCCCACTTCCAACCTCAGAATGACCTGAAAGGGTGAAAAGGCAAAGGAGACAAGAGCAGCACTTCTCCATCCCTACCAGAGAGTCATGGAATGGTTTGGGCTGGAAGGGATCTCAAAGATCATCTCATTCCAACCCCTGCCATGGGCAGGGACACCTTCCACTAGACCAGGTTGCTCCAAGCCCTGTCTAACCTGTCCTGGAGAAGGGTCTGTTGGGAAGCTTGTCCAAGGCTAAGCCTCATAAAACCACCAAGCCATGCCCTGAGAAGGGAATGGATGCTAACGTCTGAGCTCAGCTGAGTGCAGCAAGCCCAAGGCACTCTGACTTCAGCCTTATTGCTCCACAAAAACATCAGTGAAATCATTTCATTAATCCCCAGAGCCTCGTTTCCTTCCTTCCTTCCCTCAGCCAAGATGAAGCCTAAAATAGCATTCTGCATTCCTCATCTCTCCAGAACTAATTAACACCCCATCAGCCAAGAGCTCTTCTCACGGCAGCCTGGCTCCATCGTGCAACCTGCCCACCCTTGGCAGCAGCATGAGCTCCCAGCTCATCCCAAAAGACATTTCCAATGGAGCATCTGGAGAGAGCTGTGCTAAACCAACAAAAAACAGGGAAACACCAGAATTAAAGCTCCACACGCATTCCTACCTCCATCCCACATGCACACACAACTCTTCAGTGCCCATAAACAATCAGTTCCCCGACGCCACAAGCACAGTTGCTCTTCACCAGTTTCCAGCAGCCCCTAAATTAGGGCAAAAACCCCACAAGTTACCCTCTGCCTCCTTGTTGGTAACTGCACCACAACACCCTAGAAACAGAAGTCAGTTTTTATTCAGCTAAAAAAGCACCTCGGATCCAGTGTAGGGCATGGGATGGGAAAGATGGAGCACAGCTCTGGCCTTACTTGAATTTCACAGCCATTCCTTGGAAGCCCAGGCCAAGCGTGAGTCAAATGGGGCTGTGCCAGTGACGGAGCCTAAGCTGGAAAGGGAACATCATCCAGGAGGGCTCCAAACACGTCACCTGTGAGACCTCAGCCCCCTCACTACAGGATCTTTCTTGCTCGAGGCTCACACACGTCAGGCACAGATGAGGCACTAGGGGCTACAGGGATTACGAGCAAGGAGAGGATGTAAAAGAGTGTCCCAAACACAGGAAAGATGTGGCAGCTACAGGAGAGGGATAAAAACTCAAACATGCCATACTCAACATGTTAATTCAGTTCTCAGCCCAAACTTCCACCCACAGACCAAATGCAAAGGCAGCATCAGGAGCATCAGCCCTCGCCCACAATGTGAGCACAGACTCATTCATGGAACCACCAGGAATGTGTGGCTTCATCTCAGAGCGGGAGAGGGTTTTGTGTTGGCTGCAGCCCATGTCAGGGGACAGCTCTGGTCCCCACAGACAAGGCGGCCTCGTCTCCTGGCCCCACCATCCATGGTGGGAAGGTGTGATGGCACCAGTTCTTCCCCCGTAAAGACAAAGCCTTCCTGCACCTCAGCTGGGCTGAGCTTGAAAATGCTTCCAAAGGTTAATGTGGAAAATCCTGTGGCTCAAGCAGCCAGAACCTCCGCCCATGGGATAGCTCAAGGCAGGTTTATGGCTCTGTGCAAGAGCTGATTCATCCCCTCAGCCCAGGCTGAGCCCCGAGCAGCCAGGCTTTGCATTTGCTGCTTAAAAATAACCTCAAATATACAAAAAACCCACGCTGAGTGTCCTGCACCTCTGCAGAGCTCCATCCTCTCCCAGTGACAGCTGTGAGGAGGCAGGAGAGCCAGACACTCACCGAAAAACAGGGAAATTTTTGAAGGAAAGACGGGACATGGCGCTTAGCGCCCTGGTCTAGCTGACATGTTGGTGCTGGACTGGATGACCTCAAACGTCTCTTCCAACTTAACTCATGTGAATCCCTCCCAAGCCAGAAGCCCTGTGGGCTTTTTCCCTGTCTTCCCAGCCATGTCCACGCTCGGGAAGGCG
>VXAY01000773.1:61763-71817 GCA_013399855.1 Oxyruncus cristatus | reverse complement strand
GGGTGTGGGGGTCTCACCTCCGCCGCGCTCGCTCCTCCCGCAGCGACTGCAGCAGATGCGGACCCCAGGTGACGTCGGCAGAGGGGGCGTGTTCCTCTATGCAAATGACTCTTGCGTCACGGGCGCGCCCCGGAGCAGGGCGCTGATTGGCCCGGCGGGCGCGGTTATGGACAGCGGGGAGGGGGGGGAGGGCAGGACCCCCCCCCTCCCGGCGCGGTGGTGGGCGCCGTGTTCCCCCTCGGCCGCGCGCGGTGGTGCGGTCCGGCCGCGCGGTGTGAGGCGCGGAATGAACCACGCGCCGCGCGGGCGGGGGTAACGGGGTGTACCATTCCCGCTCAAGGGGGGTGGCAGCGGCGTCTCGCAGCCTCGCTGTCGCGACATGGCGCCCTATATCGCGACGGCCGCCCTAGGCGTGGCAGTGGCGGTCAGGCTGATCTTTACCCTGGCAGGCCGCCTGGCGCTGAGGCGGGGCTGGTGCGCAGGTGGGCGGCCATGTCCTCCCTCGCCCTCAGGTTCCAGCGGGGATTAGGGGAGGCAGCATATGGCGGCCCCGGCACCGCCCTGCCCGGGCCTGCCCTGCCTTGCCTGGGGCCCCGGGACCCTCCCGAGCCCGGCCCTGCCCTGTCCGGAGCCTCCCGGGCACTGCCCTGTCGTGCTCTGCCCGGGGGGTTTCAATGGCCCTTGTCCCGGTGCAGCCCCACCGGGACCCAGAGCCCCGGAAGGACGGAGCCGGGCACCCCCCGGGCTCTGGCTGGAGCTGCCGGACACGGTGGACAGTGTTCAGGTGGGCAGTGAGAGCCCACGGTGAGGAGACAGAGCAACAGCTCCCAGCGACAACAGGATGGCTGGGAGGCAGGGATGGATCCAGGCTCAGGGATGGATCCAGGCTCAGGGATGAATCCAGGCTCAGGGACGGATCCAGGCTTACGGATGGATCCAGTCTCACGGATGGATCCAGTCTCACGGATGGATCCAGTCTCAGGAACAGACCCAGCCATAGGGTTGGATCCAACCATGGGGAAGGGCCCAAGCTCAAGAATGAACCTAGCTGCAGGGATAGATCCAGCCATAGGGATGGATCCAGGTTTAGGGGCAGACACAGCCATAGGGATGGATCTAGGTTTAGGAATAGATCCACCCTCAGGGATGGATCCAGCCGCTGGGTTGGACCATGGGTGCTGCCCCCCACCTTCCCTTGGCAACAGCCCCACCACCCTCCTTGTCTGTGGATTCTGCAGCCCTTCAACCAAGCATGGGATGAAAAGGGCATTTTCCCACCTGCTCTGCTCCAGCCTGCCAGAGTCTGGGACAGACCTGGGTTCGAGGAGTTCTGGGAGCACAGAGTCTCAGCTGGCCCCTCTCAACACAGCACCTCTCCACCAGGAGAGGCAGGAGGACACCCAGCACCCACCAGGAATGACCACCCCATTGTGGCTCCAGCACTCCCAGCCCATCCCGGGAAACCGCCTGGGCTGGGAAAGGATCATCCAGCCCCCAAGGCCCTACTGCTGCCACGGGGGGAGTGTAGGGCAGGCAGGGGGTGAAAGCCTTGGGGGCCCCACGTGCCAGGGCAGTGCCAGGGGTGGGGACGTGTTTGCGGAGATAAATCACCATTGGGAGCAATGCGGAAGAGCCGGGAACGGGCCCCGCACCGCGCCAAGCCGGCGATTAAATATTTACCTTAGCAAGCCGTGGTTGCCAGTGATGGATCTCAGCGTTTCCAGGGAGGAGCTCCTTTTGTTCCAGGCCCTCCCTGGTGCCCACTGGGGCCACCAACCACGCCAGTCCCTGAGGACATTGGCACTGCTCCCGTGACACCAGGAAAAGGCACTTCCAAGGTAAAGAGGCACTTAAAAAGCTCGTGTTTAGGGTGGAACAAACCAGGTTTAATCACTGGAAAGGTGAAGGAAAATCCAAAAGGATCCTGGGGGGCTGCCCCTCGGCAGGATGCTGGAGACACAGGGGTTGGGGGGGGTCACAGCACCCGCTGGGGCCCAAAGTGTGAAGTAAAACTGCAGCATTTTCAGTGATCATGGAGCAGAAACACATCTTTCCGCCCTAAATATCCACATGAGTGCGGCCTTGGAGAGGCTTGGAATAAAAAGTGAGCTACAAAAGGCTTTAAAAAGTGAACCTGCCCCCAAATAAATAAATCCCTGACTCGTGACATGCGCCAGTGCCTGGGGATCCCTCGTGCTAGGGGTGTCACCAGCACCCTTCACCCACCTCCCCATCCCACTGTGGGGCCATGTGGAAAGGTGCTGAATGCTTTTAGCTGTGCCCCAGGCCTGTGGGGGACCCCTTCCTGGAGCCCTGTGGGGGACCCCTTCCTGGAGCCCTGTGGAGCGTGATGTCCCCAGGGCTGGGCTGGGGCTGGAGCACAGTGTCCCCAAGCCTTGTCTGAAGGGGACAGGGACCTTTCCCAGCAGCTGGTGGGAGATGGGAGAGGGTGAGCAGTGCCTTCATGTCCATCAGGACTTGCCCAGATCCCACACGGGGACACAGTTTGGGTCCCTCCACACCCTGTGTGGTGCCACTGCCAGCTCCCTGCTGTCCCCAACACCAGCCTGTGACCAGTCCCACGTCCCCGTGGCAGCAAGGGAACCCACCGGCCGGTGCCACTACGTGCCCAGGGACAGGAATGTGACGTTGCCCTCCATATCCAGGCACAGCCCTTGGATGTCCTCGGGCCCTGGCATGGAGCACCCACCGCCACCGTCCTTGGGCAGTGTCCCCTCCAGTGCCCGCCGGTTGTCCACGTCCCTGGGGCGAGGCACAGGCAAGTCCCGCTCCCCGGGGCCGGGGGACAAGCGCCTGGTGTCGGCTGACTCCGAGTCATCCGTGCCCGGTGTCTTGGAGCCACTGTTGTCCTCGTCCAAGGGGCTCTCAGGCCCCTCCAGCTCCGTGTCCAACTCACCTTCCTCCTCCTCCTCCAGGGTCAGCTCAAACTGGAACTTGTCGGTGTTGGCGGGGGATGCACCGGGTCCCTCGGGCGGAGGGGACGGGCTGCGTGGGATCATGCTCTGGTACCACTCCCGGTTGTCCTCCAGCGTGTCCAGGAGCTCCTGGGCATCGGGGTGCACCAGGTCGGCCCACGTCTCCCACAGTGGGTGGGCAATGAAGTCAATGAAGCCCACCTGGGGAGGATGGGGGGCAGAGCTGAGCCCCCAGCCCAGCCCTGCACACCCCCACCCCATCCCCAGGCCACTGCCCCACCTGGGACTTCTCCACAGAGGCGGTATGCTTATCACACATGGGGCTGATCTCCATCCCCTTCTCCCGTTCCCGGTCTCCCTGGTGGAAGAACTCTACCATGATGCGGTCAGTCCACTGCCGGTACAGCTCCAGAGGCTTTGTGGGGTTGCTGAGGTCAGCGCAGTGCACCATGTTCTGCAGGACCTGTGGGCACAGCCACGGTGTCCTTTGTCCCCCAGGACCACCCCCACACTGTGCCAGGAACCCTTGACCGTGGCCAGCAGTCATTGGGAGTTACCAGGCAGGATGTCCCAGCAGCCCAGAGCAATGCCCAATGTCTGCAGTGCCCAGAAGGATTCCCAGCTGTGTCCCCATGCTCACCTGGATCCGGTCGGAGTAGTTGTCCAGCAGCAGCACCCCCAGGCTTGTCACCTTCTTGGTCTCCACCATGGTCTTCAGATCCGCCAGCAGGTTCATGTGCTTGGACATGTCCGTGGCCAACACCTGGGCAGGGCAAGCCAGGGACGATGCTCAGCCTGACTCCCCCAGCCCAGATCCCCACCCCAGGGAAACCAGCTCCCTCCATACCATGTCGATGACCATTTTTCGGAGCGTCTGCCTCTGCTTCCTGCTCAGGTTCTGGAAGATGTCGCAGTTCTCCTCCTGGAGGAGCTTGAAGCCCACGGCCAGGTGGTGGTTCTCCAGCACCGAGGCGTCGTTGTACATCAGCGCCAGCTCTGAGTCTGTGAGAGGGCACCAGTCACCCTGGGGGGACCCCTGGATGGGGTCCTCCACACAACCCCCAGCTCCATTCCTGCTCCCCAGCTCACTGGTGTTGATGAGGAACTGGTTGGAGACACCAGGGTGGTCAACGTCATGGATGGCGCCAGCGAAGATGGCAGCCATGATCTCCAGGTCCGTGAAGACAGCCTGGGAATGGTGGGAGAAGGAGTTGTGGGTGTGTTACAACCCTGCCAGACACACCTGGTGGCCTCCATGGCCTCAGGAGACCAGGAATCACCTCCAGGGCAGGCGTGGAGAGGAGGACGTGGATGGACTGCGCCACATCGGCGGCATGGAGGTTGTTGTGATAGGCCACATGGGCGTGGTAATGGTCCTCCAGCGTCAGCATGTAGGTGATGAAGGTGTTGACGGGGATGCGGAAGGTCTTCATCAGATCACGCTCCTGCAGGGAGGTGGGAGGTGGCTCGTCCCCTCTGGGCACGGGGACAGGGACATCCCTCTGGGATGCTCACCTGGAAGATGCTGTACATGATGACGGTCAGCGGGCGGTTCCCCGAGTACTCGGCGACATTAAACACGTTGAGCCCCCACTTGTTGGTGTCCTCCAGCTCCTGGGGACCAGAGGGGCAGAGGTCCATGGGGGGCTGGTGCCAGGGACCCTGTGGTTGGGTGGGTCACCCATGCCAAGCCCACCTTGGCCAGCAGCCCCTCGTGGTCCGTGCACACCCCGAAGCGGGGGATGCCGGCGGTGGCTAGGCTGGAGCTGTGCGTGAGCTTCCTGACGCCGCTGATCTGCGACATGGGGCGCTTCCTCCGCTCCTTCTCCTTGTCCTTGGCCAGCGCCGAGGGGATCTCCACCTCGTGCTGCTTGTCTGAGATGGCAACCAGGGCGCGTGAGTAGGATGAGAGTGGGAGCCCAAATATCCCCCCCGACATCCCCCTGGGTTGTGCCGATGACACAGCACAGGTAACACCGTGATGTCATGACAATTTGGGGGCTGCATGAGGTCTGGCCAGCACTTTCCATCATCGTCCTGTGTCGTGGGTTTACCAGGCCCTCCTGCATGAGTCACCTGCCTGCCCGGGGTTCCAAACCCTGCCCTGGACACCCCTCCAGGCCCACAGGGATTTACCCAACAGCCCCGGTGCACCAGTAAGCACCAGTATGCATCAGCACACCCAGCTGGGACAAAGGGTGTTACACCCCCAAAGCCGCAAATCCCACTGGGACACCTGGGAAAGTCCCCCCTTTTCCCTCCATTTCATCCCTTCACTAGAAGCAAGTGGGCACAAAGCCAACCCTGCTGCCAGCAGAGAGGTGACCCTGGTGGTGTCACTGGGGTTGGGGGTCCTCACCCAGAAAGGTGCTGGAGATGTACTCGGAGACCTGGTTCCCAGAGCGGCTCGTCTCCGAGAGGTGCGTCAGCTCCCGATTCAGCATCCGCTTGAACTGCAGGTGGTGGGCAGAGCTCAGCAGTGTGGGGTGCACGCAGGACCCCCAGATGCCCATCCTAGGGGGCTCTGTGATGTAGGGAGCACACAGGAACCCCGGCTGCCCTTTCTGGGCGGCTCAGTGGTGCATGGGGCACACAGGATCCCTGGCTGCCCATCCCAGTGGGCTCAGTGGTGCAGGGGTCCCCATGCCCCCCAAGGTGACTATGACAGGGACACTTACCTTGTTGGAGGCCATCTCGCTGACCGAGTGCCTGGTCTGCAGCGTCTCCAGCTGGTCCAGGCACCAATCCAGCTCCTCCAGGGTCTCCCGTGAGAGCTTCTGGTGGGCATCTTCTGCTGGGGGCACCCGCCAGCTTGGCAAGGGACCTGCCAATGGTGCGACCACCTGGCACAGGGGGGCTCGTGCCACCCCAAACCCAGGGGCTCACCGGCATGGCAGCTCACAGCCCTCGAGAGGGGTGGCCAGGGGCACGGGGGGATGCAGCGGTCGGGGTCAAGCATCCCTGGACAGAGGGGCTCAGCCCCATCATACTGTCCCCATGACATGGCAGCCCCACGTGCCACAGTGTCCCATGGAGTGACAGCCAGCCCCGGGGGCAGCCGGGCTCCCGCGGGGCCCCGCTCACCGCCGGGTTTTATTAATGGAAGGTTTGACGTCAACGGGAGCTTTTCCACCGCCACGAAGGGCAGCCAGGCGGGAGGAGCTGCCGAAAACCAGACATGGATCCCAAAGGGCAAAGCCGCAGTTCTGCCCTGCCTGGAGGGGGCTGTACCCCCCGGAGCACAGCGGGACCCACCCTGGGGCATAGAGACATCCCCACCATGGTCCCCCCGGCACTCACCGGACAGGCCGGCCTTGCTCCCAGAGGGCAGGCTGCTGCTGGATCCTCGCCTGCAAAACACAGGGGGCTGAGCAGTCAGGACCCCCACAGCAGTGTCCTACCTCTTGCCATGGGTTGAGGTCCCCCACACAGGTGAGACCCTCACCCTCCCCACCCTATGGCCCACTCACTTGATGCTGGCACGGTCCTGGAGGTGAGTGAGGTTGCTGCGGACAGTGCGGAGGCTGGCCAGGACCTGAGGGGAGAGAGGGGGCTGAGGCCGGGCTGACTCCCCCGGGACACCCACCCGGGTGCTGGGCACAGGTCATGTCCCCTCCCGGGCAGGGCACATGGATGGCACCTACCTGGGCAAACGGTGTGACGATCATGTCTTCTCCATGCCTGCGGGAGCAAAGGGAGCGTGAGCCTCGGGGAAGGGAGCAGGGGTCCCAGGGGACGCAGGGAATCGGGGGACACTTACAGGTCACTGGCGATGGAGGAGTTGCGGGACATGGCTTTGGGGGACAGGTCATAGTCACTGTCGGAGCGGTACAGGAAGGACTCGCGGCGCTGCCCATGGGAGAAGGTGCCCTGCAGAACCAGCCCTGCACCCGGGCTGGCCTGGGGGTCCAGCGTGCCCCGGCCTGGGGGACCATTCTCCAGGTCAAAGCTGCGAGGGGAGAGGAGTCAAGGCTGGCATAGGGCAGGTGGCACAGTAGCCCCAGCCCACAGCTGTGGGGGCACAGACTGCGGGATGCCACCAGCTCTGCTGGGCTCTCGGTGCCATTGTCCCCCTCAGCCCGGTTCCGTGACCCCTCTGGTGACACTGGTCACCTCCCAGCCTGGCCCTGCCAGTTCCTTCACCCGCTGCTGAGAATGGGCACAACTCAGTGCACATGGACCTCCTCAGCTCCCTGCCAGCAAAGCCAGGTTGTCCCATGTCACCCAGGTGGGACAAGCCCCCCTGCTCTGAAGCTCCCAGCTCCAGAGCCCCTGGGAAAGGCTGGCTCCTGAACGTCCCATCCCCGCCCTGTCTTCAGCACTATGGTCCCAATTCCTCCAGAGCCCCAAAAGCCTCCATCGGCCTTGGCTTGGAGGTACTGTGTCCCATGGAGGGGACAGGGTCCCAGCCACGGCACAGAGCCAGGGGACGTCAAAGGACAGAAAATGCCACAGAAGCCAAGTCCTGGCCCTTGGGGACGCACCGGTGGCAGCCCGGGGGCACCTCCACCAGAGTCACCTGGCAGCCATGTGCATCCATAGCGGGGACAGGGGACATGGAGACAGGGATGGTGACCCTGCAGTGTCCCCAAACTGGCCGCGGCCGCCTCATCCCCCCTCCTGCTCCGCTGGCTCCGGGGTCATGGGAAAGGCTGCGCGGAGCAGGGACACAGCAAGGGCCATCCAGCGCCTGTCCCCTCCCGCAGCCGCCACCTCCGTGGGGACAGGGAACACTGGGTGAACTGGGAAAGCGCGGATGCCGCCGGGACCACCCTGTCCCCAGCGAGAGCCCAGCACCTACCAGATGCAGGAGTGCCTCCGGGACGGGCACCGGCTGCCCGGCAGCATCGTCCCGCTCCGGCAGCCCCGGTCCCTGTGGCGTGGCCGTCCCCGTCAGTGGCAGTGCCAGCCGGCACCGCGTCATGCCATCCCCAGAGCCCCTTGTTTTCCTGCCTCGCCTTCCCATCCCCGATGGTACCGGGGACACAAAGCCGCATTGTCTCTCCGAAGGCCCCGCGGGTGATGCCCGCGTCTGTTCCCGGCCCCGTGCCACCACCTCTGACCCCGCTGCCACCGCAGGGCACGGCTCCGGGGGTCACGAGCCCCCGCCAGGGGCTGGTGCCGAATTAACCCCCCTCGTTGCGGCGTTAAAGACGGAGCTGTGCCCGTGCCGGGGTGGGGGGGGCCGGGGCCGCTATAAATAGTTGCTGTTGCCGTTGCGGAGGGATGTGCTGAGCTCTACAGCGCTCACGCAGGTGGGGCCGCCACCCACCCACACCCAGGGGGGCACCCCAAAACCAACCCTACAGAGTTCCGAGCTGAGGAGGGCAGGGAGGTGCCGCGGCGAGTGGATTGGAGCCTTGATTTGGAGGGAAAAGCCCCCCTCCCTCCCCACCGGGCCACCCCAACGCGGGCCCCTGCCTGGCCATCGCTGCAATGAGCATGTCCGTGCTCAGCCACGCTCGTCCAGAGGCTGCCCCCTGCCCGACTGAGCCCCTGGCCACGTGGGGATATCCGCCGTTCCCCCCGTTCCCGTGGGCCCACAGCCCTGAGGACGCGCCACAGCACTGGGGCGTCCCCCGACCCCAACCCGGCAGCACAGCCTGGTGCCACCAACCCCCCGGGGACCCGCCAGCGTCCCCCCCTTACCAGAGGGGATGCGCCACGGTGAAGCGCCGCTGCAGGCGGATGCTCTGGTTCATCAGGAGCTTCCTGAAGAGGACGGGGGAATTGCGGGGGGAATTGCGGGGGGACGCTGCCGGAGAAGTCCCCGGCGAGGGGTGCGGGGTGGGCAGCATGGCCCGGCTCAGGGACCCCCGGCACGGCGGCGCGGCCCCGCCGCACCCGGTGCGGAGCAGGAAGCGTGCGGCCGTCCCGGCCTCGGCAGCCCCGGGAAACTTTCCATCCCCCTCCCGCCCTGCGCCTGGGAAATTAAACAACTGTCTGGCTCCGGCAGCCGGCGCTGGGAGCGGGTCCCCCCTGGTGTTCCTGGCGGCCCGGGCACGTGGCCCCTCGCTGGCCCGGTGCCACCGGCCACCCTGCTGTCTCCCCGAGGTGGCAGCTGCTCCCGAAAGGGCAGAGGTGCTCTGCCTGGACGCATGGAAAAAATGTCTCATGGACCCCTCAGTGACCCAGACATACAGAATGGACGTGCCACGGTGCCACCGAGGGGCACGGATGAGCCTGGAGCATCCCAGACACATGGTGTGGTTGTGCCACGGTGCCACCAAGGGACATGGCTGAGCATGGAGCATCCCAGACACATGGTGTGGGTGTGCCACAGTACCACCGAGGGACCAGTGAGAGCCAAATACACTCCACATCGTGGCCCAGCCCCTCCCTGGTGCAGTGCCAAGCCCCCTCCTGGGGCCATTCCTGAGGGGAACAGGGAGCAGCAGGACGAGGTCCGGCCAATGACAGTGGCACCGTGGGTGACCCACCGGCCTGACCATTGGAGCTGGCACCTGCCCAGCCTGATGCAGCAGGATGTGGATACCTGCTGTTCCCAGCAGCCACAAGAATATCCGGCAGATGGCAGGAAGCCAGTGGGGACAACAACAGGGCCTCCCCTGCCACAGCAGGAGCCGTGGGGACACCAAAACCCACCAGCTGGGGTGTCACCCTCACTTCCAAGGGACTGCAGACACGACAGTGGGGACATCAGGGCAGAGGGGTGCTGGGATAGAGGAACATCAGGGCACGGGGGCAAGGGGGAAGAGCCCCCCCCCGGGCTGGCTGGCAGCCAGCAGCCCCCCGACAGCCGGGACAGAACGGGCCACAGGACAGCAAGTCCCAGACCCCAGGACAGCCAGTCCGTGTTGGACTGTCACTGTCCCCACGTGTCTGCAGGGTGGATGACAAGTGACACCAGAGCCATGACCCTCAGCTGTGCCAGCTCCATGCTGTCCCTGTAAGCCAGCCTGGGAGAGGCACGGGACAGGGGGAATGGCCCAAAAATAGCCCTGCAGCCACTGCGGGATGGACTGAGGTCACCTCAGGCAGGGCCAGGCCAACCCTGCAGGGGCACCAGCTGGGCCAGGGGATAGGGACAGGCAGGGGGTGAGGAGGATGAGGGCAGGGGTTGGAGACAGTGATGGGTGGTGGGGGCAGGGGTGACA
>VXAY01000773.1:42407-53891 GCA_013399855.1 Oxyruncus cristatus | reverse complement strand
GGGGGCTGACGGGCACAAAGGGAGGGGGCGGGAACGGGAGCGGGCACCGAGAACCGGCACTGCCAACCGGCACCGGAACTGCAAACCGCCGAGGCTGATGGGCACAAAGGGAGGGGCGGGAACCGGGAACGGGCAGCGGGAACCGGGACTGCCAACCGCCGGGGCTGACGGGCACAAGGGGAGGGGCGAGAACGGGCACCGGGAACCGGGACTGCCAGCCGGCACCGGAGAATGGGAACCAGCCACGGGGATTGGGGAATGGGAACTGGGCTCAGGGATTAGGAACTGGTACCAGGAACCAGGCACGGGGCACAGGACCGGACACAAGGAACCGGATCCAGCCACAGGGCACCGGTCACCAGGCACGGGAACAGGAACCGGGCATGGGCACAGGCTGCCAGCCAGTGGGAACCGGGACTGGGGCATGGCCACGGGCCACTGGAAACTGGGACCCTCCCTGGAAACTGGACTGGGCATGGGAATGGGAACCAGCACCGGGAACTGGGCACCATTCACAGGGCATGGGAACCAGCCACTGAGCACTGGCACTGGGCACAGCCACCGGCACCAGGAGCATTACTGGGCACAGTCACTGGCACCAGAATGGGCACTGGCACTGGGTCAGGCCCTGGCCTCAGGGGACCCTCGGGACAGCCAGGCCACCACCCATGTCGGTCAAACCAGGACAGGCCACTGGCACCAGGCACAGCAGGGCCTGCCCAGGCCATACCCCAGTGAGACAGAACCACCGTCCCTGCGTGTCCCCACACTTCCTTCATCGCAGCCTGTCCCGTGTCACCACCCCGAAGTTTGTCGCTGGCGCGTTCCAGTGACACCGGTGCCAGCAGGTCGGTTTGGCACTGCATGGCAGCCAACCACAGCTTACCAGGGGGTCACAACGTCACCACAGGGTCACTCAGGCCAGGCCCAACACCTTGGCTCCACCGTGAGCCCCTTGAGGCCCCACTCAACCATCACTGGGGGAAGGAGTTAAGCGGCGGCGGCGGTGGAGGCCGCAGACGTCATGGCCGGCCAAGCCCGCGGGCGGCTGAGGGGGTGGATCAGCGTCAGCACTTGACGTCACCGGCGCGGGGGGAGCCAGCAGTGATGGCCGCCGATAACCCCCCCCCTTGTGCGGGCAGGATGCAGCCCCCGCACTGCGGGCCGAGGGTCTTGGCGAACGCGGTGCACAGCGAGGCTGCAGGGACGCCCGGGTGGGTGATGCCGAGCCGGGGCCTAATTGCTGCCAGATGCTTCCAGGCCTGTGCTAACGAGGGTGATAAATCAGGGGGTGTCAGTGCCGGGGGGCCCCCCAAGGGGACCCAGTGGCAGGGCTGTGGTGGTGCCGTGCCGACACCGCACCCACAGCTCTCCTGGCGCAAAGAGTCTCTCTCACAGTGTGCCCATCCTGTTTGCTGCCCACAGCCCACGGGCACGGCGTGGCACCGGGCGTTGGGATAGCGTGGCCACAGCTTGGGGCATGGCACGGGGTGTGGGAACAGCGCGACACAGAACGGGGTGTGGGACACCAGGGCGCAGGACAGGGCACAGGGAATGGTGTGGGGCATGGGACAGGGCACAGAGAATGGCACAGGGAATGGCACACGGCACGGGACAGTGCACAGCTCAGCCCTGGCTTCAGGGAGGCTGCAAGGGACACAGGTGATACCCAGTACAGGGCTGGGGCAGCCCCTGGGACCAGGATGCACAGTCCTGGCACTGGGGAAACTGAGGCACGAGTGGGAATGACTGGGATCCACCCTCCCCCAACAGCTGCAGTTAATAAAATCCCAAATACACGCCGTTGATTAAATCTCAGGGAAAGCAGAGCAGACTGAGCCCTGCGTCCCCTTGCTGTCCCCACTGCCCCCTGGGGGGGGCAGGTGCCAGGCCCGGTGTGCTGGGGGGCTGGGGCAGGGCTGGGGAGCAGGTCCCAGGTGAAGCCGCCGTCCGTGTTTCCACTCCAAACCCGTCATTAGGGGCGCGGCTGCGGCTGGACTGGCAGGTTCAGACTTTCCATCCTGACCCAACCCGGCCAGCGAGGGACAGGGACCAGGGCGGGGGGAAAACAGCTCCCTCTCCCCCTGTCCTGGCCCTGCACAGGGACCCCCAGCCCAGGTGGGGATTGGTGGGTGCAACCACACCAGGGTACCCACAGTGCTCCCCCACCACAGCAGAGCAACAACAAGAACCAGCTTTGGCTGTAGGTGCTTTAATCAGTTCCAGAGAGGAACGAGCCAGCCCAGGGGCCTCCTGGGAAGAGCGGCTGGCCCCTGGCCAGGGATGTGAGCCACAAGCTGCGCTCCAGCCGAGCCCAACCAGCAAAATCCTGCCGCCCCTCCCTACAAGGGTCCCAGCACCCCGAGGCTTGTCCTGCTGTGTCCCCCCACATGCTCCCAGCCTGCAACCACTGCTTCTCATCCCACATGTCCCTTGTCCCCAAGCCAGAGGGCCCATGGGATGTCTTGCTGGTGGCAGCCCCATGCCCGCAGCAAGCCAGCAGCTTCATTTTCTTAATGAGCATTTAATGAGGGGCATGATTCAGTGGCCCCTTCCGCCTGCCGTGGGGACGTCCCCGTGCATGGAGCTGGTGGCAGTGCCACCCTCACCACGGCGGGGTGGCCAAAGCTGCTATTCCTGGAGGCGTCGGAGCACCCACTGAGTCACGCTGTGTCTTTGCCACCTGCCAGCCGGGCTATATTTACCCTGGAGCGGGTGGTGAGGATTTGGGATGAGCCCACGCCGCTGCCGGACGTCAAGCAGGGTCACCAGAGCATCCTCATGCAGCTCCTGCTCTCCCCATTTCCATGGCACCAACAGGACTGTTCCCTGTGCCCAGCTCCATGGCACCGGTGGCACCTGATCCTGCTCTGCCAGGAGCCAAGACATCCAAAACACAAAGTGCTGGACACCCATGGCCTTGAGGACATGGGCCGGACCCAAAGCAAGACACCCACGAGCTCCCAGAGATGGATCCACACACCAAACCACCCCCCCCTGGAAAAGGGAAGAAGCAGGAGAGGGTTTGCACCCCAGGATTTGCACGGCAGACACTAGGCACACAGGGGAAGCTGCCTCTTAGTCACTGCCACAGGCAGGGAGAGAGGAAACAAGCCAGGAAAACAAGAAGTCACCAGATACCAACGCCTGCCCCCAAACCTGTGCCAGCCCCTGAAAAACCCCCAAGGGGCCCACAGGGGCCTCTGACAATCAAAACCAAGAATTAAAAAAAAAACAAACCAGAAAACAGCACACCAGAAAGAGAGAAAGAAAACAGATTTTAAAAGGAAAAAGGAGGAGGAGGAGGAGGGTTTGACGCGTATTTTTAGTTGCTTAGCACAGCCCTGAAATATTTCGGCAGCCACTCCCTCCGCGTCGCTGGTGTGTAACTATTCCTGTGCTGCCTCCCCGGCGAGGCACAGAAGTTATGAGTCATTCTGGGGCGGCCAGAGACACATCCCCGTGGCTGCTGGAGCTGCCACCAGCTCAACTGCCACCAAAATATCCCGGGAAGGCAGCAGGGAGGGTTTCCAGGGTGGCCTTTCCTGGGTCTTTCCAGCCCTGTCAGGCCATTCACCCACCCACACCGGCAGCGAGGCTGAGACCTTTTTTCCTCCTCTCTCTGGTTGTTGCTTTTATCTTGCTCCTCCCTGTTTTGTTTTAGTTTTTGTAATTTTTTCAGCCTCCCTGTGCTGCCACAGGGCAGGGCTAGGGCACACGATAGCCCCAGACACCCGTTTTTGGGGCAAAAAAAGCCCAAAATCAGAGCTGAGCATCTCACCGATGCTCCACCACAGAACCATCTTCCACCCAGTTGCCCTCACAGGGCAACAGGGTGGCACAGCTGGGGACAAAAATATTCCTACAGAGGTGGAAAAAGGAAGGGGGGGGGCAGGCAGGGAATGCTGCTAAAGCCTTGTGGTGTAATTAAACAAATGCAGAACTTAATGAGCTCCATCACCTGACCCCAGAGCTTGGCTGGGAAATAAAGAGCACTTGGAGGACTCAACCCTGAGCAGGAGCCAAAGGTCCCATTGTTGCAGGGAAGATTTATCCAGCCAGGCCAGACCTTCAATCCCAGCAGTGCTGGAGTTGTTTCCTTTTCACCAGGGAAGTCATAGCACACCTAGTCTCTGTGGCTGGAGGGATCCAAAGGGAGGGAGCAGGTTGGGAAGGGAAAGTCTGACAACAGGGCTTTGTTCAAATGCCACACACGGGTGTTTACGTGGAGCCTGAGGAGGGAGGACACATCACCCCATTCCCATGGCCTGGATTTGGCTCCTTGGGAGAAGCTGGATTGCCTGGGATGGACATGGGAGTGCTGGTTAATGCCTCAGAGAGAAGCAGGAGACCACAGGGCTGCTATTAGAAACCAAAATGTAGGGATTTCTCCCTGATCCCAGGGCCCAGGGAAGGGGCTTGGGGTCAGGGCATCGCAGACACAGAGAGGGAGGCAATTGGTAGAGGCTGGAGATTTATTCCCACTCACCACTGCACCCAGTTCTACAAACATTAAAAAAATAACTTTATAAAAGCATGTCCTTCACTCCTTTTCAAGACAGTGGTGATGGCAGAGAATATGCTTCAATATAGAGAACCAGTTGTACAAAACCAAAACAAAACCTGCTCAAAACCAGCCACAATAAGGGTTTTCCCCCTAAAATTCACCTATTTCATCCCTTCAGGGGGTTGAGGCTCACCCAGAGCTGTTTCTTCCCCTTGTGCAGATGTTCAATTAATATCAGCAGCCAGGATATTTTGCAGGTGCATTTTGCTCATGGGATGGAAGACTGGAGCAACCTGACCTGAGAATTCCCAGGAGTTTTCTGAGCCTACAGGAGGGACATGTTCACACGCTGCTCTGTGTCCCCAAGGGAAGATAATTGGAGACTAGGAAAGGAAGTGACAGGTACATCCAGTGAGGTCAATCACCAGGTAATGGAAGAAATCAGGCTGAGAAATATTGTCAGAGTTCAGGACTTGGTGTCACAGCAAAAGGGAGAGAGTTTTCAAAGTGGGAGGGAAATAAATTCACATAAATCAACTCAGTTGCTTTTCAGAAAATTAAAAAAAAAAATCAGCCATGAGGAGCAAGGGGAGCAGCAGCCTCATGCAAAAAAAACACAGAAAACCTGTTCCTTTAAAGGAAACTTCTAATCTCAAGTCAAGTTAGCGATGAACTAATTGGGAAATGCTCATTTATCACAAAGCTCTCTTGGAGGCCAATGTTCACCCCAAGTTCTCCTTTAAGGCACAGGAGAAACAGAACTGACTGGCCAGGAAAAGAAAAGCAATAGTTTAAAGGTTTGTTGGCTTTAGAAAACCCCAAACCTTTAAGACCATGTACAGACACAATATCCTCAAGTTCGGTGTTTTTAAACCAAAACACTCACACATCTACTACAAACACACGTTTCCCAAGTTTCAAATGTTAAAAAAACAAAAATTCCAAACAATCCAGAAAGTGTCTGTTTGCCTTCGTTCTGGTACCTCTGAACAGGATAGTATTTTAAATTAAACCTGGCGACCCTGAAAAATTCACTCTCAGGAGAAGGCAGAACTTCAGTCCTTAACCATGAATGTTTTTTTTTTTTTAAGAAATATTTCCAATGACTTACTGACTACAAGGAGCGAAAACTCCATTTTACCGGATTAAATCATGAGGGGCTTCCAAATGAACATGATTTGGACTCTGATTGACTCCAGGGAGAGTGGGAAAGGAAACATTTTTGAACACGTGGCAAATCCTGAGGTGACAAAACCCAAAGTGTCCCTGGCCTGGGTGCAGATATTTCACTGCTTGGCTGATTGTCTGCCTGGCTTTTTTTCCTGCTGGCCTCTTCCACTGCCTGGAATTCCTCTGCCACGGCCACCAAACACACCTATGGAGCAGAAAGGAAGAGCATGGATGTAACAGCATCCCTGGCACACAGTTATTCTTGTTTTACCCAAATACATGCTTATTTTTGAGTCTTAGAAGCAGAAACAGGACTTTGTGACTTCTCCCTTTCCAGTCCCAGACCTGTGTTTAAGAGGTGCACAAACTGGTGTTAATGTCATGACTGATGTTAATGTCACGATTGATGGTAATGTCGTGGTAAATTGAAGTATCCTCTGAAAAATGGAGCCAAGGAAGCGATAAATTTAAAATCCAGGTTATAATGTGTCCCCTGAGAGCTGTGAGGGCCAACAAAAGCTGGACAGAGCAATCCATGGCTTTGGAGTGGGCACAGGACAGCAGGAGTTGGGAGGCTGTGATGAGATGAGCATCCTCATACCCAAAAGCTGTGTCTGTCAAAGGACCTGCTGAGCTCAGATTTAACCCCAAAACAGGGATAAAGGGACGTGCATCCACCCTGCCAGGCAGAACCCAAGGGAGACCCAGTCCATGCACCAGGCACAAGAGCCCTCAGCAGTTGCTTCATTGAGGAGACGTGATTAAATCAAAGGCAAAATATAAATTATTCCAAACCCTGCAGTGCTTGGGATGTTCCAGCTGCTCCTGTAGCAAAGGCCGTGGACTTCTGAGTTTGGCAAGCAAGAAGTCAAAGACGAAGGATTACCAGTGTCAGAAACAATAATCCTTTCAACTGTGTGAACAATTACAACTTCACTCCTGCCTGGTGGCCTCCCAACAAAATTGTCCTGCCTGGTTGTTTTGTTTTGGGTTTTTTTCCCCTCCCCTTTCCCTCTTCCCTTCATGTCTCAGTAATGAGAGCCAAACCTTTGAGCTAATTAGCAAATGCTCAAAAATATTCCATCAGCGAATTTAAGCTGCACATGAAAACAGCAGGAGCTCCACCCAAGAGCTCAGCTCTGCTCCCCACAAGGTGGGTATTTCCGTATTTCCATGGCAAAGAAAAAACAGTGCCGTAAAAATGTTTACCCAAATAACCATATCCAAAAAAAAACCCCATCCTGCCAAGTGCTCTGGACACTGCAAAGGGAAGGAGAGGGAAAATAAAGGCGCCTTCAGATTTGTAAAGGTCACTTCTGCACACTGGGAGCTTCCAGGAGGGAGCAGGGATCACAGGGATTTAGGAAAAAGGAGGCCCTGGGAATTGCAAGATGCTGCACGTCCTGTCCTAGTGTGATGGCCCTGGGTGGATCCCACCTGTCCTGCCAGGATTCCTGGCATAGTCAAAACACAGGCAGGTCCTTAAGGGTGCTGCAGAGAGGCTTCACCCATCGGTGTAGCAGTGCCCAGGGCTCCTTTTAAAATTTAACTCGGGATTTTAAGCTCTGACTGCAGGCGAAGCCCCAAGAGCAGCCGCGGGGCTGCGAGGTGACCACAAACCCCAAAGATGTGGCATTAGGAGGTGAGCAGGAAAGGAGAGAAATGGTTCTGAGGCTTCCAGTGGGATAATCTGGGGGGAAAAAAGAGCAGCATGTCCTCCAGCTGAAGTGCTCCAAGATCCCTTAACCCTGTGAAATAGGAATGTTGTTTTGGTGACCTATTTCTTCTGAAATGACAACCTCCCCTTTTATCAGGAACATGAATTATTCATGTGGAACAGGAGGAACACAAACCCTGCAAACCCTCAGTTTTTTGTGTGTTTTTTTTTTAAATATAAATAAATTGACAGGAGATCCAAAACCCCATTTTAATGGGAGAAAAGATGATTTTTTTCTATCACTGCCATGGGCAAAGCCCGCTGTATTTTCACTGTTTTCACGCAGAACAGCCATTTGTTTCTGCCCCCCCGTACTTGCTAAGCTGAAAAGTTTTGTAGGGCCTTGCTGCCAGATGAGCCAGGAGGGGTAGAAACAATCAAGTTCAGACTCTCTTAAGCTCCTGCCCAACCCCAGAACCGAGGGAGGCCCATCCCTGGCATGGATCCTCCCTGTGCCTTGGCAGATGCTGCCTTATGCACTCGCTCAACTGGATCCTGCACAGGAATGGCTCCGGCTTCTCCCAGCCCTGGCTCTAAAGGCGAGAAGTAGGAGCTGTTCCTTGCACAAGAGGTGAAATTACAAAGGAAGGGATCCCACTCCGGCCCTCTCTGAGCTGGGAAACAAACGGGATCATTACCTCGTCCAGCTCCTCCAACCCCACGGCCCTTCTGTTGCTTCTGCTGTTGCATCCCACCACGGCCTCTGCCCTTGGACACCACCTCCTCCTTCACCATGTCAATGATTTCATCGGGGATCCGCAGGTATTTGATGGTGCTGCCACGGATGTAGCACTCCGGCATTCTCCAGAACTTGTCTCCATCCTATTGGGGAGCAATACGTTAAGCCACGGACAAAACCCGGTGCTTTCACGTCACTTTTTAGGGCATTTGAGTGTTTCCATCACTTCTGGAGATAGTGAGAGCTCCACCAGTCTTTGCTGAAAGCATTATTCGTAACTAGCTGTGAAAAAGGGGGGGGCTTCTCCTCCCCAAAATACAACCCAGGGCCACAAACAACTGTAGTTTCAATTTCAGAATTTCAAGGAGTATTCTGAGTTGGAAGTGACCCACAAAGATTTTGTTCCACAATTACCTCAAATACTCGCAGAAAATGAAGGAAGAAGAGGGTAAGGAAACAAGCACCTCCTTCCCTTCTTGTACAAGAACGTAACTGAAAGTGGGACTAGAGACACAAACGTGGGGAGTTAAAATGCTGATGAATAACCAATTCTGGTAAGAAAAAGGCAGCTGGGACCGGGTTTCTCCTCCAGCTGGGAGTCACCCCAATCCTTCACTCTTTGGGGTGTGGAGGGAGCAGCAAGGCAGGTCTGGAGCCAGCTGGCTGTGGGGTGTGAGCCACCAGAGCAGCTGAGGGAAAAAAGGAGCTCACACATTAGACATTTATTACCAAAAAAGAGTATTCAGGTGCACGGTTTCAAAGCAGCCGCCTCTGTACGTTGCTTTCAGTTGCTTCAGGGTTTTCCTGGGATACAATGGGCTTCCCTAGGACACAACCCATCAGGGAGTGAGAATCCAGCGTTGAAGCTGAACAACAACTCTCTGGCCATGGGAGGAGGGACAGGGAGGAGGGACAGGGACCTGCCACGTCCTGCTCCAGCACCGTATTCCTGGCTCGGCAGCAGCTCCTTGGGGGCTGCAGCTGGGGTCCCTCTAGCCCAGCCATCCTCAAATGGCACCATGTGGATGAGGTGTCTATCATGTCCCAGGAGAGAAGGAGAAATCAGAACGCCCCATTCCTCCTTTCCTGGGATAAAACAGTCGGTTCCCCCCCACCCCGCCCCGTCACCCTGCCCCGGGAGTTATTTGGGGCAGCTCTGCCTGTACGGGCAAGTCCAGGACAAGACAGAGAGCAACAGTTCTCTCCCAACAGACACCCGGCAAACCCCACCCTGCCTTGGATCTGCCTAGCTGCTCCTTGGCTCGGGATGCAGGAAGGGATGGAATCAGACTCCAGGCTCCTTTGCTTCCTCGTTCCGGCCTCTCCGGAGTAAACAACCGGCTCCCGGCTCGTTGTTCCGTGCCATCTAGTGGCCAGTGCCACCAGTGCCACTCCACGTTCATCTGGGATTTGCGGGGGTTTGGCATGTTAAGGTGGGCTGAGGCTGGTGAGCCCGGCTGCTCTCCTGGACCAGATCACAGAATCAGGGAAACACAGATTTGGGTCGGAAGTGACTTAAAGTCCATCCAGTGTCAACCCCTGCCATGGGTAGGGACACCTTCCACTAGCCCAGGTTGCTCCAACCTGACCTTGGACACTTCCAGGAATGGGGCAGCCACAGCTTCTCTGGGAAATCCATCCCAGTCCCTCCCCACCCTTCCATCCCAGTATCCCATCTAAACCCACTCTCTGTCAGTTTGAAGCTATTCCCCCTTGTCCTGTCACTCCAAGCCCTTGGAAATAGTCTCTCTCCATCTTTCTTGTGGCCCCTTCAGGTCTTGGAAGGCCACAATCAGGTCACCCTAGAGCCTTCTCTTCTCCAGGCTGAAGAATCTCAACTCTCTCAGCCTTTCCTCACACCAGACCTGCTCCATCCCTCTGATCATCTTGGAGGCCTCCTCTGGATTTACTCCAACAGGTCCATTTCCTTCTGGGTGATACCACCAGGTCACCCAGCGGGAATAAAACCTGAGCTGCTGCTCTTCCCAGGCAGAGCACTGAGCCTTTGGAAGCGAATTTCCAAGGAGAGGGATGGTATCACCCCTATCACAGGCTTTGCTGATACCTCCTCTAGTCCTTCTCCTGCTAAATTCAACTTGTCCCGCCATGACCCAGGGTGCATCCACAAATTCCAAACCCTGCTGTTCCACCCCAAAATTCCCTCCCAAACCTCGCTCAGGGTGTTTTCTCTGTCTCACTGATGTGCCTCCATCAACACCACTCCAAATTCCTGCTGTGGAGACAGCAGGAACTGAGAAGTTTGCAGAGAGATTTTTGGAAGAAAAAGGACCCTTGTCGATCTCTCCCATGGAGTTCTGATATTCCAGGGCAGGGGAAAGAGCAGTGACACTCTGATATCCATCCAGCTGCCACTTCCCACAGCACATAGGGACCAAGACAAGACATTTCTGATGGAGGTCAAAGCCCAAAGCACAAATCCCAATCTCCTGGAGCAACTCTGGCCAAGGGCAGAAGTCCCAGATGGCCTCAGAATGGGTGAACCATCAGCTCCTGCGCTGGATGTGGAGTGAGAGGGGGAAAGACAGGCAGGGAATAAAAGTGAACGTGGTGTTTGAGGCTGCTGGGCAGCACGTGACAGGGGAAAGCTGGTTTGTTTTTTTTTTTTTGGGAAACTCAGGATCATAGCATGTGGCCCCCAGACCCTCACTGAGGGGGGCAAGGGACCTCCAGCCCCTCATTCTGTGCTATGCAGAAAGTCACCCCGCCCCGGTGTGCACCTAAGCGTGTTCCTTCATTATGAATCTTATAATTACGTTAAAACTGTATTTCAGGCAGCAGTCACACTTCCACAGGAGCAACAGCCTCTGAGCTACAGCAGAGCTGGCCTGGCTGCCGGGACAGAGGTCAGGACCCGTCGGGGGCAGTTCCTGGGGGCACAGAGGGTGGGTGGCCCCCTGCCCAGTGCCAAGCACTCCTGGAAGCCCGGCTGGTGGGTGACCCCTGCCCGGTGCTGGGTGTTCCCCATGGACACAAAGGGTGGTGGTCCCTGTCCGGTGCCAGGGTGACCCCTGCCCGGTGCCCTGGCCTTACCCGTGACGTGCAGATGACCTCCCGCAGGTTGATGTTCATCCAGTTGTCGCAGCTCACCAGGTGCCCGTTGTAGGTCTCCCCGTTCTTCAGCTCCACCAGCTGCGAGAGAACACGAGTGACGCGTGCCGCCGGTACCGGGACCCGGTATCACGGAGGCCGGGAGGGGCGGCAGGACCGGGGCCCGTACTCACGTACTCACCATGGGGTGGTTCTGCGCCGTCTTCAGCAGCGACAGAGGCAGCTGCGAGCGGAACACAGGGGAGAGGCCTCAGGCACTGAACGACACCGGCGGACCCACCGGGGCACCGGGCAGGGGAGAGATGCCCCAGACCCTCCCCGGAGCTCCAGCCCCCTCCTCAG
>VXAY01000773.1:11951-35710 GCA_013399855.1 Oxyruncus cristatus | reverse complement strand
GGCAGAGGCTGGGGGGGATGACTGCAAATATCTTCATTATCCAGCGTTGAGTTTGGTTAAAACCAAGCTGTGGGTTGGTAAAGTTAAGGTTTAACTGTCTGGAGGAGAGGTGGTGGTGCATTTTCCTCCTGTAGGTGCTGTTTTCTTTTCAGCTAGTAAAACTTTCCACCCCCAAATTCATCCTTAGGAGCTGTTTCATTCCTAATCCTTTAGGAGCATCGCTTCTGGTTAAGAGAGGTCGTGATGAATCCCAAGCAATTAACGCCCCTAAAGAGGGTTTATTTTCCTGACTTGGGTTTGAATGCTCTCATTTGTAAACTCCTTATTTTACAAACACTCCCACCATAAACCTGAGAAGATTTTGAAGGCAGATTTGTGTAAAGGAGCTGTGATGAACCATCACTTACATCCATCTCTGGTAATGAATGTCGGAGTGTGCCAGACACTAATCAATACAGCAAGGCTTTAATATCAGCCTTGCCCTCAGAGCCAGAGCGAGTGATTTATCATTGTTGCTCCTATCTGCTGGCCTGTGAAAAGTCTCACTCTTGCCTTTCTGTGTGTTTTACTTAAATCTTGTTACACTGCTGTGGTTTTGTCCCTACAAGTGTGAAAGGTGGGGTTTTTTTCCTCTGTAAAAAACCACTCATGCTGATAACACAGAAAAATGATACTAAAGCACTGCTCATATTTATATACAGGAGGGGTAGGATGGTGATGGGGAGGCCAAAACCTCAAATTCTTTCAACTGTCTTTAATTTTTAATTTTTAACCTCGGGGAATGCAAGGTTTGAGGTGAAAATAGCTGATCTGCACTCCTTGGCCTGAAGTTTGCCAGGAGGAAAATAAAAGCCCGAGAATTGCTTCAAAGAGCAGCTCGTGGCTCTGATCACCAAATCTGAACCTGAATTTGAGATAACTTGGTCATTCAGGAGTATTTTGAGGTGCCCTTTGATGGTTTGATGGCTCTTCAATTGCTGGTTCTGCCTCAGAACCATAAGAACAACTGCAGGGGTTGGTGAGACACAGGCCTGGAGATGAGCTGTGGGAGCACATGGCTCCTTCTGCCCTCAGAGAGGAGGAGGCTCTTTGAGAATTATGGAATGATGGAATGATCTGGGCTGGAAGGGACCTTAAAGCTCACCCAGTTCCACCTGCTGCCATGGGCAGGGACACTTAAGGTCCTGCTGGAAAAGTGCCTCCTGGTGTAGCCTGGCTCCTAATTTTGGGCTCAGCTGATGATTTTGTTTATGAGCATTTTTTCCTCAGACTTCAGGCTGTGTGGGTTTATCCTTGAGTTCTTGGAAGTTTGGGTTTGGTGGCTCTGAAAGGTTTTACTTCTGGAGTATCAGATGAAAAAACATCCAACTGCAGCCTTGCTGGTGGGACTGGAGTGTCCCTAGAGGCCAAAGAAGAGCATGGGAGAAGCATCCAGAACCGAGGGGAGCTCCCAGTGTTGGGATCAAACAGTGCTTTCCAGTCAGGAATACCTGGGGGGGAGAAACCACCCTTCTTTCTGGTTTTAAAGTCTTTGCAAGGTATCAAACTGACACTTAGTGTTTTAAAGGGTTTAAAGGAAACTGGCTCAGTTGATTGCCGGGATATTTGGGATGTTTTCATATTATAGAGGGAGAAATAATTCACTGTATGAGTTGAATCACCAGTGCTGTCACCCAGCCCTGAGAGCTCTTTATCTGGCAACAAAGGTGAATTTACTCTCCAGGCCAGCATGGATGATGGATCTAATCCTTCCACTTCTACCCTCTCCATGTAGTCACTCCTTGAAAAAAATGCAGGGATTATGACTCTCTACCTCTGTAAATAACGGAGCCAGTCTTTCTTCGGAGTATGGGTGTTGCTGGTATCTGTTGTCAGTTAAATATTGGTGTCTTTGTTCACACACATCAGAGCCAAACAAACGGTCCTGTGGGTGGAACTGTTAACACAGGTGGAGAGATGCCTTTGTTGTTCCCATTATGGGGGTGGGGGGTTCACGGTTTTAGCTCTAAACTCCCTCCAGGTGCTGTTTACAAGATTACACAACCTGGTGTAAACTGATATTAGTAGCTCACTCTGCTATTAAACCTTCCAGAAGTAAATCCTGCGCTCATCTCGTGTCTGACCATCTTGGTTGTGTTGCTTTCCTGGCATCTTTAGGAGCTGGAGAAGCTGGGACTGCGGGATGACGTGGATCTGCACGTCTATGAGGTCCCTGTTGAATACCAGACAGTGCAACGACTCATTCCTGCCTTATGGAAGAAGCACAGCCCCCAAGTGAGTGAGTAAAGGCAGGAAAACCACCCAGCAAAGGGTTGAAACCTACAATGAGCATCATGTGAAGTCCCAGTTTTAATGTATTCTTTCAGACTGGTAGTCCCTGTCTGGATCTTTGCATCTTTTGTAGTGAGAACATGTGAATTTATAGGATTTTACAGCTCAGAGTGCTCCAATTCATGGGAGCAGTCAGTGTGAAGAGGCCACAGCAAAGGGCTGTCTAGACAGCCCATGGTTAGTCTGTGCCACCGGGGCTCTTCTAGCAGCTGTGAAGGTGCCAACGCTGTTTTTTACCCTGATTAAATCGCAATTTGGGTCAGGAGGGGGTGAAACAAGAATTGTGCTGTACTGCACCCCTGATAAAGTGCCTTATTGCTCTGACATTCCTGGAAGAACACCTGTAACAGCTCCATCATTAACCAGGAATAGAATCATGGAATCACAGGGTGGTTTGGGTTGGAAGGACCTTAAATGTCATCCAGTCCCACCCTCTCCCATGGGCAGGGACACGTCCCACTATCCCAGGTTGCTCTTTTGATCCAAGCTGGCCTTGGACACTCCCAGGGATGGGGCAGCCACAGCTTCTCTGGGCAACCTGTGCCAGAGCCTCACCACTCTCCCAGGGAAGGATTTCTTCCCAACATCCCATCTATCCCTGCCATCACAGAATCATTTAGTTCGGAAAAGCCCTCTGGGATCACAGAGTCCAACCTGTGACCACTCACCACCTCATCATCCAGAGCAGAGCACTGAGTGCCACGTCCAGTGTTTAACCCCCTTCCATGGGTAGGAATCACAGATATCCCGTGTTTGGAAGGCTCCCACGAGGATCAGGCCATGGGTTTTCCACCATTTGGGGTTGATCCAACTTGTTTCTTTTCTGTTGCAGCTGGTGGTTCACGTGGGAGTTTCGGGCATGGCTACGACCGTCACCCTGGAGAAGTGTGGCCACAATGTGGGTTACAAAGGGTTGGACAACTGTCGGTTCTGCCCGGGCTCCCAGTGCTGTGTGGAGGGTGGGCCAGAGTGCATTGACTCCATCATTGACATGGACACAGTTTGCAAGAGGGTCTCAGCGCTGGGGCTGGATGTGGCTGTCACCATCTCCAAGGACGCCGGCAGGTACGGGATGCCAGCGGTCCATGGGGACATGGACTGCAGTGCATGGAGTCATGGAATCCTGGAATGGGTCGGGTTGGAAGGGGGTCTTAATCTCATCCAATCTTAACCCCCTGCCACGGGCAGGGACACCTTCCACTAGCCCAGGTTGCTCCAACCTGGCCTTGGACACTTCCAGGGATGGGGCAGCCACAGCTTCTCTGGGAAATCCGTCCCATCCCTCCCCACCCTTACAGGGAAGAATTCCTTCCCAATATCCCATGTAACCCTACCCTCTGGCAGTGGGAAGCCATTCCCCCTTGTCCTGTCCCTCTGTCCCTTATCCAACATCCCCTCTCCAGCTCTCCTGGAGCCCCTTTAGGCCCTGGAAATTTGGTCATATCTTAACACCATCATATCACCATGTTCATGGAACCAGAAAATCCCAGAATGATTTGGGTTGGAAGGGACTTTAAAGCCCATCCAGTCCCACCCCCTGCCAGGGGCAGGGACACCTTCCACTCTCCCAGGTTGCTCCAACCTGGCCTTGGACACTTCCAGGGATGGGGCAGCCACCACCGCATGTGTCACGTGTGTTCCCTTCGTGCTCAGCTCTTGAGGCCCCTACAATCCATGCACTTTTCATAGAATCACAAGGTTGGAAAAGCCCTCAAAGATCATCAAGTCCAACCATTCCCCCAGCACTACCAAGGCCACCACTAAGCCATGTCCCCAAGTGCCACATCCACATGACTTTTGAAGTCTCCCACACCTCACTTCTCACAGGGTTGGCAACACCACCTATTTTTTGGTGGTCATCCAACCATCAGGGATAAACCAGTTCTTTGTGGGTTTTTTGTCTTAGATTTAATTAGAACAACCCAGACTCACAATTCCAGGCCTGTATTCCGCTTTATTCCACTAAATCCCAGCATGTCGCCGCTGTTATGGTGATCCATAAACAGCTCATCCTGGCCTGTATTTGTGATTTTTTGGGGTAAATAATCCCTCTTTTTGTGTTTCAGGTATCTCTGTGACTTCACTTACTACACCTCCTTGTACCAAAGCCGTGGGAGGTCAGCGTTCGTTCACGTTCCTCCGCTGGGAAAACCATATTCCGCGGAACAGCTGGGCCGGGCCCTCCAGGCCATCATAGAGGAAATGCTGGATCTCTTGGAGCACTCCGAAGACAAAATCAACTGTCAGCATGAACACTGAGCGTGGGCAGAGGCCATCCTGGTATTGCACTTCCAAAATTTTCCCTGTTACTGAAGTACTGGGGGGGGAAAACAAAAACAAAACAGAACAAACCCGAGCTGAGACGTTCCAGACCCAGAATTGGAGATTCAAAAAAAAAAAAAGGGAAAATTCAGCTTCTAGAAATGGACTTTTTTTTTTTCAAATCTCTTGAGTTTCAACCTTGGCAACAAAGGATTCAAATTCTCTTCTCTCAAGACACCTGCAGCTCCTCGTTCCTGGGTGACTGAAGTGTATGTGCTGGGAGCTTCCCCGTCAACCAGGTGATGGAATCCAGCACGGATGGGAAGTTCCTCACCTGGACTTGGCCTTCAAGGTGCAGGGAATGGTTAACCCAGCCCTCTAATGACTTGTTCTTGAGTTGAAAGGTTTGCTTTCAGTCAGTTTTGGGTTTCTTCCCCCCCCCCCCCTTCTTTGACCCAAATTAGAGATAAAAGTACATCTGGAAAGAGTTGGAATGGTGTGGGATTGCCTTGGAAAAGAGTTTGGTGGAGATGATGAGTCTCCAATTGCTTTGCTGAAATGGAAAATTGTTTTAGGCACTGACTCCTCACCCCACACCCTCCAAATATCAGTAGGGTCTCTGTAATGTGGTGGTTAAGTGTAGCTGCAAATAGAAGGGATGTATTTGGGTTCCTTTTGCATTGGAGCAGGATTTGTTTTTTGGGGCCAAACTCATGCCAAATATTCCCAAATGTCTTTTTTTTCCCAACTCTCTCTTGGCCACCTCCCTCCCTCAAGTCAACCATGTACCTCCTGCACCAAACACCTCGGCTCATGCGTGTCTAAAACAAATCATTAACGGTTAAAGAGCTTTGCTAAAGGCCACTTTCCCCACGGGAGATCTTTATCCTGCCCTCTTGGTGCTCCCTGTTAAGGTTTTAAGGTGAAGGTTAAGTAATTTATAACTTCCTTAGTTACAAATGTTTCCTCCCTCATTCCAGGTTGGGAGAGTAATGTTTAACCAAAATCCCGAGCTGCCGCTTTGCTTTAGTGGAGGCATCAAAATGCAGATTAAAAGTCGTTCTGCCAAATCTAATCTGAAATCTCCAACCTCTTCCCACTGCCTGGAAAGCAGAGACAGTGGTTTGAAAAACAGGAATTTTGCCTTGGGTGAGGATTCCAGACTCTTTCTTAGTGTCTACCCCTCCCAGTGGGAGGCTCCAAAGTGCTGCTGCTTGTGTGGACTTCTGTGGAATTCCCAGGAATTCTTTTGGGGAAGGGTACATGCAGGATCCAAGCAGGACTTGAAAAGTGGGTGATGCTGGTCATGTGTGGAAATTTTGCTGCCAAATCATGAGATTCAAACAAAACCCAGAAGATGTTGCAGTGGGAACAGACTCAAAATTGGTGATTGAGAACCGGTCGGGCTCGTTGAGGGGCCTTTTAAATGAAAGAAGTCTGTGATTTGAATCAATACTTTTNATAAAACACAACTTTTTGAAATGTTTTAAAACCCCATTATTTTAGTTTTTCCAATGCTGACTGGCTCTGTTATAGTATCTCTCAGTGAGAGCTGCCCTGGACTTGCTTTTTGCCAGGAAAAATATGATGACAAAGGGCAAACCACTCCTTGTAACCCTTGAGAGAAGACAAAGACTTTTCCAGCTGCAAGAACTCTCACGAGGGCACCTGTGGATGAAGAGTTTTGGATAGACCCAGGGAAATTCTCTCTGTTTTCACTCTTCAGGCTCAATCAAAAGAAGTTGCCTTCCAATGGAATTATTCTTCCCCATCAAAAATCCGAGGTAGCACTTGTCAGACTTTCTGATTAGTAATTTATTCTATTTAATATTTTGTTGAAATCTCTGTGGTATGATGCTTTTTTTTTGGTGGTTAGTTGAACTACGTATCCCATAGGTTTATCCCTTTGTTGGTGGGAAGTTTTTCTCCTGGGTGTTTCTTAGCTGCTAAACTTGGGAAAGAGGAGTATCCGTGTATTCCGGGAGCTTTGGTGATGGAGTAATTTCCAGTTAAACTATTTAATTTTCCCTGTAACATAGTTGTGAATAAAGTGGGAGCGGAAGATCAACAGATTATAGTGAGGTGATAACAGAATTCCAAGTGTGGAATTGGAGCAGGAGTGGGAAGGGCTGGTTGGAGCTGTGGGGAGGGTCCCTGAACTGGGTGGGCTCCGTGAGGGATCTTTGTCTCCAGGTGAGGTGTTCCCTGTCTATCCATGTCTTCTGGGTGTTCCCACACCCTTTGGAGCCTTGGAGATCCTGCTGGATGCAGCTGGTGGCTCCAAATCCTCCAGCAGGGAGCACAGACAGCAGCAGTTCCGTGGGAAGAGCTTCCCACACTAGTTTGTTCAGCCTAGGGAGTTACATCCTGTTCAACACCTATAAATGTTCCTATTTTGGGTGCTCTCTGCTGTTCCAGGGGAAAATTTGGAGCCGGTTTCCATGCCTGCTGCTGTCTAAGGACCACAGTACTTGGCCTTGGATGTGTCAGTGTTAAAAATCCCTTTTTTTGGGGGCGGGGGGGAATAATTCACTCTGGGCTTCTTTCTGAGCCCTGTGTTTCCTCCTGATCTGTTCTTGTGAAGCTCCCCAGGATCAGTTCCTTTAGAAAACATAATTTATTTTATACTCTTTTTTTTGGGGGGGGAGGGTTGAGAATTAGTGCTGAGATTGTGTTTGTAAAGGGCGTCGTGGTCAGAGAAATTTCGTGTAGCAAAACTTGGGCAAAAATGTCATTAAACTAATTCTATCTAATCTGACCTAAATTAAACACTTTTTGGGAGGGGGATTTCAAAGCTTTTTGTTGAATCCACCAAGCTTTTCCTCTAGGTGCATATATTTTCTTTGGGAATAGGATGTCCAACTGATGCAGAGCTTCAAAAAGCTGATGTTTTGTGTAATCCTATATTTGCTCCCTCTTCCAGCTCATCAATAAATAGGATTTGCTAATTTGCACTGACTGGGAGACCTGTTGCCAAGCCCAAAAAACTTCGTGCTAGTGAGTGAAAGTGTAGGAAATTCAGCTGGAGTCGTTCATCCCCTGTGCCTGTAACTTGGAAAAGGTGAGAGCTGGTGAAATGTTAGGATCGCATGACTGCATAATTGGGGATATGGAGAAATGGGGCTGAGGATATTTGGTGTGGAAGAGAGAATTTAGGGAGGTTCCACTGGAGGGGGTCTGGTGTCATTTATCTGCTTGGAGCAGGGGGACTGACCAACGTGTTGGGGAGGTTTGGGGTGACAGTTGAATTGTTCCAGTCATTAAATGCTGCCGAGGATTTTGAGGAACTCCAGGTGCTCCTAAACATCTTAATTTGGTGGTGCTGCTGTCGAGGTGAATTAAACACTGGAATCTGCTTTATAACCACGGGGGAAAAGGAACTGTGAGCTTGGAAGATTCTTTTCCTTGAGGATTCATGCAGGACTTGATGATCCTTATGAATCCCTCCCAACCTGAGCGATCCTGGATGTGGTTGAAGGAATTTTTTTACCTGGTGCAGAAGCTGTTTTGGGGGGGGCAGTTTTTGGAGAGAATCTCAAAACGTGTCAGCAGTTCACCTTGTCTGGAGTATTCCCCAGCCTGGTTGTTTCCTCCCAGCTGTGGGAGAGAGGTGGGAAAGGATGGAAAAGGTCACGAAGAGGGTTTGAGGTGTTGAGTGGGGTTGGGGCATGAGCAGCAAAGAACCGATAAGCTTCCAAGAGTCCTTCCAGGAGGGAAGGGTTTGACTTCACAGAAACCTAAACTGTTTGCTCTGCTTTCACCCCAAAAGGAGGGAATTTTTGAGATAAATGCTTCCTTGGAGACAGTGGAGGTGGTGTTTTGGTTGGAAAGCTCAGCCTGAGGCGTTGGGGGATTCCTGCAGCAGGAAAAGATTCCTTGAACCAGGGCTCTGAGCCGATATTTAAATTATCATCTCTGTAAAGTTTGTGCTGTGGAAAATCAGGGGGGAAAAGGGATTTTGTGTCCTAACTCACCTGGAATCAGATGTAGATGTAGCACCCAACCTCTCAAGCAGGCAATGTTTAACCAAAGGGGATTATTCCAGGCCACTGGAATAAAAACCCATGAGCTTCCAGGCCTGCACAAAGAGCACAGGTTCCCAGTATTGTTGGGTTTGGTAAGGAAAAGCCTAAAAAAAGGTAAAAATCCACTGAAGTTTCTCAAATAATCTCAAGTTGAGTTGGAACTGGATGATCTTCGAGGTCCCTTCCAACCCAAACCCTCCTGGAATTCTCTGATCCAGTGCCCTCGTGGGTGGATTTTTTGTCTTTTTTTTTTTTTTTTCTGAGAAAGGAATTGCAGGAGGAGGAGAAGCTTCTTCAAACCAAAAAATGGGAAAATCCTGAAAATGAGGAAATTGGTGACTCCCCACTGCCGAAGCTGCCACAGCAATGACAGTCTGGCCATGGGGTTTCCTGGTTCAGTTTGTTGTGACTCGGGAATCTTTTTGAATTTGTCCTGGATTTCTCACTCCAACAGGTTCTCAGACACAGCTGCTGCAGGAGGGAGTGGTGGTGTCTGAAAACTGCCTGAAAATCAGGATGTTTAGATGTAAAAAGTACTTGGTGTGGGGCTTTTTTTAATTCAGATTTTCAGATTTCACCCCCCACGCTGCAGATAAAACTGTCAGGATTCATTTGTACAGATCCTTTCCCCAAGTAACTTCCTCCCTTTTATCTCCTTTAATACTTTATCCAATAACATTTTAATGATTTAATTTTATTTTAATGATAGGAATTTCAGGGTTGCAAAGGCTCTTTATAACTTTATTGATTTGGATAACCCCCCCCTTGTTGATACCGTAAATACTCATCTTGATGTAGATGGATTTGTTGTTTTTGCACCAGAATCCCTGATTTTTTTCAGTATAAAGTGCACTTTTTCTTAAAAGAAACTTGTATTCCTGTCTGGTGAGTGTCTTATGTGCTGAAAGTGATATTCTGCCAAAGCTCCAAAGCTGAGGATGTTGTTAATTCTTCAAGGTATTAATTGAAACCCGAGACCTGCTTCTGCTCAGTCTTATTTTAAGACAAAGTAGAGAAGGAAATGCCTCCCCACGGACAGGAATTAAAGATGGGAAACGGAACTATCACTGCCCTTAAACAAAACTCCGTGGTACTTAAATATTTCAATACATCTTCAGGTTTTCTATTGCACCAGCTTCTTAAATCACAAATGTTTACTTTTGATGATCAGGGAGTGCCTTGTCCTGTGCTGGGCTCACGTTTGGGAAGCAGAACGGTGGGGATGGCAATGGATTTGCCCCCGAGGTGGGTGGGAAAAATTGGGCTGAAAACTGCTGGATTGGTGGGAATCCCCACGGTTACTGAGGATGCCCTTCAGAGATGGAGCTCTCCAGGTTTGCTGACACACACACACAGGGACCTGACAAAGGGAACAAGCGGAGGATTTGCCGCTTCATTCTCACTTTTTGCTTGGGTTGACCCCAATTCCTGAGGGGTTTTTTTTCCTGTGTCTTCTCTGAGTGAGGTGTTTGTCCCGGCTCCGGTGTGTCCGTTGTGAAACCCACAGTGTCTCTCTGGGTATCTCAGGTGTCTCCCACCTCGTGCTTTGTCAGGATTCTTGGAGCAACAATTCGTATCCCCTCGGGGCTTCTGTTCCCTCCGTGTGTTCTTGCAGTGCCTTGTAAACCCCAACACCCCCTCTGTGTCACAAAGGGCTGTGTAGTCGTGGACCAGCGACGGTCTCTCAGCTTGTACTGCTAGACTGGACTTTGTAACTGAGGATTTAAACCCATATTTCAAGGGAAATAAAGAGTTTAACTCTGACTCCACGTGTTCTTTAACCCTTGTTGGTTTTCAAGGTGCTGTTTGCGGGGTGGTTTTTACAAACCTCTTCCCCCTGTCCAACCCTAAACCACATCCACATGTCCTTTAAACCCCTCCACAGGGATCGAAGTGCTTTGCTGGCTGTTTTAAAGCTTCTGCCTCTTGTCCTGCTGCCACTGGGCCTGACTGGGAGCAAACTGGGGTGGCTGGGAGGGCTGGTGTCGCCAGATGGTGCTGCCATACAGGCACATTGTGTGTGGTGTCACCCCAGAGTGGGACAGCGGGGGGAGGCGACCCCTCCACAGATCCTGGTTGGTCCAGGATGTGGGGAAGGTAAAACACCAGGACAGCTCCACCTTCATCCAGGGCAGCCAGAGGGTACAACACCTCCACAGATCCAGGTTGATCTGGGATGTGGTACTGGATCCTGGATCCTGGAACCAGGTTCCTGGATGGCTCCTGGTTGATCCAGGACAGGTGGAGAGTGCAACCCCTCCACAGATCCAGGTTGGTCTGGGGCAGGGGGAAGGTACAAGGCCTGGACAGCTCCAGGTTGATCCAGGACAGCCAGAGTATCAACCCTCCACAGCTCCAGCCTGATCCAGGATGGGGAAAGGGTGCAACACCTGCAGGGCTCCAGGTTGATCCAGGACTTGGGGAGGGTCCCACCCCTCCGCAGCTCCAGTGTGGTCCTGAGGGTTTCTCCTGGTGCTGACTTTCCCGGTGTTGCAGAGATGGCAGGAAAGGGGATGTCACCGGTGAAGGAACAGCATCAGGTCCTGCAGCACAACCCCATGCTGGGGGTGTTGGTGTCACCCCTCAGCAGCAGCTCCACGGGATACAGGCAGGGTGGGATGGGTGTTGGATTTATTACCCAAGGCATGGCTTTGCTGAAACCGAGGTTAAAGCCCAGGCCAAACCCGGGGTATCCCAGTGGGATGGGGCTCAGGGCGGGTCACATGCCAAAAGCTGCCCCATGAGGACTCGCTGTGCCCCTGGTGCGGGGAGTTACCGCTGGTTTGTGCCTGGAGGAGGGATCAGAGAGGAAAACATCCCAGTTCTTCTGGAATCTCTGCTTTTCCCTCTGTCTTTTTCATGCCCTAACTCAAGGAATGCTTTTATTGCTGAGCTGCCACGGTGATCTTGCCGAGTTCTCCAGCCCTTTTCTGTGGAACAGAGCTTTTATTCCACCCACCAACACCCGGCAGGTGCTGGGCACTGGGAATTTGGGATCTCCCTCCCAGGTAAGCCAGGACTGGAGCTCCTCGGCTCTCCCTGAGCTGACCCCTGATAACATCACTCTCCTTTTAATTCCCTTTATAAGGTGATAAGCATTTCCTGCATGGTGCTCCTGGGATGATGTCATGTTTCGGGCAAGTCATGTGTCCATGAGGTCATTTTGCAAACAACTCCCAGGAGGGACAGATCCAAGGCTTTGTCGGTGCTGAGGAGGCTCATTATGGAGCATCCCACTTGGATTCCTTGGTGGAGATCCAGAGATTCATGGAGGAGATCCATTTGGTGGACTGGCCCCTCGTAGACCTTAATTCTTTCCTTTAACATCCTACTCCGCTCCCCCTTTCCTCAAGCCTTCCAAATGAGGTGGGAATTTTGGGCAGCATCCATCTGGCAGGCTGCTCCCTCTCCATGGTTTCCCAGCTTGCAAATCAAAGCTGAGCTCTGGCAAAGGTGCCCAAGGAGAGCCCACCCTCTCCTGCAGCTGCTGCTCCCCAGAGCTTCCAGCGGCTGCAGATCCAGGGCAGGGGAATGGCTGGAATTTCCTGCCTGCTCCGAGCAGCCCTCGCTGCCTCTGGTGGGGCATGTGCAGGCAGGTCCCAGGACATGTCCAAGGGCAAATCCCAAGACATGTCCTAGGACAGGTCCCAGGGCAGATCCCAAGACATGTCCTAGGACATGTCCCAGGGCAAATCCTAGGGCAGATCCCAAGCAGGTCCTAGGACATGTCCCAAGGCAAATCCTAGGGCAGATCCCAAGCAGGTCCTAGGACATGTCCCAGGGCAAATCCCAGGGCAGATCCCAAGTAGATCCCAGGGCAGGTCCCAGGACATGTCCCACACATGGTCCAGAGCAGGATTCGCTGACTCTCCCACCCTGGGGTGCTTCTGGGGATGAACAGCCTCCCAGCACAGCCGAGAATTCCCAGTATGAGCTTCCCATTCCAGGGACAATGCTCTGCCTGCCTACCTCCCCATTCCAAGCCTCCTCACCATGGCTTCCAACCACATTTCCCTTTCCCTGCTGCCAGGTGGTCCCACTTGGATCCAACCTTCCAGGGGATATACGCAGATATTCTCCACCAACCTCTGCTACAGGATGGGGTTTTCTTGGCCAGTTCCCAACCAGCCTGAGGGGGGAAAATCCCTTCTTGCTGCTCCTCTCCAGCTGCTTCCCGCTGCTGTGGATGCTCTGTGTGGGAGCAACATGCCCTGTGTACACAACCCTTTCCCAAGTCACGCTCTGGTGACTAATTCCCTCCTGACGGGCACGTGGAGCCTGATCTGTGTTTGGGATCACAAATAAATCCATTTATTTCTGCTGGAGCTTGGACTAACAGCAACCCCACGGAATTCTCCAGCACCTTCCACCCTCATTCCTCATCCAAAGTTGTGCCTTGTTCTTCAAAAAACCCATCCAGGCTCTTAAAATCCTACAGTTTTAAGGTTGTCCTTCCCTTGTAGCATCCTCCTTGCTGAAAGAGATGCTGTTCTGGGATGCTCCCAGGTTGGATTGATTTCCTTCATCTATTTTTCCTCTCACTTAAAAAAAAAAAACATCCAGGCTCTTAAAATCCTACTGTTTTAAGGAGCTTTCTGGGTTATCCTTCCCTTTTTTCCATGTCCTAAGGGTTTCCTTAGTAAAAGAGGTGCTGCTCTGGGACAAGCCCAGGTTGAATTATGTTCCTTTCATCCATTTTTCCCATCTGCTCAGTGTTGGAAAGATTTTTGGAGAAAGCATTTAGAGCTCATCTGGGTCCCTTTGGAACCTTGTGCTCCGCTCCTGGGTTCAGCCCCACCCTCCCAAGGGGTCACAATGCTCCCAAAAGCCTTGGTCTGGGAATACCTCCTGGATCTACACTGAAAATGGAGGGAAGGGGCTATTTTGGCACATTGGAGGGTCAAGAGGCATCTCCCATTGAACAGAAAGAGGCTTCCTCCATGGAAAAGCTGCTTTTTAAAGCTGCTTCTCGATAACCACCACATCAATCCTGCTCAGATTGAGCTTGTTCCCAGCTGCTCCTGCAGATGATCCTGAATATCCTGAGTTGGAAGAGACCCACAAAACCCATGAAGTCCAGCTCCATGATGCTCTTGAGGTGTTTATACCTTCTGATGGGGAAATACCATCGCAAACTGCAAAGCATCCTCACCAGAGCACACCTGGGAATCCCTGTGTCCTGGGAATCCCTCCAGGAAAGACTCTCCTTGGAAGCTGAGAACATCCTGGTGGCGAAAGCAGCTCCGTGAGGAAGGTGTTGGTGGTACGACTGAGGATTTCCCAAGCCCAATTTCCATTTTTGGTGGTTGGATTGGAGGCATTTCCTGTGCTTCCCGGGGCTGAGGGGGCCGGGAATCCGAGTTAATCATTGACCGGGGGGACGCGGTGGAGGCAGGAATGTCTTTGTGCAAGTGGAGCAGAAATCTCATTTTTGGGAGATGCCGTAAACTTTGGAGCAAAGGGAGAAAAATGTGATTCCTGCTGTGAGGGGGCCTGACCCGTCCTGGTTGCCTTTAATTTAGAAACATCCAAAGGTCACTGCAGCGTCCACTCTGCCAATTCATTGTGACAGCACCCAGCGCTGGGAAAACACTGGATGCAGCTTCCCAAACATCCCACGCCAGCAGCGGAGGGAGTGCCCCATCTCCCATCCCTCTGTGCCCTTCTCCAGACCTGAAATGAGATGGGATGGAGCCGCAATCCCCTTGAAAATCTGGGATATGACCACCCCCAGCCTGGCTGGGTTCTTCCCCTTCCCTGAGGGTGTTCTCACTCTGAATTATTCCTGGAAGAGCCAGAGGTGCCTCCAGCCCCACCTTCCCTTGAGACCAACCCCTAAGGGCAGCTTGGATCTTCACATGGTGGCAGCAGCCAGGCTGCCCTTCCCTTCTTATCCTTTGGAAAAATACATCATGGGAAAGCATTATTTGCCTCATTTTCAGGGGATTTCCCTCCTCTGCTGTCAAACTTGCTCAGCCCAAGTGATTTCAGGGTGCACTGAGGTCCCTGTAGGATGTGGGGAGCACCTGATACCACACTGCTTGCCTTGCAGTGGGAAGCTCTGGATGCTGGGAGCTGTAAACCTGCTCTGTGGGTCTCAGGGTGATGCCCACCATTCCCAAGGGGCTCTCGGCACATTTTTGGGATCCCTTTGCTCGACAGCTGCAAGGAACTGAGAGACCTAAAATCTGGAGGGCAGCACTTCCCCTCTCACCACTTGTGATAAGGAACTCTACAAAAAAAACCCCTGAGGTTTCTGCCAGCTCATGCAGCTGCAGGGAATTTCCTGCTTTTTGGGGAATTGAAGCCCTCTGGAGCCCCCTCATCTGTGCTCCCCCTCCCCATGTCCCCTCACCAGAGCTGGGAGGGCAGGGGCAGCCCCTCAACCACCATCGCAAGGATCAGTGGGAGCAATGGATTTTGAGGAGCCCCCGTTGCACGTGGCCAGTCTGGGGGTTTGTCCTCGAATCCAACATGGCATCGGGAGCTTCTCCGGTCCTGCTCCAAGCCCTGCTCCAGCTGGTTCAAGTTTAGGGCTGCATCCAGCCCACGTTCCATGGGGAAGTGACTCATGCTCATGTTCCCCTTCCTGGTTTTTTAGAAGTTTAATATCAGCATTTGCCAGGTGGCTTCTTCCCCTCAGCCTCAGCTGTGGGGGGCTCTGGGATGGCACCCACCACTCCCACCATGCTTCCCACCCATCCCCATCTCCTGGAGATGGAGAGAAGGGAAAAAGGCTATTTGCAGAGAATCATGGAATGGTTTGGCTTGGAAGGGACCTTAAAGCCCATCTAGTTCCACCCCTGCCATGGGCAGGGACACCTCCTACTATCCCAGGTTGCTCCAAGTTTCGTCCAACCTGTCCTTGGACACTTCCACACCTTTCCAGGCTCAGCAGTGCATGCTCTGAGTTTTTCCTGAACTTTGCAGCAGCCTTTCCAGCCGCTGGCCTCTGTGTGATGCTTTAATCACCAGATCTCCCAGTTTCTCTCCTGCTTGATGTGTATGGAGAAGTGATAGCCCTGTGGCATCAGCTCCTCCTGAGCCTCGTCCCATCTCAGGTCCTCTGAGGTTCTCGGCCCACCTCAGGTGCTCTGAGCTCCAGGAGTCCCTGGGAACAGCAATCCCGTGGTCATTCCTGCTCTAGATTACTGCCAGGTAGGTGAGAGCTGTGCCAAGCTGAGGGATCCACATAGGATGCATTAAGTGGACAGGAAACTTCATTTCTCTGGGAAGAGGCATTGGATGAACCTGACCTTCATAAACCTGACCTTCCAATGCCAAAGGATGTGCTAATAGCCCAGGAAGAACCGGAGGAAACGTGGGATGGAGCAGAGGCTGCGCAATCTCCTCTTGCAGGCTGGTGAGGACACGCTGGGACATTTCATCATCGCTCAGTTGGGATTCAAACCAGCTCCCAAAATCCCTGGTTTATGGCTCTTGCCGGACTGTAAATCTCTGACTTCCAGGGCTGGCGCCTTTCAGGGGGGGAAACATCCGGTTCCAGCAACGTTTGAAGCTCCGGGAACAGCGGGACCATGCGTCACTCCTGGATGGGGCTCGCACCCACAGAGAGAAAATACATTGCAAAAGCAGAAGTTCAGGATTTGGGGGTTTGCCGGATCTTGTTCAATGTGATCAAAGGGGTGGGGGCCTCTTCCCCCTCTTGGGCATGCCGAGGGCTCCGTTTCAGCTCGGGATGAGCAGGTTTGGCACCATGTGGATGGTGGAAGGGGCTGGTGGCTGGGCTGGCACCTGCTGGGGACACAGAGATGTCCGGAACGGAGGGGGCGACGTGATGGTTCTGCCCCAGGGTGGTACCCAGAGTTTTGTGGTCCTTTGTGGTGATGCTCCCTCTCCCTTCCTCCTTAGATTGAGGGGGATGAAGGATTGCAATCATTCCAGTTGATAAAATCCCTGGAAGCGGGATCACGGTGGGCTTGGTGCTCTGGGAACTCCCTAAGGATCCCCAGTGGGAAGATGCTTCAGGAGGGGGGTTCATCCCTGCCCAACTGCTGGAGGGATTGGTAATGTCCCACGTGTGGCAGCAGCAGGATGAAGCCCTGGAGACACCCCAGGCTGCAAGGTTTCCCTGGGAGCCACACATGGGGTTTCACCCGAGGTGGATGCCCTGGGAAGAGAAAGACTCCTGCTTTTACTGACCCATCCCAGTGCAAGGATGGATCCACAGCCAGACAGCAGAGCCAGAGCCAGGGCAACCCCCTCCACATGATGCTGTTCATCCTGACAAACTCCTCTTTCCCAGGTTTTAGGGTGAAATGTTTGCTCTTAGCTTTGCCTCAGGCAACCCCTTGAGAAACCGGGTGAGAAAAGCCTGAGGAGGAGTAGGGGATAAACAGACGTAAATCACGGGATTACTGCAAGCACGTTCACTCCCTGGCAGGAGCATAGCTGAAGACCAGGCACTTGGATCAACTTCAGGACCATTTGGGAATGGCCTCGCCTGCCCTAGGAGGACCTGCCCATTTCCTCATCCCACAGTCAGTTCCTCATCTGCCTGCTTGTGTTTTTTGGTCCAAGCATCCCTGAGGAGAAGGTGGGAGACAAGTGGTCCTGTGCTTGTGCTCTGTGCGAATGCTCTGTGCTTGTTCCCACCGTGGATTTTCTCCTCCCCAGCCCTGGTCTGGCACAGCGCTGCCCCGCTGGATTGGCGCCAGGCTCCATCCCGACTGGCTCCATTTGGGATGACGATGATGTAACCCAACGCCACAGTTGCTTCAGAAGGACCGGGACATGGGATATAGCCACCCCCACCCCCGGGCACACCTGCACGGAGGAGCCGGTGCCATCAGCCGGTTTGGTGGGTCAAGGTCCAGGGCTGATCCCACCCTCCTTGCGGGCACGCACCTGGCAGGAGTCCGGCAGCCCAGCTCCTCCCTGCCCCATTCCCGCCTCGGTGGGATTTCGGGAAGGGGCTGCGTGTGCCCGGATCAGCCCCTTGTGTGATAACAGATACCGAGGCGAGGCGACTGACAGGGAAGGTGACTGAGGATGCAGGGATGGACAAGCCATGCTGGAATGCTGCCGGCGGCGCTCCTGACTGCACAGCACCCCCTCTCCATCACCCGCTGGTGGAGGTGAGGGGGATTCCCCCAACCATGCGATCCCGTAGGGAAAACGGGAGGTGGAAGGTGGAATATTTGTTGCTGAGAAATAGTATTCCAGGTTTTTTTATCTCCACAACTGCAAACCAGCTTGTAAATCGCCCGGGCTTCAGCACCGCCAGAGCTCCCGTGAAAAATCCCAGGCGGAGAGGAGAGATTCCTGCTGGGAGTTTACTCTGTCACGCAAGACAGTCCGGGACAGGGAGGGGGAACGGAGGGCGGGCAAAGTTCGGCTCCTATAAAGTCGGGTCTGGTCCAGTTCATTCATTCCCCTGGCAGCATCTCTGGCAGCGGCACGTCCAGCCTTTGCACGAGATTTGGGAGTAAATCCTGACCCAAGAGCTGCAGGATGCCGACGAGCGCGATGCCGAGAGCGCTGCGGGATGTCTGGGCCGCCCTCACCTGCCTCCAGCTCCTGCTGCTTCTCGCCGCCGTGGATTCCCGGCCCCTCACGTGGGACCAGGACAGGCTCCAGCTGGAAGCCGTCAAAAAGGGGATCCTGGAACGGCTGGGAATGCTGGCTCCCCCCGTCATCCGTCACCAGCTGGACCAGGAGAGCATCCAGAGAGCGCAGCGGCTCTATCAGCAGAAAGTGGCGGAGCTGGCAGGGAACCGGAGCCGGGAAGAGGAGGAGGAGGAAGAGGAATCCGTGTCCAGGACCCGGAGTTTGCACCGCCTGACCCCCATACGTAAGTGGCTCCGTGGCTCCGTGTCATTCCGCGAAACCTCGTCTCCCCGGGACACGCAGCGTGTCCTGCAGTCGGGCACTGTCGGGACATGACCGGGCATGCAGCACGGTGGCCACGGTCATCCTTATCCCGCGGCTTCCTTTGCCCTGGAAGAGGGGAGGAGCCACTGTTGGAGCTGTTTTGCTTAAAAATACCAAGATCAGGGAATTTGGGATGAAAGGTTTTAGTCAGCGGCGCGGTGGCAGCTCGGGGGGCTCGGAGTGGGGCTCAAGGTGGTTTGGGGGTGAGCAGAGGGGAGGTGCCATCCCTCGATCCCCAGCTTGAGCCCGAGTTTCGGGAGGTTATCTGGGGGGATTTAGGGGAATATTCTGCTCCTGCNGTGGGGGTGCCCCAAGGTAGGGTACCTGCTCTGGCACCAGAAAGACTGAGGCACTCCATCTCGGGGGTCCAGCACCCCTGGGGATTTGGGGGATTCCCCGGGAGCGGTGGTTTGGCCACCTGAGCGAAGCTGGTCGCAAGCCTGGGCTGGCGGGGACTTACCGGCTCTTACATCAGCCGTCCCTTCTGTCCCCGCAGTGCTGCGCTGGCCGGACATCCCGCAGGGACACGGGGACTCCCAGGGACACCGGGACCCACAGGGACACCAGGCCCCCCGTGGTCCCTACCGCTACCGCCTCCTGCTCTCCCGCACCGAGGAATTCCAGCGGCAACTCCAGGTGGTTCAGGCGGAGCTGAAGCTCTTCAAGCAGTCGCTGGCGTCCCCCACGATGTCCCTGCGTGGCGCCTCGGTGTCCCCCCGGGTCACCATCTACGCTCTGCAGGGGGATGAAGAGATCCCCCAGCTCCTGCATAGCCAAGAGCTGGACCCCAGTTCCCAGAGCCTGGATGTGACAGCAGCCATCCAGCCCTGGATGGCTGGTCCTGAGACCACACTGCACCTGGAGCTGGACTTCACAACAGACGTCTCAGCTGCACTGGCCACCTCAGAGGGGGAAACATTGGTGCTGGAGGTGGAAACCCGGGAGAACACGGCTCGGGGGGTCAGGAGAGCCCGGGGGCTGGAGGAGGAGTGTGGGAAGAGTGATGGGAAGTGTTGTCTGAAGTCACTGAAGGTCTCCTTCCAGGACATCGGCTGGTCGGACTGGGTCATCGCCCCCCACAGCTACTACATGAGGTTCTGCGAGGGTTCCTGCCCCCACAACTACAAACCGGCCAACATGCACGCCCAGATCAAATCCCGAGTGTATTCCCTGTCCAAGGCCACCCCTCCGCCCTGCTGTGTCCCTGCAGGATACGACCCCATGGTGCTGATGCACTACGATGGTGAGGGCAGGCTGGTCTCCAGCGTCTTCGAGGACATGCTGGTCACCAGGTGCCACTGTGCCTGATGGCATTGCCGGTGGCTCCAGCCGGGATGTGTCAGTGCCCTGGCAGCTCCAGCATCCCAAAATTCAGACTCCCTGCCTCCAAGCCAGCCCCAACTCCACCATCTTGCTCAGCCCCAAGAATCTCCAGCTTCAGCATCCCAAAACCCACACCCTGTGGCACCAAATGCCTTCACATCAGACCCATCTCCACTGCCCAGCTTAGCCCAAGATTCTCCAGCTCCACCCCAGGGCCTTCAGCTCCACTGTCCAACTCAGCCCTGGGCTCTCCAGTTCTGGATTCCTCTCCACAATAACATATTCCCTCCTCTCTTCTCTCATTTAAATCCATTTTTTATTTGTTAAATCCATATTTTATTAATCCATATTTTATTTTATCTTCCCACCTGAGATACCCCAAAGGGGCCAGGGTGGGTCTGTCCCCGGGTGTCCCACTCCATCCCTCCTTCTCTGTTCTTATTTATTTATAGAATAATAGAATAGACTTATTTATAGAACCCCCTTATTTATTTCTAACTTATTGTATTTTATAGCAAAACAACTTTTTTGGGGGGAAACAAGGGTTTTTTTGTGTATTTGTATTTTATATATTTCTATAAAACAGAAAGGATATAATAATGGAAATGAATAAAGTGATGGGAACAGGGATTCTGGCTGCTCCTCCTGCACAGCTGGCTGGGGGTCTCCAACCAGAGCCCCTCAGCTCCCTTGGGATCTGACTCCATATGGATTTGCTGGTAAATCCTCATGGCTTTCCAGTGCCATCCTGCCAGCACGTGAGTAATGTCTGGGCACTGCTCCAGAGACCTTTGAGTTGTTTGTGGCCTTGGGATGGGTGTCGGGCACAGCCTTGACCCCCGGGAGCGACGTCCAGCCAAAATGTGGCCGTTGTCCAATTTCCAGATGCCTCTGGCCCTGGGACTCCACGGGCACCAAGGGGTGGGGGAAACCCACCATGGAAGTTGGGGGCACACACTGTGCCCCCAAGGGACTCGACACGGCTGGATGGCGTGGCTGTGCTGGTCACAGCTCCTCTCTGCCCTGTCCCCTCTTGCACTGGGATCCGGGGCTGTCCTGGGCTTCCTGGCCCCTCGGCAGCTTCTGGTGGGGACCTGGGCTTGAGGAACGTGGGATATGGGGACCTCTGCTCTGGGAATGGGGGCACTGGGCACCAGAGCTTGAAGGACAGAAGCTATGGACATGTCCACTCTGAGGACATGGACTTGAGGGATCTGGGTCTTGGTCCCTTTGGACCACCACTTTGGGGACATGGACTCTGGGGACCTGTCCTTGAGGGCGTTAGTCCCTTGGGACAACTGCCCTGGGGACACAGGCTCTGGGAATGTGTACTTGGGGATCTTGATCCATTGGGACCCCCACTGTAGGGAGACAGGCTCCGGGGACCTGTTCTTGAGGGTACTGGTCCTTTGGGACACCTGCCCTGGGCAAATGAACTCTGTGGATGTGTCCTTGGGGATCTTGGGACCCCCACTTTTGGAGACAAAGGCTTTGGGGACCTGTCCTTGAGGGTTCTGGTTCCTTGGGACCCCCATTTTGGGGACACATGCTTTGGGAGCTCCGGGGACTTTCCCCTGGGGAAAGCTCTGTGTCCTGCCCAGGGCTGCCTGCAGACCATGAGCTCCATGGGGAATTAAAGATAATTAAACCATTTAATGGGCACGGTGAAGCCTCACAGGGGCCAGGGTGGGGTGGGAAGGGGGGGACATACCCAGACAAGCCACGGGGGTTCCTCCTGTCCCCAGGCTTCCGGTCCCCTCAGGGTGCCAAACTCGGGGTCTCACCAGGAGCATTAAAAACAGGGATTTTCACTCGATTCCCCAAAGTTGCAGATTCAGCAGGAGGAGAACGGGCGGTGCAGCTGTGCCCGGATGTGCCCAACCGCCAGCACAGCCCCGAGCGAGTAATGCCCCCGACGCTCCCCATCGGCCCCAAAAGGGGAAGAGGAACCCAAGGCCGTGGTCAGCCCCTGGCCCTGCTCCTCCCGGGGGCCCCGTGTGCGTCCCGGCCGGAAGGCTCCGGCTGCCGGCGGATGCGGCGCGAGGCGTCCCCACGGTCGGCGGCCACGGGACCCGAGAGGAAGTGTCAGCTCAGCCCTTGCTGAGCCCTGTGGTGGGAACTGGAGCCGTGGAGGAGCCTGGGGCTGGGGACTGTTAAAAACATTCCCCCCACGGGAAATGTGTGTGGGAACCACCTATGTCCCCGGCCCAGCTGTGGGGAAACCCATGGAGCGGTGGGGAGCACCCATCCCTGTCCCCTCCGGGGTGGGGGAACAGCAGGGAAAGAATGGCAGTGGGGGGCAAAGCGTGTCCCTCCCAACCCCCCCAGTGTCCTTCCCAACCCCCCCAGTCCCTCTCAGTCCCCTCACTGGTCAGGAATGATGTAGACGTCCTCGCTGGGGCCCAGAGTGTTGGCATAGATGGGCTGGTCCCCGGGATCAGCCTCACTCTCCAGGAAATAATTCTCATCCTCCGGGACCTGGGGGCTGGGGAGGCAGAGGGGGCTCAGTGGGAACTGAATGTCACAGGGGTAGGGAGGGGAGGGAAGGGCTCAGGCCCTGGAAGTGCCTGGGACTTGGGGACTTGGGGATGATGGGGTGGGACAGGACAGGAGGGCACGGGTGGCATTCTGGGGGTGGTATGGGGTGGCATGTGTGGGACTGGACAGCATGGCACAGCATGGGGTGGGATGGGATGGCATGGGATGGCATGGCACAGTATGGGATAGAATGGATGGGATGGGTTGGAACAGGATGGGAGATGATGGATGAATGGGACGGATGGGATGCGATAGGTAGTATGGCATGGCATGGCACGGGATGGTATGGCATGGCATGGCATGGCATGCCATCGCATGGAAAGGACAGATAGAATAGAATGGGGTGGGATGAGAGGGATGGGATGGACAGGACAGTATGGATGGGATGGCATGGCTTGGGATGGGATGGGATGGGATGGGAATGCCAGCACAGCAGGGTGGGATGCCCGAGCCTCACCTGTACTGCTGTTTCTGCCATCCCGGTGTCCATCCCTGCGCAGCAGCCGAGGCAGTGCCAGGGCTCACAAAGACGTTCTCGTAGTCAGGCACATCAGTGGCCTCGGTGACCTCGTTGGTGCCGATCCCAGCATCCCGGCTGATGTACCGGGGCTGCCGGACGCCTGCACCGGCATCCTGCTTCCCCCACCCTGCCCCGGCCACCCCGGCCCCCACCCTCCTCCGCCGATAACACACCAGGGCAGCACCCACGGCCGCCAGCATGGCCACTGCGGCGGCTGCCCCAGCCACGCCACCCACCAGTCCCGCGCTGGCCCCACACTCGCGGTTATGGAATTCTGTGACATTCAGGGACTCCTGGCGGGATGTGAAGCAGTGGCACCAGGTGGCCGTGCGGGCACAGGGGGCCAGGATGGTGCCCACCACATCGCAGCGGCAGGACACGGAGAGGGAGGTGAGGGCGGGCTGGAAGGCGGCGGGAGGCACAGCGGGGAGGGGGTTCCCCTCCAGCTTCAGGGTCCGCAGGGCCATGGCGTGGGTAAAGAACCCCTCGGGCAGCTCCCGCAGCCGGTTGTAGCTCAGGTCCAGCTTCTCCAACTGGGGCCCGATGTGGGACGAGGGGCTCAGGGCCTCGATGCCTTTGTGGCTCAGCTGCAACTGTCGCTTCTGGTGGAAAGGGCCCAAGTCCAGCTCGGCACATCCATGAGTTTTGTTGGTCAGGTCCACGTCTTGGAGATCGTCCTTTGGCACGGTCAGGCAGGGGGACACGGGGGGCACAGGGGTCGTGGGCGTCACGGGGCACAGCAGCAGCAGCAGCAGCAGCATGTGAGGAGCTGCAGGGACCCCCATGACCCCTCCACCACACCGGGCACGCCTGGGTGGGAAACAGGGATCAGGACCCCTGTTCCCATCAGATTCCCCCCCCCCCCC
>VXAY01000772.1:85-20883 GCA_013399855.1 Oxyruncus cristatus | reverse complement strand
ACCCTTGGATGAATCCCAGCTGGTCACATATATTTATGAGTGTCTAAATGTTTCAGCAGGTCACTAACTAGTACCTTCTGGATTGAAGAGGGTCTTTTCTGCTCCCCATCCCTGTCTCCCAGCTCTAGGGAACTGGCTGACCTGAGGATATTCAATCTTACTGTTGAAGACTGATGCAAAGAAGGCATTAAGTACCTCAACCTTTTCCTCATCCTTGGTGACAGTGTTCCTCCCTGTGCACGGTAAAGGATGGAGATTTTCTTTGGCCCTCGTTTTGTTGTTGAAGCATTTATAAAAACACTTTATTATCTTCCACAGCAGTGAACAGATGGAGTTCTAGCTGATGATTTGCCTTTCAAATTTTCTCTCTATATGACCTAACGACATACTTATACTCTTCTCGAGTTGCCTGCCCCTTCTTCCACAGGTCATAAACTTTTTTCCCCTGAGTTCCTGCAAAATATCACCATTCTGCCAGGTTGATCGTCTTCCCTGATTCTCACCTTTTGGTACATAAGAATGGCCTGCTCCTGTGCCCTCAAGGTCTTCTTCTTATAGTATGTCCAGATTTCCTGGACCCCTTTGTTATTAAGGACTGTTTTCCAGGGCACTCTCTGAACCAGTGTTGTGAATAGACCAATTACGGAGAATAATATATTAATAATAATAATGAGAAAGAATGAGAGAGAGAGAGGAATAACACCCAAGAGAAATTAGTGATGTACAATACATTTGCTCACCAGCAGTTAACTGATGACTGACCCAGCCCCCAGGGCAAGCAGCAACTCCCTGCCAGATGCCCCCAGTTTATATATTGGGTGTGACTTTCTGTGGTATAGAATATCCCTTTGGCCAATTTGGGTCAGCTCTCCTGGCCATCCTGCTTCCCAGGGTCTTATGCAACTTCTCACTGACAGAGAATGAGAAAGTGAACAGCCCTTGTTTTAGAGTAAGCACTAATTAGCAACAACTAAACCATCAGTGTGTTATCAGTATTATTCTCATACCAAATGCAAAATACCACCCTGTACCAGCTACTAAGAAGAAAACTAACTCCAAAACTGAATTCATTACTCAGCTCATTAATTCATATGGCAAATTAAAGGCCACTAACATTTGGATAACTGGGGGTTTTTTTTAGCTCTACAGGCATTAGAAATTAAATTACTACGCAGTGTTTAAATGTCCCATGTCACAGTGGTTGCAGTTAAGCACTATGAAAGGACATGGTGCTCACAGAACAGAAACATTATCTTGGGTCCTCACTGGGGATAGAACAATATCTTCTTGTCTCTGACTGGAAGTGAATATCTATTTCATGCTTCTCAGGTGCCACTGAAATAAGTCTCTGGCTGCAAACAGTCACTAGTACTAGCAGGTTCTGACTTACAGGCATATAGGCATACAGACCACATTCTGGTCCAGAATACTCTGAATCAATGATCAGGAACTTGCTCCTCCTCATGATAGCACTATTTTTGGTGCCAGGCACATTACCTGATGTCCCTCTAAATATCTGTTCTAAAGTCCACAGATGCAATCCTAGCCTTACTCTGATTCCTAATTCATTTAATTTACATGATTTGCATGACACAAAGAAACCATAATTTCTTCAAATCCCTTTTGATCACTCAAATGTGCCTAAGAAATGCCAAGGATTATGTTGGCTCTCATTCTTACTGCTTATGAGTGTTAATGCCAACATAGAAACACTATTCCCACAGTACTGTTGCAGAAATAAAATGTTTTAAATGGACTTATCATTCATTCCCACCAGATATTTACTCATAAAACAGTCCCTGATTCAAGAACATCTTTGAAGCTGACTCTTCAAAAGATGCCGTACATGATTATCCAGAGAGTTTCCTAGTACAACTAGGAAATCGGAATCACAAATTACTTCCTTACAAGTGCTGTGATACTCTTTCTATTAAAGTGCATTTTACTGTCAGAGTATAAATAGGATTTGATGGAAGGCATTTATATAAACTTTCAAAATTTTGTGGAAAGCCTTGAAGGGAATGCTAAAGGGAAGATCAAAAAAGCAACAAAAAAGTTGCTGGAAGTGATTTTGTCAGCTGATGACAAGGTATAGCGGTTTTAACTCTGTCTGGATTCAGATATCCACCAAAAACCACTACATTCCCCCTCCCTCTGTATCTGTAGAGAGGAGAGAAAAAAAACTATTGAGGATTTGTGTTGGCTTCACGCCAACTGTCCAAACCCACAGGGAAAGTGTCCTCCTCCCTTCTTCCCCTGGGGCAAAGGAAAAAGAACTACAGAAACTGAAGAGCCCCAAAGCAACTGAATTATATCAAAATATATATTTTTGCATATATTTACAGTTATATACAGCTAGAATACTATGTACAATATTCGGGATCGTGAGTACACTCCCCTCCCCCAGAGGGAAAGGGAAAAGGAAAAGGGAAAAAGGGAAAAGGGGAAAACCAGATATACACAATCAAAAACTAAGAACCAGCAAAACAAAGAACTGGCAAAAATCAATCTCACCACATCCCTTAGAAAAACAGAATGGCCCGACACAGCCGGCACTCCACGCTCTACCACGTGGCAGACCAGTAGTCGCTGCAGGCCTCAGCTGATAAATAAGCAAGACCAACACAGAGACCCACTGCTCCCGAACGTCACTGGAAGAGAAGAGAGGGAGAGCTTCCACTCCCTTCTTATTTATACCCTTGCTTACGTAAAAATCATATGGAATACTGGGAACATGGCCTTGGTTCCTTGGTTACAACCTGGTTACCAAGGAAGGCCTGGAATCTAAACCACCACAGGATTCCTGAGTAGAGATAAGAGCTGGGAGACTCGCGTGGGGATAGAACTTAAACTTATTATTAACAGGCTAAAAGCTAAATTCATTGCTAAGAGAATAAGAGCTAAAGAGTAAAAGAATAAAACAGTCTTAAAACACCAAACTTTCTCCCCCACCTCATTCCTCCATGTTCTCTCTCCTCCCACCAGCAGTGCAGGAGGAGGGGGAAGGGGGGCTACAGCCAGTTGTTGCTTCTGCTGCTAGTTAAAGTGAGTCCTTCTCTTGGACAGCAGCTCTTCTCAATCTGCTGTTCTATGGGTCTCTTCTCCATGGGGGTTCAGGGGGTCTCTGTACCCCAGTGGTCTTCCATGGGCTGCAAGGGGACAACTTGCTTCACCATAGTCTTCACCATGGGCTACAGGGGGTGTAATGGCTCTGAGTCCTTACCCTGCTTCCTTGGGGGTCCTCCCCACAGCAGACAGTCCTTGATGGACTTCTCCCCGTGGGTCACTCCCCCAAAGGGGTGCAGTCCTTCATGGGCTGAGTTATACCAACGTAGGTCCCCCACTGGGGCCACAAGTCCTACCCAGGAAAAACTTGCTCCAGTGTGGGTTTTTCTCTCCACTGGCCACCGACCACGGGTCTCCAGCAGGATTTTGCTTCATCTTGGATCTCCTACAGGGGGTCACAGCTTCCTCCATGCAACAACCAGTTTCAGCATGGGCTCTCCCATGAACTGTAGGGGGGTCTCTGCACTCCAGTGGTCTTCCACAGGCAGCAGGGGCCTCAGCTCTCAGTCTTTCCTCTGCTGAAGGGGGAAGAGGGGGGCACCTGGGCCCCTCTTTCCCCCTGTCCTGCTGCACTGACCTTGGAGTCTGCTTGTTCACCTCTGGTCTTCTCCAGGCTGGAATGTCTTCTGCACAATCCCCGTCTCTTCCGCTGTTCTTAAATTATGTTATCACAGAAGCGCAATTTCATTGCCTCAACCTTGGCTAGTATCAGGGAAGTCCCTCCTGGAGCTGGCTATCATTGGCTCTTTTCATAGGACAGTGAAACTTCTAGCAGCTTCTAACTGAAATCACTTTATAGCCCCCTACTACCAAAAATCCAGCCACTTGAACCCACGACACAAGGAGAGGCTTGTCCAGTAGGACAAGACAGACACTTTTTACAGAACTACTGGGAGCCATCAGCACAATGAGAATCAGGCTAGAGCATCTTTCTGAAAAGGGTCATCAAAACCAACGTTGTAAGAGGAGACACCACTAGTCTGAAGTCTAGAAGCTTTTTCCTGACCTCAGTCAGGTCATGCATGGTAGCAGATATCAGTCCAGGCAGTATTAGAAGAAGAGTGAGAAGTCTTGAAGCAACACACATTTTCTATGTTCAGACAGGTGCAGTTCATGCCTCTGTATAGTGTTTGGTTCATAGCTATTGCCTTTGGAGGCAATAATGACCAGTCACCTCCTCACACTGTTTTTGTTGACTCAGAGTTATGTTCAACTGTCATCTGCAGTTGTTTACCATATTCTGACTGACTGGCTTACACTGTGCTCAGAGCATTAGTACTTTGAATGTGATGGCTCAGATTGAAAGCTTACATGTTCCTGTTTCATGCTAAAACAACAATCTAGACTCAAAGGAACAAACAAACGAGGAAAATAATTAGAGATGAACCACACCAGTGTTAATTGGTAACTCACATAAGCATGAAGCAGCCTCTGGGGCAAATCTCTGCAAAAATGGGAGGGTGGCAGGAGAACAAACCTGATCTCACCACAGAAAGTCTTTAACACCATCATTCAATGCTATTTTGTTCCATTCATGTCAATAATCAACTGAGGAATAAATTAGGCTGTAACTCTTCTTTTGAGAAATCTGAAAAAGCAATTACTATCTTTAGCTCCATGTGTACACTGCAATAATATAAATGAAATGTGATGTAGTTCATCAACTTAAGTAAATATACCCTACAGTATCCCAAAGTGACTGGGATAAATGTTTTTTCCTTCCATGCTTCTTATGGTCCCTGCCATTGTCATACGGAATTTTGTTCTTTTCAGTTGGATTTTGTCTAGAGCTAGAATTCTCATTTTCACCAAGTTACTTTTGACTACAGAAAGTTTTCTGATATAGTTTCTTTTTTTAATCTCATGTTGTAATTGGAAGGCAATATCTTGAAACCTCCACTGGAAATCCCAGGTGACATACTTTCCCCAGTCCAGCCCATGAACCCATCATTCACCCACCAGCACTGTGTTTGGCTCACTGGTGACTCTGCCCAAGAGGAAAAGCATCTCTCACAGACAACAGTACTTCCATGCAGCTGAAGGATTGTGCTGAGGAAAGCATAAAGATACTTTTAAGAGAAGCTGCAAGGGTTAGGGTTAGGTTAGGGAAGAGACAGAGGGAAAGCACTCATCCCTTCACTTTGTTACCTGACCTGTACCATGACTGTTGACATTGGATCTTTTCTGGCAGCATAGCATGAGATAGCATCTTTCCTTCATGGTCCAGCTTTGAGTGGGCCAGGTTACAGACCGTCAGGGACTTAGGTCCCTTGCAGCTCTAGCCACATCTGCCAGCATGATGTACCTCTGTGTAGACCATCTTCAGAGAAAAAGCACGGTAGCGAAGCATGTCTGTTAGACAAGGGCAGAACCATTAGAACAATAATTGAGGGATTCTTTAATTAATTATGAGACTGCACGGTCAGCTAAGTACCATAGCTTTTAACTTAATGAAGTACTTCCCTATACTTAGCTACTGCGGGCATGCCAAACATATACTAGATCAAAGCTGTAGCAAGCAGCTGATCCCTATGCAGTCTCCCTACAGCTTCAGCTTGATATTTTGCAGTTTTCAGATAGCAGGGAGCTAAGTGTAAATAGCTCCCGCCTCAAAGATTATAGTCAGCCATGCAGAACATCAGGAAGGACTACTCCCATGTATGATCCATTTATTCTCAGTGAGATAGAAATCAGAAGAAATTATGTTTGCATGGTGCAGATTCAACGTATCTGTCACAGCAGCTTGGCAGAGTGGTAGCTTGCTTGTGTCAAGTCTTCCCTCAGGTTAAGAGGCTAGTTTGGCAGCAATGCTCAGACAAAGCTGCATGCAGCGGGGAGCTGATTAATAACCTATTTTGCTGAAAGTGACAGCTCCGCTGCAAAACCTTGTCCACATACAATCCCACCCTACAGAAAGAAATTTAATTTAGGAGAGTCAATTTCCTCCACTCATCCATGCCTTTAGCACCCTAGGGTTCAGTTATTCACTGACAATGGCTGGCAAAGTACAGAGGCACAAAATAGCCTACACTTTTGAAAAGTATTCAAGGCTAAAGAGGGACTAAATACCGTTATGTTCATCAAGTCTCTTGCTTGCTTGCAAAATACTCATGGAAACTGATTAGATAAACTACTTCCAAAGGAAAGCAACCAGTTTCAGTTTCCTGTTCTCTACCAAGAGGATCCAAATTTACCTTCTACATGCAATCCACCTGTATTCCTGTAGAATACCTACTCCCCTACAAGACACACCTACACATCTGTAGACCCATCAGAATGCTTATAGATATTAGTCCCTATGTTTGAATTTAATATATGCAATGCATTATCTCCTAAACTCATTCCCCACTGAGGATATAGAACTCAGAACAGGACAAAGGAGCAAATAAGGTGCTACTGGTGAAGAGAACACAGAACTCAGAAAATCAATGTACAATTACACCCTTCAAGTGGCTGACTGTGTCACCCCAGTCATTCTGTCACCTCTGTCTTGACACACAGCCCACCCAATTCAGCAAGTTAAAAGTTTCTTTCTGTGGAAGAACAGTGAGTGAGTCACTGCATAAAGAAATACAGAACAACAGAGAATTTGCGAAAGTAAAAGTAAACTCAGAAAAGCTTACACTCAACAGCTTTTTTTTTTATACACATTACTAACTTGAAAAGATTTTCAAAGTTTTGTCTTTCATTTAGAAACTCCTTTAGAGCTTTGTATTGTGGCCATGGGAACTCTGCTCCTGTATTGCACAGACAGAGGAGACCTGCTTCATCAAATACAGTAAACAAAAGGTTTTCAGCTTATACCATTTTAATTCTGCTTTTAACACCACTGTGTTTTTCTTGGTCATTTGCTGTGTTAAAGCTGCACTAGGATCTTAGTTAAGGGCAATCCAGTCTCAAAACTTCAGGCCACTTTACTGCACTGACTTAATAATGCACTTGCTAAAACTCATCATGAGTCACAGTAGTCTTTCAAATACAATGTTTTACAATAAAATCTCATTTACTAGCACTTACAGCTTTGTTTTGCTGATGTTTTCCCAGGTACAATGAGAATTTTGGTGCTTTTGAAATTGGAAGTGACTTTAACAAAAAAAAGTTTGAATTACAGCTGGCGTTTCTACATACCGTATGTTCAACACTGACATTTTAAATGAAATTCCCAGAAAGACTCCGTTTGAGTCTTTAAAACATTTTATTTCCTGGAATTGAAAATAAAATGTCTGTAAAGGTGCCTGAATCTTAACTACTAACATCCAGCTCTGAAGACTGTTCAGTCAAATGAAGATAGTATACCCGTGCCATTAAAGTCTTCCGGAGAACAAGTTGATCTGCCCATTACCTCACCAAACTCCAAGTTCAGCACAAAAGAAAGGATGATTTGGGCTTTCACCGCTCTGTCATAGCTTGCTGGGATAGCTTTCCAAAGAAAGTCATAAAATAGCCTTCCAGCAATGTTAAGTACACAAGCCATGGCATGCCCTGGAAAGCTGCTTGATTGAGTCCTTTTTATATGAAGCAAGTGCTAGTTTTGATGAAAAAATCTTTAAGTTCACACTCCAAGCATTAAGAATTAAGAGGTATGCTTCCACTAACATGTACAAATTACTGCCACAAGCCTCACAATTATTATATAGCAACTTTTACCCAACATAGCTTGTTAAGAGAGCTCAAGAGAGAAATATGTTATTTCTGCTTCTGCACTGCTTGGAAGTGTCTTGGCAGCTTCAAAGCTCATAAAGTTCACTGTCCACTGTCCACATCATGATTGTTCCTCAAACACTTCAAGATGGATGACAGACTTGTTCATTTTTCCTTTCTTTCATTTCTAACTGAAACTAGAGGAACATCTGACACTTTAAAAATATTTTCCGCCTGAGCATCACAGTAACATTTTCCTGTCATCTAAAGATGGTAGAATACCAGTGTGATTAGTCAAGATATATCTCCCAAGGACTTAAAAATGGCTGCACTTACAACAACAATTTTCACATCCTGAGAGAAAAAAAAAAATTTTATTCAGCAACATACTGCCAGTTTTTAGGAGGGAAGAGTGGTCTCTTCTGTGAGTGATATAATATATATCACTGCAGAAATTATTATGTTCTACTCCAAATACATCAGCTCCACTCACATCTGTCTCAGGCAACTAAAGAGTAAAACAGAGAATTGAATTCTAATTTAGGGGGGTGTTTACAGAAATAAAGAATCCATTCAATTTTTTGCATTATTATCAGAAGCGTGAGGACAAAAATCTGAACATTAGCACAAAAAATAGAAGAAACAAAGAGGAGTTTTTATTAAGAACAACAATGGAAAACATCCTTACAAGCTGAAAACTGATGAAGACTTGTGTAGTTGTTTAAAATTTTCTAAAAGTAAATTCCTTATTGTGTATCAACTAAGATACAGTGTTATCAAAGCTGCAAAAAGGGAAACAAAGGTAATATCAATGCCAATGGCATATAACTTGGCAGTTTTCAATCTGGCTTTCTAAATAAATTCAGTTTATGTAATCACATTTCATGCATGGCTTTTGATGATTCACTCTTTGCTCTTTTCGGCAGTAAGTGATTATTTTCAAGTTAGTTTGAGAGTAGAGAGAAATTTCAAAAATTATTGATTTCACATTTGTTCCATGAAAAACAGTACCTGCATGGAAGAGAAAAATCCAAATCTGTATTTCGGAGTAGAAAACATTGTAAAACAAGCAATGGCACTCAGCTGGCAGAAGCTGATGACCACTCAACTAGTAAGTACTGTCTGGCTTATCAGAACATCTTTCCACATCCCCACACTGTCTTCATCAAGTGCTGGCTTTTCCTGAGGAAGAGATCACAGCTGTGATGGGAGCCAGGTAGAGGAAAAGAAAGTGCAAGGAAAATGGGGCTTACATTTAAGAAACTAGGTTCTGCTATTTTCTTCCATACAGAAAGAAAAACAGAGACAAAATATCTCCTTTGTTGAGGAAAATAGCAGCTTTTTAATTAAAAAAAAAATATATTGACATAGTAATTTTTTCAGGAAATTCTATCCCAGAAAAGAGTCTGAATGAATGTTTATTGTTCTTCGGCTCACACAAAATAGAGAAGCAACAGTATTTGTCTTCAAAAAAGAATATTACTTCTAAATGTGATTGTCTATAGTTCAAGGTCTGATTGTGTCAATTATATTAGTGTGCTTTAAACAGAAATCAAATGAAATGCCACATATTTTAGATGCAGAAGTTGTCATTAAAAATTTTTAGAAATGTCTTGGAAGCAATTTATAGTTTTGTTGCATTCACAGTATCTTTCTGAGTGGTACCAGCAACAAAAGCATACTTGGAATAATGCCTGAAAATGTAACAGCACTCAGAGTACAATCTTCCCATTTCACAGAAATTCTGGAGCGTAACCATTCAGCCAATTCCTTATTTGCTGAGTCCATCCATCAAGTTCATGTTTCTTCAATTTACAGACAAGAATGTCATGCAGGACAGTGTCAAAGGTTTGCATAAGTCCAGAGAGCTGATGCCAGTCACTCCTCCCTTATCCATCACTGATGTAACCCTGTTATACAATGCCACCGTATTTGTCAGGCACAATTTGCCTTTACTGAAGTCCCATTGGCTGTCACCAATTGTGACATTATTGCCCATGTACCTTAGCATAGTTTCCAGGAGGAACTTCTTCATGATCTTGCTAAGCACAGATGTGAGACTGACAGGCCTATAGTTTTTTCTTGGTTTATTGTTGGTTTAGCATATTTATTCAGTTTTCACATTTTTGTTCTGTTGGGTTTTTTTCGTTTGTTTTTGCTATTTTTATGGCTCTTAGTCCTAAGTGCTACAATGTATGAAAGAAAGAAGTTTAGGATTGCATTAAACATCTTAGTAGTAGGAGGAGCCTATTACTCTAGTAACTAATATTTTTCTTTTTTCTCTAAATTGCAGCGCAATTCACAGAAAGAGGTAGGTTTTCGATACAAGGAATAGTTTGCTGTATAACTGTATTTTTTGCAAAAGACTTTATACCTCCACTTTTTAAAACATTTTTGTCACAACATTTGCTGTGGAAAAAAACCCCACAACTAAGGTATATATTGCAATATACTTTTATAAAGTAAAGGATGAGATTTGAAGCTCACTGCTTTTATCACATTTTAACAAGAACTATACAGATTTGCTGCTTTACTCTCCCAGAGATAATTTTTTTTTTACTTTCTAGTTTAACTTCTTTCACTGCATGAAAGAGGTGTTTTGATTAACTGTGTGAAATCTAACTAGGTCACGATGAATCAGAAAATCTCAGAAAAGAGTATTTTGATTGACCTAATGGATCTGTTCTTGTATGTTGGAAAAATAAAACTCTGTAAACATCAGCAACATTTTTGTTTATGGGTTTTACAGGAACTTAAGTTTCCTAAGACTGACTGGCACAAAACCACTAACTCTTGCACAGAAATTAACTCTTTGTCTTCTAGAATCACAAGCAGGATAAAATACCTTAACCAGGTCTATTTTATAACTTTTCTTTCTTTGCACTATGCGATGATATCCTTAGCTCCACAAGAACAAAACCCAAGCAGACAGCCTTCACCCCAGCTCCCTGGTGATTCTAATCCTTGGATTCACAATTTTCATTTTAGATTTGATTAGAGATGAGACATCTAGCTAAGTGTATAATAAAATGAAAATGCAGTGGGCAGTCTATCCTCTGGTTTGTTGCTGACTTCCAAATACGCTCTTCTTTTTGAAGTGCACTGCCTAATCAAATTCTGTAATAAACTAGTACTACCTGAATCTAGAACTTCACACTGCAATGTTCTTGTTAATATTTGCTTTCAGCAAATACTTATGCCTTAAAAAAATTACACATTTTTCCAGCATTTGCACAGCACTTCTTGAGTATGCTGGTATTCTCAGAAGCAGAATATCAAAGATTCATGGTTGTAGATGAATAACAAAAAAAAAAATCAGTCTTGAATATGCATCGAAAGTTCATCCTAGTATTCTCTTAGCTTTACAATTCTATTCCTTAAGTGAAATGCCATCAAAGTTCCAATTAGTTTTTAATGCTACAAGAATAAGATATTACTTGCAAACATGCCGTTGTACATTCCTATATCAAAGTAGGCCTTCATATGAAAATGTAGCCATTAGCCATAAAATTCAGAGTTTGATTTGAATTTTAAGCTGGACCCTTTTCTTTTGTTTTTCACCTACAATGTAATGTGTAAGGAAAACTGCAGAATTTGGCTGTGTGGAACTCTGAGAACCAAAGAGTCTAGATTGGTTTAATCTTGTCCATTTTCAGTTAAGCACAGCTCAAAGCACCTGGATTGTCAAACCATCTTCTTGCTGAAACCAGTGCCTAAAAACTAGAAGACAATTTGAACAGTTTCCAAGTAACTGCACAGGTGCCCAACTTTAGAAAATTTTTTAAACTGACAAGCAAATATGTCCTAAGAACCCACAACTAAGAATTAAGTTTGAAATAAAAATAAATTGCAAATATAACACAGCTCCTTAATGGTGACTGTAACAAGTCGTTGGAACACAAGGAAAGTGATTCATTAGTCATGAGCTTTAAAATTAATGTCCTTCTGAAAGATGCTCAGCCACCAATTATCAAAACTTAAGTTCTCAAATACTTAGCCTGGAAAATAATAACATTCTCTGCAGGAATTACTGAGTAAGATTTGATAACTTATGCAAGCATTGTGGAAGCATTCAGAAGAGGTTGATCATAGTCCTTTCAAAATTTGCATTTTAGGGCTGTATTTTCTGACTATATCATCATAGCAGGATTTGGCCCATAGGGAGTAGGACTTTTGAAAAAGAAATTACTACTGTTTAGATATTATATTTTTATTATAGTTCCACTTTCATGCCTAGTTAGATTGTTCATAGCTTCCTTTTCATTCTAGAAAACTTGCACGCCCAACTTTTATGTGTTTAACCTTCTTTTACAAAGGATATCATCAAAGCCTAGTATTAATCTGATAGCCCTGCCTTTAAGAAGAGAAAAGCACTGACCATATTGTGGGTGACCTTCAACAATGTATCTTACAAAGCGTTTGTCTCCCACTAAATGTAACCAACATTCTCTCTGATCCTGCCTTAATTTGCCTTCAGACATGTTTGGCTGTATAAATTATGTTTCCATTTACTGGCACAAGTTCTGAAGTATAAATCTCTTGCTGATTTATTTGAAATGTTCATAATAATTTACTATGGGTTCACATCTAGACCAACTTTCTGTCTTTAATATAGTGCTACTTTCTAGCTTAGTGTCCTAAGAAAAAGAGGCTTAGACAATCACTCTGTGTATTTACCAGTCCTCCCCAACAGCTTTTTAGTCCGTTGGCCAATTTAATTCAAATTTGACACAGAGAAGTAAAGTCTCCATGACATTATGTTCCCTGGAGATTTATGAAAATTGGTGATCGGTGGAAAAGAAAGGGACCCTTCAAGGTACTGAAGAAAACATGTAGCTGGGGATGCAGAGAGAACAAAGGAGACCTGCAGCAGAAAAGTTGGAGATGATGTGAGGAAAGCTGTCACTCTTGCAAAAGGGAAATCATGGAGCAAAAAGCAAAAATCTGGAAAACTCATTTCATTTCATTGCTAAACTCTGTGATTCCTAGTACTTTCATTTACATTAAAACAGAATGGGAAATTATCCAACCTAGCCTGACAAAGCGTTTAATCCTGAAAGATCTTGAGTGCCTCAGCTGTCAATTGAGCAAATCTTGGAAACAGAATCTGACTTTATTTCATTTGCAAGAGTGATTTCTGTGATTTCCTACTGCATTTAGTGTAGGCAACTGCTTTTGAACTACAGGTCATAACATTATTATGAATAAAAGAATCTTAATTGCCTTAAAACCTTCCAAAAGCACGGTTACAACAGCAACATTAAGGCTTATGTTGAGTAAGCTGCAGCACTCCCTTCATCAAAGGAAACACTTAAATTTTTTAACATAAAGGTCTTCTGTTTATATTATAAACTAAGGGCACTTAAAATAATGTGGAGAAGAAGGAATATTACCCAAACTACTCTGACATGGATCAATTCCCAGTCTTTGCAATTTTTTCTTATTATATCAAGTAAAATCGTATCATCTTATAGCCCAGTAGAATCTAGCACACACACACATACGTATTACCAGTTTACCATAGAAATCAGGATTCCCTTGAGCAGTGGGTATGAATGAATCATTAGGGCCAAGCAGGCATTTTCCTAGTACTGTGAGGAAAAGAAGGTGCTAACTACATTGTAGTGGGTTTGACCCTGGCTGGATTTCAAATACCCTCGAAAAACCGCTACATTCCCCCTCCCTCTGCAACTAGACAGAGGAGAGGAAAAAAAAAACCACTAAGGATTCCTGAGTAGAGATAAAAACTGGGAGACTCGTGTGGGGATAGAACTTAAATTTATTGCTAACAGGATAAAAACTAAAGAATGAGAAATAAAATAGTCTTAAACAAACACCTTCCCCCCCATCCCTTGTTCCTCCATGTTCTCCCTCCTCCCCAGCAGTGCAGGAGGAGGGCGAAAGGAGAGGGGCACAGCCAGTTGTTGTTTCTGCCACTGGTTAAAGTGAGTCCATCTCTTGGACAGCAGCTCTTCCCATTCCGCTGTCCTGTGGGTTACTCCTCCATGGGGCTGCACAGGGTCTCTGTACCCCAGTGGTCTTCCATGGGCTGCAAGGGGACAACTTGTTTCACCATAGTCTTCACCATGGGCTACAGGGGGTGTAATGGCTCTGAGTCCTTACCCTGCTTCCTTGGGGGTCCTCCCCACAGCAGACAGTCCTTGATGGACTTCTCCCCGTGGGTCACTCCCCCAAAGGGGTGCAGTCCTTCATGGGCTGAGTTATACCGACGTAGGTCCCCCACTGGGGCCACAAGTCCTACCCAGGAAAAACTTGCTCCAGTGTGGGTTTTTCTCTCCACTGGCCACCGACCACGGGTCTCCAGCAGGATTTTGCTTCATCTTGGATCTCCTACAGGGGGTCACAGCTTCCTCCATGCAACAACCAGTTTCAGCATGGGCTCTCCCATGAACTGTAGGGGGGTCTCTGCACTCCAGTGGTCTTCCACAGGCAGCAGGGGCCTCAGCTCTCAGTCTTTCCTCTGCTGAAGGGGAAGAGGGGGGGTGCCTGAGCCCCTCTTTCCCCCCGTCCTGCTGCACTGAACTTGGAGTCTGCTTGTTATCCCATGTTCTCCTCTGCTCTTCTCCTGGCTGGACTTTCTTCTGCACCACAGCTTTCTCTTCCTCTGTTCTTAAATATGTTATCACAGAAGCACATCTCATTGGTTCTCCCTTGCCCAGCAGCAGGAAAGTACCTCCTGGAGATGGCTATCATTGGCTCTTTTCATAGGCCAGTGAAACTTCTAGCAGCTTCTAACTGAACTCACTCCTATGGCCCCCCTACTACCAGAAACCTAGACACCCGAACCCATGATATACATCAAAGTTACCATGACTGCAAGTGAAACACCAGTCAGGGAGAAAAATCACAAATATATTTTCACTTTGAGGTTGTGAAAAATGGCTCTACCTATCCTGATGAGAACAGATAAGAGAGGATAAGAGATCAGCTGCTTACACCTGCTGAGCAGCTTCAAGCAGCTTTCACCGGGCTTCAAACACAAGAAGCTGAATAACAGTCAGATCCTTTCCCCCTGCTTTTCCTTGTGCACATTTGGCTTCCTGCTTGTTCACATGTTTAAAGAGAAGCCCTTTCTCCTGTTTTTCTGGAAGGCACAGTCAACTTTTTTCTTCTCCATGGGCTGTGAAGCTGCACTCAAAAATGGAGTAACCAACTTTTTCCCCCTACAAGAAATTGATATCATAGAGTGGCTGCTGGTAGTTGAAAATTCAAAAGGCACAAATAACAGCCACTATGTTTGTGACTCTGTAAGTGGCTAAAACATGCTTTACCTTGCCTATCTAATCCTCACCTTTCTCATAAAGACATTTAAACTAGCAATGCTTGTGCTGGGGAACATCAGCCCTGACCTCTTCTCAAGGTGCCTTTTTCCAAGTCCCCCCTCCCTCTGACCAGAGAACAGACCAGAAATCACATAGTTCATGCACAGAGGCACGTACATGAGGCTGAAATTCTATACAAACATGAGTAACACTGGCAGGTCTGAAATCTTTGCAGAGAAGATAGTCTAAATCAGTCTCTGTAAGTGTTCATGAGTAATTTCAGTGACAGCCTCATCACAAAGGCTAGTTATATGTACTTTTTGCTGGCCTCCAGCATAAGCTGTTAAAACTAATTCCTCTTTGGCTCTCTAACCCTGCCTCTAACCAGAGCTGAAGATACTTTTTTATTTATTTTTAGGGATTCATCAAATGCCTTTTTCTTCCTATTTCTGTCCTGAAATCTACCTGAGTTTCAGGATCATCCAGAAGCGGGATGATTGCAGCCATTCAAATTGCTTTACAAAGGAGTCAGCTGTCTTCAGAAACAGCGGAACAGTCACCTTGTAGCCGCCTAGAGCTACTGGCAAAGCTGTTCTTCTCAAATACACTGACAGAGACTCACTCTATTTCTCTCCCTTTGGTGGCATGAACAGCAGCAAGTATCCATATGGATCTCTGGCAAGGATCTAGGTCATACTGTTACTACCTGGTAGTTTGACGTCCACTTGTTTTTTCAATGTTTGTATGTGGCCAAGCCCACATATTTTCAAGTTTGACAAGTTTTTTATTATTCTATTCCTAACCATTCTGCATTTCAGTTTCTGCCTGTTTACCCTTTACACTCTCCTCAAGACATTGAGCTGACTTGGTTTTGGTGTCAAGTGGATTTTGGATCCATTCCTCTTACTGAAAGAACAGTTTTGAAGCACTGTGAGCAGAACTTTACCATTTATGAATCTGGACAACTTTACTGCAACTGACACTGTTACCGTAGACTTGCAGAAAAAAACAGAATTTAGTCCTCCTTCTCCAAAAAGGCTAGGGTTCCACTTCTTTAAATGCTACTTGCTGCTTCATCATTTATGGTTGAAAGTAATGGATTACTAAAGTTTACCTATCTTAATTTTCTTCTCTTATAAACTAACACCATCATATAAGGTGAATCACAGCTTCCCTCCTTGAAACCATTATTCAGATTGAGTAGCCCCATGACTATTTCAGTCTCAAGTCAACAACAAATATGGACAGAAACCCCACAGCAAGCATGCAAGGGAATTTTGAGTAACAAAATACTGTGAAATATCAAATGAAAGCTGGAAAATAGCCTCAGCTCAGATTCTGTGGGACAGAAGTTACTTTGCCTAAGGCTATAATAAATGTTCGCATATTTTTTGCTTAATCTCTTTGGAAGGGTAAAAAAGAAAGTACTACAAAATTATTTAAAATTTAAAATATCGTCTGTTATTTCTGGTGAGTTACCTTGGAGCACAGGGCTTCAGGACAACCTGATAACTGAGCAAAAAAGTCACAGCATGTGGATTGTCTTCAGCTGTTTTATAAACTAAGAACCATTGTCGGGCATAAAGACATTGAGATGAAGACTTGGGAGGCTTGGAAGAAAGCCATGTACCCAAAGCAGAACCCCTGAAAAGACCCACACCCGACAGAGAAGAGTTTTGGACTGTTCGTTACTCACCAGAAATTAGAAAAATATTGTTAGTGCATGTTGTTGAGTGTGTACCCCAGTTATATTATATTTTTTCCCTCAGTTTCATGCAAAGTTTATTCCTAATTTCTGATTGGTTCCCCAGTTACTGCAATGCAGTATTTTCCATGTTTGGTATGTTACCTCCCCTTCATTGTAATATTCCCACCTTTCTTTCCCTATTTTGGAGCCAGCCCTTCCCATTCTTTCCTTATATGCTTAGCACCACTCAATTTCCAGAACCTTCCCTACCAGATCCTATATAACTCCTCGCCCTTGTTCCACCCCTTGGATTTGCTTGTCCCCTGTTGGTTCATTCACACCTTTGGCAGCTCTTGCCTAAGGTTGCTTTAATAAATAGCTGCACTTGCTTCACAAGATTCAAACAAGGTGAGCAAGAACCCACAAGCGGGTCTGCGTCCTTTCCTTGTGCGCCGGCCTGCGTTAGACTTTGAAAAAGCTGTTTGTACCCCTTGGTTGAGACTAATGTGACCTAACCTTCGCAATAAGGATAGGTTCGTCTCCACATCACACGGAAACAAGATTTTAAAATGAATTTAAATCTTCATTATTCTGAGCTCACAGTAGGATTCAATGAATGGATTAGGAATTCTGGAGATGGATGCATAAGAGGAGATAATCTTTCCTAGACTGTGCAATGTCTTAAACCAGTGGTGAAAGAAAATGACTGTATGCAAGATCAGCAGAGGAGTTGTGAAAGTGTGAGACTGATCTGAAAATTTCTGGGAAAAAAAAATCTGCTTAAGGGCATATTGTAAAAGAAAAATAAAGTAATTGTCAGCAAAAGGAATTGTCAGGGGTCATAGAGCTTTCAACTATAAAAAGGCAGTTACTCATTAAAAGTCAACAGTGTCCACAAAAAGTGAAAAAGTTTCAGCCAGTTCTCCTTAAATATAGTTCTGGACAAAGGGAAATATGCTCCACACCACATACATCTACTGACTTAGGTGTTTGTTGATGTTTGTCCTTCTCTGTGGTTTTGTTCATAAGTAATGCAGAGGGTCATGGCTCTGATTCTTCTCTCCTGTGTTTCTCAACCTCTCATGAGAAGTCTGAGGTTCATCTGCCTTGATTTTTTTGGCTGCTTAGAGAGAGGAAGATGTGTTTTATCCCTTTAGGTTCTTACAGCAGGAAATAATCAGAGTGGTAATAAAATAAGAGTCTACTGGTCTGGTTCACTAGATGGCAATCAGGAGTAGTTTTGCTTTGAGCTAAACAAAATTTTGGGGTATTTGCTATGATTTCAGACTATTATGTCATGATGTAACCCCAGTCAGACCCGCAGAAGCTCTGGGTTTGATTTCTCAAGCCCTCCATTTAAGAGTTTGCATAACTTCAACATAGCAGAATTGAACAGCAAACGGCATTTTTGCACAAAGATTCTAATAGCGAAAATGTTTTAAGACAAAAAAGAAAAAGGTCAGTTGTTGTCATCATGTCTTGACTTAGTTTAAAAATAGGACTTTTACTGTGAGGTGTCGGCTGAAGCTGGTGCCACTCTTTGAGCTCCTCACCTTACTGCTCAGACAGGGTCCATTACAAGCACAGTAGTCAGGAATGTGTCCAGGTGACTTTTTAATATCTCCACAGAAGTAGAGTCCACAACCTCTCTGCGCAACCTATTCCAGTGCTCTCATAGTAATGAAGTTCTTCCTCATGTTCAGGTGGAACTTCCTGTGTTTCAGTTTGTACCCATTGCCTCTTGTCCTTCTGCTGGACATTACCAAGGGAAGCCTGGCTCCATCCTATTGACATCCTTCCTTCATATACTTACAGACATTGATGAGGTCCACTGTCAATCATCTCTTCTCAAGGCTGAACAGGCCCAGCTCTATCAGTCTTTCCTCATTAGAGAGAAGCTCCTGTCCTTTAAATCACCTTTCTTGTCCTCTCTGCTGGACTTTCTCCAGGAGCTCCATGCCTCTCTTGTCCTAAGGAGCCCAGAACTAGACACAGCACTCCAGGTGAAGCCTCACCTGGGCTGCGTAGAGGAGTAGGGTCACCTCCCTTGATCTTCTGACAATGCTTTTCCTAATGCGCCCCAGGATACCACTGGCCGCCTTGGCCACAAGGACACACTGCTGGCTCATGGGCAGCTTGTTGTCCACCAGGACTCCCTGGTCCTTCTCCAAATAGCTGCTTCCCAGCAGGTCAGGCTGCAGCCTGCGCTGGTGCAGGGGGTTATTCCTCCCCAGGTGCAGGACCTGCACTTCCCTTTGTTGACTCCTTTGATTTGCCTGCATTGTATGGGTGTAAAGCCCCAGATCAGGCTGTGTTTGATGACCACTACAGAATTTAAGGCTATAATGCTTTGGGGCAGATACTGATTGTCTTATTACTTACATGTAAATCAGAAGACATAGGTAATAGTGCTCAAACTCACCAAGAATGAAGGCTTTGAAAATGTTCAGCATTCACTTTCATTTAAATTTTAATGAGCACAAAGTTATTTTGGTGAGTATGTTTTACTTAATACAAAGTTGTTACGAGGTTGTAAATGTTTTCCAAAATGTAAAGGCAGATTTCACCACATCAAACCAAGAATTTTGAAGTACTAATTAAAATTATACACACTTTTCTGAGTTTCAAAAGCAGACCAGAGTTAGTAAGAAGGTATTTTTCGATACAATTTACCTCTTCTTCCTTCCCTCTTGTGTCAGCTTTTCACTGAAATATATAAATAATTCCTCTGAAATAGTACTGATGTGAAAATATTTAGGTAAATGAGCCAGGTCCTTAAGTCTTTACCTTGTAATATTAATTTACCATTAGAAAAACTGATGAGTCAAACCTGAGATGTGATTTTTAAAAATAGCATCACCAGCATAAATGCACTCAGAATACTGTTTCAAGGCCAAGTAAGGTGCAGGGTTCATAAGTAATCACAGCCCTGACGAAACATTATTGATTCTATCCATGGCATATTGATTCAATGAAACGCTCCCTTGCCCTCTCTAGTGTGTCATCATATGAATATACTTTTTCCTGACCATGATGCAAAGTCCTCCAATATACAACTAAACTCAGAAATTACCATATCCAAAGTAATATTACAGGGAGTTAGTTTCTAAATATGCATCATGTAGAGTATAAAAACATTCTTTTCTTCTTTAGAATAATGAATTTAGCAACCCAGCGCTTTAATCAGGTTCACAACCAGAGCCTTAGCATACAGCACAACTTGTGCCTCCAGCTTCAACTGAATCTCTTTGTAGACGATTTTACAGGAAGTCAACTGTAGTGTTCTTGACTGCAGATGCTGGCCCAGAAATTCGCAGGCATCCAAGACTTTTCACTATACATAAAAGGGAAGAATGTCTGACCAAGGATCCATTACAGTTTGGATTCTGCTTATTTTATGTTTTGGAAAAAAACCTGTTGATCACATATTAAGGGGTACTAAAGAGCCATAGATGTCCATGCACTTCCCAGATTCATAAATAAAGTATCATAGTTATTTCCAGTTAAATCCAATAACTGAATACATTGGAATTAAAAATGAGTCTTTAATCTCCTTGGTCATTTGGATGGGGGAGAATCATAGAATCACAGAATGATTTCTGTTGGAAGGGGACCTTGAAGGTCACCTAGTTCCAACCCTCCTGCCGTGGACAGAGACACCTTCCACTAGACCAGATTGCTCAAAGGCCCATCCAACCTGACCTTGAACACCGCCAGGGATGGGGCATCTACAATTGCTCTGGGCAGTCTGTTCCAGTGCCTCAACATGCCCACATGAATGAATTTTTTCCTAATATCTAATCTAAATTTACTGTCTTTAAATTTGAACCCATTTTCCCTTGCCCTGTCACTACATGCTCTTGTAAATAGTCTTGCTCTCTCTTTCCTGTAAGTTCCCTTGAGGTACTGGAAGGCTGCAATGAGGTCATGCTGAAGCCTTCTCTTTTCCAGGATGAACAACTGCAATTCTCTCAGCCTTTCCTCATGGGAGAAGTGTTCTCTTGTTCCCTCCTCTAATCATCTTGGTGACCTCCTCCAGACTCGCTCCCACTGTCAAAGTCAATGTGCTTTCTGTGCTGAGGACTCCAGAGCTGGATGCAGCATTCCAGGTAGGGTCTCAC
>VXAY01000771.1:263747-274927 GCA_013399855.1 Oxyruncus cristatus | reverse complement strand
GCTCCAGCAGGGCAATGTTGTTCTTTGCCGTGGCAGCCACGTAGCGCTGGTGCATCAGGAGCCTCTGGATGTGCCGCACCTGAATCCCAGGGCCTGGCTGGCTGAGATCTGTGACCCCAATCACCACTTCCCATTTGGAGACATCCCTGGGGGGCACAAGGAGAGAGGGCTGAGAGGGAGCAGAGCCACGGGCTGGGGCAGCCCAGAACTTCCCTTCCCAGNGCCCAGAACTTCCCTTCCCAAACTGGGCACCTGCCCGAGCTGTGGGACATCCCTGTCCCTGTCCCTGCCCCTCCTTACCTGGCCCCGAAGAAGCAGTGGGCGACCGTGAGGACCCACTTGGGATTGATGAGGGACCCCACACACATGTGCCACGTGCCGTTCTCCCAGCTGGCCTGGATGCTGACGATGCCGGGCCAGGTCCCGGGGGCGACATCGTTGCCACGCACGATGCCGCCGGAAGAATCGAAGGCTCCATAGGCGGCATCTGCGGGGTCGTAGTCGGGAAGCAGGGAGTTGTGGTCGGATGCCATGGGCCGGAGCCCGCAGGTCCCTCTGGAAGCACAAAGCCATCACTGCCCCACTCAGGGGCTGCTCAGGCTGAAGGTCCCCTGCTGTCCCCTCCCCACAGCGCTGAGGGGCAGCAGGGCCAGGGCCCCGCGAGGGCACGTCAGTGCCCCTGTTCTGCTGGGAACCCCCCGAGTGTTCCCGAGCTCCCTCCCACATCCCGGGGCCACTGACCCGCAGGTGTCCCAGGTGCCAGCCACGGGCCCGGCCAGGGCCAGCAGGACCAGGAGCCAGAGCCAAGCCATCGGTGGCAGCGCATGTGGCGGTGCCAGGAGCGAGGGGTCACCTCCAGCGCGGCCGCCGGCACAGCCCCCACGGCCCTCACGGTGCCCCCGGGCCGGGGCTGATGTCACAGAGGGGCCGGTTCCGTGTGCTGGGCACGGAGGCCTCGGGAGAGGGGGGAGAGGGGCAGCATCGAGTCATAGAACCATGGAATGGTTTGGGTTGGAAAGAACCTCAAGGATCCTCCAGTGCCACCCCTGCCATGGCAGGGACACCTTCCACTAGACCAGGTGGCTCCAAGCTGTGTCCAACCTGGCCTTGGACACTTCCAGGGGGGGTGAGTGTTCCCAGGAGAGGGACCAGTGTGCCAGCAGCACATGCAGCCACAGCCTGGCCTGCAGGATGAGGGCACATGGCCCTGGGAGCAGCAGGGATGTGGGATCACATCAGGCAGGTGCAGGCATGGACGGGCGCCAGCAGGGACTGAAGAGCAGGGGACAGTGTGTCTCTCTTCCAGAAGATGGGTCAGAGTCCCTGCTGCTCTCTGGCGTGGGGACAGCAGGTCCCAGAGCAGGGATCTGCCATCCCCCTGGGAGGAGAAACAGCCAGGGATTGCCCACAGAGGAGGGCCTTGGCGTTCCTCGGCTGGGGGTGGTTCTGGGCAGGCATCCCGCAGCTTCCAAGTGGCAGATGGATCTGGGATGTCCCTCTACAGCCCAGTACCACCCCTCAGATGCCAGCTGGAGCTCTCTGCAGTCCTGTTCCTGACATTATTTTCCATAGGCCATGTCTGGTTCTCTCCATCTGCAGGCTCAGGCTGGGTGCCAGGGCTGGAAAGAGGAGGCTGCTGCTCAAGCATGTGAGACACCAGAGCTGGAGAGTGGCTGGAAGGGAGGGCTGGCAAGTGGGGAATTGTCACAGAATCACAGGTGGCTGGGGTTTGAGGTCCAATTCCTGCTCAACCAGGGTCAGCTCTAGCAGCTTGCCCAGGAGCACAACCAGTTGCATTTCAAATATTTTTGAGGAAGGAGGCTCCACAACCTCCCTGGGCAGCCTGTACCTGTGCTCAGTCCTCCTCACAGGAACAAGTGTTTCCCTGTGTTCAGGTGGTATTTCTTGGTGTTTTCATCTTTTTTTAAATTTTTTTTTTAATTTTTTTTTTTATTTTTTTTTATTATTATTTTTTATTTGTGCCCATTGCCTCTTGTCCTGTCACTGGACAGCACTGAGAAGAATCTGTTTCCCACTTCTCCCTCCCATCCTGATACCCACCGACAAGATCCCCCTGAGCCGTCTCTTCTCCAGTCCCAGCTCACTCATCCTCTCCTCATAGGAGGGATGCTCCGGCCACCAAGCACCAGAATGACCCTTTGGTGGACTCTCTCCAGCATATCCATGCCTTCCTCGTTCAGGGGAGCCCAGAACTGGACACAGCACTCCCGCTGTGGTCTCACCAGTGCCGAGCAGAGAGGAAGGATCACCTTCCTCCTAGCAACCTCCAGCACGGCCCAGGCTGCTGCTGGCTATGATTTGTGCCGTGAGCTTGGTGTCAGCCAGAGCTCCCTGCTTGGCAGAGCCGCTTTCTCCTGGTGCTGTGAGGTTATTCCTCCCCAGGAGCTGGCATTCCCTGGGCTGAACTTCATGAGGCCGCAGCTCTGTTCTCTGCTCTAGATGGCAGCAAATCCATCTGCTGGATGAGTCCCTCCTCCCGGTTTTGAGTCATGGAAATCTGGAGTCACAGAATATTCTGAGCTGGAAGAGACCCACAGGGATCATCCAGTCCAACTCCTGGCCCTGCGCAGACACCCCAACAATCCAACCCTGTCCTTCAGAGCGTTGTCCAAACCCTCCTGGAGCTCTGGCAGCCTTGGGGCCGTGCCCACTGCCCTGGGGAGCCTGGGCAGTGCCAACTACCCTCTGGGGGAAGAACCTTCTCCTGAGATCCAACCTGACCCTGCCCTGGCACAGCTCCAGCCATTCCCTCAGGTCCTGTCCCTGGTCACCAGGAACAACAGATCAGTGCCTGCCTTTCCACTTCCCCCCACCAGGAAGTTGCAGACTGACCCTGTAAACTTGCTGAGGGTGTGCTCTGCCACCTCATCTGAGTTATTAATGAAGATGTTGAACGATATCGGCCCCAGTCTGACCCCTGGGCTACCCCACTGGTGACTGGCCTCCACCAGGACTTCATACCACTGGTCACAACCCCCTGGACCCAGCCATTCAACAAATTTTCAGTCCACCTCATCTTGCCTATGAGGGTGCTTGAGAACAACCTGAAAAAGCATTAATAAAACTGAGCTAAACAGCATCCCCTGCCCCCTCCTCATCCACCAGCCACTCCTCTTATCCTGCCCAGCTGGCTAAGCACGATGGCCCCTTATAAACCCAAGCTGCCCCAACAGCTGGCACCTGCCCCTGCCATCTGCACCCACTTGGTGGCTGACTTTGAGCACAGGCTGAGGCAGGGGAGCCACCCTGCAGTGGATCAATGGGGTGCAGCTGCCTGTGGCTCCCCCGGGCTGCAGAGCAAGGTGGGGCTGGCTGTGGAGGGAGAAGGGCTCTGTCTTGCCTGCCCAGCCCCTGCCCAACCCCTCCTGGATGGATCCAGGATGGATCATACATGGATGGATCAGCCTCTGGCTGATCAGATGGATCCATGGATGGGATCCAGCCTCTGGCACCCCCAGTGTCTGGGTAGGTCTCCCCAGAGAAGCTGAACACCCGCTTGGCTCCCTAAACCCAGCCCCTGGGTTCTCCCCTCACCCGCCTGAAAATGCAAAGTTAAACGGTTCTGTTTGAGCTCCCGGGAACACGGGTGCAGACATTCCCGGGGAGCCAGGGAGCAGCAGGAAGCTCTGGAGCATCCCTGGGCTCTCCCTTCCCAACACAGCTCCCGGCCCCGGTGGGACCTGCCTCCTCCCACTGCAGATTCCTGGGTGGGCGCTGCCAAATCCCAAGGGAACAGGGACCACAGTATCAGCTGGTCACCTTCCCCAGGAAAAACTGTCCCACTGCTTGGGATCTCCCCGCCTTTCCCCTGTAAAGTCACAGCGCTGAAGGGACTTTGGCAAACTCAAGAGGCCCCTCAACCTCCCCATATCCCATAATTAATAACAATTAATAACCCCCCCCCAACACCTCCGTAATTTGCCTTCTGGTGGCCTCACCCCATCCTGCTGCCCTGCCTGCAGCCTTGGAATCGTTAAGGTTGGAAAAGACCTCCAAGATCATCAAGTCCAACCTCCGAAAGGGAAGCTGTGCCGCAGGCACCGCGAGCAGAGTGCAGGCACGGGCTGGATATTGGCTCTGGCAGGAATAATTTGTGACTGGGCTTTAAATAAAGCAGCTTTTCTGTCGTGCAAGAAGATCCTTTTGCTGCAAAGAAGACAGGGAGCGCAGCTGGAGCAGAGCTTGTGCGGCTGTCAGTGTGCTGAGGGCTTTGGGGGAGGGCACAGCAAGGTGGGGTGGGGAGAGAGGACAGCTCAGAGGGTGCCCCGGAGCTCAGGATTCCTGTGCCATGCTGGGCCTCCAGGAATTCCTGTCCCAAGGGAAAGGCAGTGGCCCTGCAGAGCTCCAGCTGCCATCGCGGCCACAGCAGCTGGATTTAATGAGGCCAGGCCTGTGCCAGGAGAACGATCCCTGCTTGGGGCCACCTGGAGCCAGAGCTGCATCCTCGTCCTCGTCAGGCTGAGCTGCTCCTCCACACCCTCCTGCCTCCCAGAGCTTGTCTCTGCCCCACCTCTGGCAGCTGGGAGGTGACATTTCAGAGCACGGAGCAGACACATCTACAGCAGGGAGACCTCAGATGGGCTGGGAAGCTTTTGGCAGCTCGGCACAAAGGAGATGGAGCTCAGTCAGTCACCAGATCCCCCCACCCTCCTCAATCCATATTTAATGGCTCCTTGGGTCTCGATGTTTAAATCTATCTAATGAGCATTTAACTGCTGCTCAATAATTAACGCCTCGGCGTTCAGTGCAATAATCCCATGGATCACAGTGAGTGCTGGGCCATCACCCCGGGCATGGGCAGGCCCGGGGAGGCCGGGGGAGCTGCTGCGTGACCCCCGTCCCATGGATGGGCAGGTTATCCATGTTATCCCTGCACCTTGAGCCTGCCAGCACTGGGAGATGAGCTGTGGGTGGCAGGGACAGGCCACAGGGGAAAGGAAGGGAAGGGTTTGGATATCTCCATGCCTGGAGAAAAGGAGGCTCAGGGGGGACCCTGTGGCTCTGCAAGTCCCTGACAGGAGGGGGGAGCCGGGGGGGGTCGGGCTCTGCTGCCAGGGAACAGGGACAGGACAAGGGGAAACGGCCTCAGGCTGTGCCAGGGGAGGCTCAGGTTGGCCCTGAGGAGGAAGGAATTTGTTGCTGGAAAGGGTGGTGAGGCCTTGGCAGGGGCTGCCCAGGGAGGTTTGGAGGGCCCAGCCCTGGAGGTGTCCCAGGAAGGCCTGGCCGTGGCACTCAGTGCTCTGGGCTGGGGGCCAAGGTGGGGATGGGACACGGGGGGGATCCATGGGCTGGGAGGGCTTTTCCAACCCCAGTGACCCTGTGATAACATTGTCACTGTGTCACAGTGCCAGGGCTGGGCTGCTGTGAGCACACCACAGTGCCTTGGGCTCAGGGTCCCGCTCCGTCTGGGATTGGGATTGTGTTCCCAGCTGTGTCGGGGGTTTGTCTGGCACACCCAGATCCCCTGGCACAGGGCTGTGCTCACTGGCTGCTCTGCCTGGGGGTGCCATGGGGCTGCTATGCCTTACTGGAAGTGGGTTCCATGTGGAGCCTTAGTGGGGGCAGAGCCTGGGGGAGGCAGGATTGTCCAGCGCTGCTGGATCGGGAAGGCGGGTGGGCAGGTTTGGCTCCCTGCCCTGCCTGCATCTCCTTTGTACTCAGTATCCACGTGAACATGCCAGGAGATGCCTACACCAGGCATGGAGAGGAGGGGAACCCTGTGCCCAGGTGCATCTGAGGCACGCACAGGAGACTCTGGTGCACACACTGCCCCTGGAGCTCAGCTCAGGCGCATCGTGGAAGCACAGAATCCTTTAGGTTGGAAAACAGCTGCAGGATCATCCAGTCCAACCTTTGGCTGAACACCACCACGTCAACTAAACCACAGCATTAAGTGCCACCACGTCCAGGGAATGTGCCACCACACCTAGGGAATGTGCCACCTCATCCAGGGAATGTGCCACCACGCCCAGGGAAGGTGCCACAACATCCAGGGAAGGTGTTCGCTCTGCTCTGGAAGCCCCAGAGCTGCAGATCTGTGCCCTGAGCTGGGCACTGCCACACTGAGCCAGCTCTGCTGTGCCTCTGTGTCCATGTGGAACCACCCACTGCAGCCAAACGGTGCTCAGTCTCCCCTGCTTGATCTTCCTCCCTACCCCACTCACCTGCTCTTCCCAAAACTTACCATCTCTATCCCTACCCTCATTCCCAGTCCCATCCCCATCCCTGCCCCCATCCTGATCACTGTTCCCGTCCCTGTCACCAGCACGGTCCCCACACCACCCCCACCCCTGTCCCCATCCTGGCACCTCCCTCCCAGCCAGCTACTCCTGGAGGTCTCTGCGACTGAATTCCAGGGTTTTTTGAGGGAGAGACACACCTGATTAATCCCAGAGTGAGCTGTAATCACATGGCAATAACGGCACGACTCGTGCTTATCTGAATGTGTAATCACAGCAATGAATAACATTCCGGGCTCTGCACCTCACTAATGAGCAGCTGCCGGGAGGGGAGAGGCTGCTGTCAGCTCCCAGCAGCACATCCCACCCCTCTGCAGGGCCGGAATCTGCTGTGGGGAGCTAAAATGACCCTCAGCCTCTCAGGACACACGTGGAGTTACCTACTGGCCCTGCTTTTCCCCCAGCCCAGTGGGGACTCCGGTAGCCCTGACCCAGGGTCCCTGTGATGGCTGGGGGACACCGTGCCCGGCCTGGCTCTGTGTGCTCATGGCAGGGCACCATTCCCTGACCCAGGGTCTCTGTGATGGCTGGGGGACATCGTGCCCTGCCTGGCTCTGTGTGCTCATGGCAGGGCACCATTCCCTGACCCAGGGTCTCTGTGATGGCTGGGGGACAGCCAGTCCCTTACGTGGGCCATCAGCCTGTCCCTTACCTGGCCCAGCCACCACAGCCCCCGTGTGACCCAAACCAGAGACATCAGCCAGCCCTTGCTGAGCAGAGTTAAGTTAAACAAGCGTCACACACCAGAGGGACCACGGAGAGGACACACTGTCCCACCTGTGTGTCCTGCCTGTGTGTGTGCACAGCCCACGGGAGCACCATCCCCGTGTGTGTGTGTGTGTGTCCTGCACATGAGGCCCCGGCCCAGGTCACCCAGAGAAGCTGTGGCTGCCCCTGGATCCCTGGAAGTGTCCAAGGCCAGGTTGGACAGGGCTTGGAGCCACCTGGGCTAGTGGAAGGTGTCCCTGCCCATGGCAGGGGGTGGAACAAGATGATCTGTAAGGTCTCTTCCCACCCAGACCATTCCATGGTTCTGAGGGTGTGTGGAAGTGGTGGCTTTTCCCGCCCTCTGAGGTGACACCCTGGGACAGCGGGGCCTGTGGCCGTAGCAGGGCAGAGACTGGCAGAGACACGGCCAGGCTGGAACAAGACATCCTTGCAGGCAGAGAGGCAGCCTCTGGAAATGTGCAGTGTCACCAAATTAAGGACTTAATTAGCGGGCGTGTTCCCCTTAAGGAGCTGTCTCCTCATTATCATAGACAGTGGTGATAAAGCAGCGGGAAGGGGCCGGCGCTGCCAGAAGAATCCTGGAGGCAGCAAGGGCTCATTCCTGGGGCAGGGAGCGCGTCCAACCATCCTCCTCCCTCCCCATCTCCCCACTCTATCCCTGAACATCCCGCTCTGCCCGGCTCAGCTGTCTCCCCCTTCCCAGGGCAGACCTGAGGCACATTCCAAGACTTCCCACGGAACTGCTGAGTGCCTCCCGCTGCGCTCAGGTGCCCAGGAAACACGGAATTCGCCAGAGCAGGAGCTGGTAACGCAGGACGTGGGCACAGAAGGGGTGTTTTCCCTGCCAGGTGCCAGCCAGAGGCTCCTTAGCGACAGGGCGGCAGGGACGGTGTCCAAACCCCCGCACAGGACGTTTCCAGAGCAGGATGATGCCGAAAGCTGTGCACAGGCTGCAGGTGGGGATGTCCTGGAGCCGCCTCCCGGCACGGCACAAGTGGTGAGAGCAGGAATTGCGGCAGGGTACGGGATGTCTTGCGTGTGACCAGACGCCGTGAGGGAATTTCTGCGAACGCAGGGGCTGCAGCCCCGGCCGAGGACTGGCACCTCTCTCCCCCTCACCATATGCCGTGCTGAGTGCCCAGGTAGGCTCCAGCCGGAATCAGGCGGATCACAGTGGGATCCACGCACTCATCAAGGCCCTGCAGCAGCCCGTGCCGCGGGAAGCGGGGGGCTGAGCGGGGTGGGCCGGCATCGGCACGATCCAAGGCTGCTGCTGGCACAGCCCAAGGCTGAGCTGTGTCAGCCAGGAAGATCTGACATTTCAGAGTCCCACGGCAGCTGCTCCTACACCACGAGCTCAGGCAAGAGGCAGCTGCACCTTCTGCTGTCATCGGAGTTGGAAAACACAGGACCCTGTCCTGCGTTCGTCCACCTTTTGGGGCTGCTTTGGGCCACCAGCTTTGTACTGAACGCCCAGGAATGGCTGTGAAGGGGACAGCATGGGATGCACATGGCACAGGGAAGGAGTCCTGGAAAATATGCAGTTCATTCTTTGAACAGCCAGGTAGGATTTGGTGCAGAGTCAGAATGTAGTCCAGAGGTGCTGGGTCCCAGCAGACCCCAAATGGGGACCTTAAAAATCATCCAATTCCAACCCCCTGCCATCAGCAGGGATACCTTCCACTAGTACACATCCAGGTTGCTCCAAGCCCTGTCCAACCTGGCCTTGGACACTTCTAGGGATGCAGGGGCAGCCACAGCCCTGTTTTCACTCCAATGTCAGAGCCAAAGCCTCTTCCAAAGCTGCCCTAAAGTGCCCTGTCCATGTGCTGGCATTCCTGGAGACTGGGCTTGGATGGGGGCTGAAGGAGCTGGCAGAGCCAGGCACAAAGTCCCCTGTGCTGCCAGGAGTGCTGGGCAGGCTGCCGGCCCTGTGGCAACTGCCAGCCTGGCTCTGACCCCAGCCGGCCTCAGCCCAGCCCTCTGCCTTCGTGTCAGATGTCCCACTGCGCCAGAGAGTGGGAGCAGCCTCCACTGCCACATCCCTCCCTCCAAAGGTCACCACGCGGGCTCCTTCCCCACGGGATGTATGTCACGGGCAGGGGACAGTTGCATGGGGAGTCTCCTCGACTCCTTTCCTGGCTTTGGTCCCCCAGCCCTGCACTGTGGGGTGTCCTGGCACGCCAGGGAGCAAACTCTGCCAGAGCTGGGCAGCTCCACCTGCCCCCCACCTCTGCCCCTTCCCCTGCCTCCCTCCTGGTCTCTGCCACCCTCCTGGCTGCCAGACTGGAGGGACGAGATGGGCCCTGCCTCCGCCTGGCTCGGCGCTCCTGCCTGGGAGACACAGCTTCCTGCTGCTTCCCACTCGCCAGCACTTCCACTGCACTTGTTCCCTGACCTTTAAGGAAAGCCATGCAGGCTCTGTTCTGCACACTGGGACTCCACAGGCACAGCTCTTGTCTGCAGTCCCTGCCCTGTGCCAGCCCCAGGTGGGACACCCCAGCCCTGCTGAGTCTGCTTCCTGTTCCCCACAGACTGGGAAGCCCATTTCCCCCAGGAATATGCACCAACACCAACCTGCCCAGTGCAGAGCCCCCATTTGGGACTCCCACTTCACCTCTGTCTGTCTGGGTGCTGGTTCAGCCAGTCTACCCCAATCCCTCCCAGCCTGGGCACATTGTCAGGGCTCCTGGTCTCTCCCAGTCTCTCCTGGTCCCTCCCAGACCTGGCACGTCCCCAGGGCTCCCAGTCTCTCCCTCCTGAGCTGCTGTAGGTGCTTGCACACCTGGTGACATCCCTGTGTGATCTCCTCCGAGCCAGGACAGGCGCAGCCCGTGGCCATTCAGGGTTGTGTTCCCAAAGCACGGACACGAACATGGGCCCACTGTGCTGAGACTTCTGAGGGGGCAGAAGGAGGGTTGGCTCCCCACCCCTCGTCCGTGCCCTGGCTCTGGGGTGCCCACCTCCGTGGGCTGTGCCTGTTGCAGGTCAGCTGGAGGTACAGCCTCGGCCCAGGGCTCCTCCCGGTGTGTTCCACTGCTGCAGAGACGCCCTAAGCTGAGCTCACTTTTGGCTGCTCTCCCCTGAGCGATGTCTCCTCTCCCAGCTCATACCGGCTCCATTTCACACTTGGCTGGTCTCAGGAGGAGCTGCCACATCCAATACCTTGGATGTATCGAGCTGCCCGTGCCTGGGCCGCGATCGAAGGAGCTCCGCAATGGGCTGCCCCACCACAGCTCACGGAGACGCGGGAGGGGGTCTCCCCTCTGCCCTCCCTGGGGGCTGCTGGTCAGAAGGAGGAGGTTCTGCCCTGCGCCATCCCACTAAATCCTGTCCCCCTGTGCCGTGCACTCGGGACCTGGTTGCTTCCCCTCCAGCAGGACCTGTCCGTGTGTCATTTTCCCTAGGAGGGGTTCTTAGGGCTGTGATGTACCATCCCGTTCCCATATCCAGGGTCTGGCCCCATTCCTGCAGCCCCAGGACCTGTTTCCCCCCTGTGCACCTGGGACTTGCTCCCAAGGCCGTGTGTGGGGCCGCTGGTGTTACCACAGCCCCAGCTCCGAACTGCTCCTCGGAGAACGCTTGGAATCATGGAATGGGGGGACATGTCAGCCTTAGGAGAACTGCGAGTTCTTGGCTCTCCAGGCTCACGATGGAAATACGGGAAGTTTACCTCCAGGAGCTAAAAAATGCCCAAAGAATCACAGCTAAACATCTCATGATCAAAACCAGGCCAAAAGCACGGACAAAACCTGGACACCGTTTCCAAGCCTCTGACCTGGAAAGCAGAGGAAGACATCCCGTGGACACAGGTCCCAGGGGATGCTGGAAAGCAGTCCCGTGGATGGCCACATCCCGTGGATGGCAAAGTCCATCCCTCCTGCAGCTCCCGGAGGAAAACTCCTACTGCCCACAGCTGGGACAGTCGTCAGGCAGGGACGGAGCTACTGCCTGGGATGAGGCAGCAGCCTGCTCCTGGAGGGAAACGTGGCATTCTCCAAGCCCTGTCCAACCTGCCCAGCAGCTGCCGGGCACGGGGCCCTGTGTGGCTCCTCACGCCTGACCTCCCTGCAGCAGAGCCCGCTCAGAGACACAGCCCCGGCTGCCTCCGGCCACCCTGGAGCTGCTGCTGCTGCACACGGGGACAGGGGCACACGGGGGGTGGGGAGGGGGCACGGGGGCACCCAGGGG
>VXAY01000771.1:247271-260751 GCA_013399855.1 Oxyruncus cristatus | reverse complement strand
GAGCGGCCGGACATGTCCTGGGGCGGGGGGGGCCGTAGCGGGGCTTTGCGGGGGAGTGTCTGTGGGATGCGGGCCATGTCAGCACTTCAGGATGGGAGCTGCGGTCGGAACTGGGGTGCCTGTGCTGGGAGCAGGGGCTGTGATGTGCCTGGGGGTGCCTGGGCTGGGAAGTGAGGGCTGTGGCTGGAGCCGGAGGCTGTTTTGGGGAATAAGAGCTGGGATTTGCAGCGAGCTGGATGTGCTTGGGGATCGTGCCGTGGTTTGCCGTGGTTTGCAGCGACATGGACACGCTGGGAAGCAGGGATCAGAATTTGGGGGGTGGATCTGCTGGGGAACAGGAGCCCTGCCTTTCAGCAGCAGGCAGAGCCTGCATCGGAGGATGGAGGCTGCTCCAGACCATTTAGGCAGGCAGGGCGACTTCTGTTGAAGGCCTGGAGTTGCTTTTGTAACTTCCCTGTTTGTGGTCCTTGTGTGCCTGTGCATAATTGAGTGTACGTACCCTCGGGGCTCTGCACGATGCTCAGCACTGGTTTTCTCTGTGCTCTTGCTCTCGGTGTGCGAGCACAAGTTGTGTAGTGAGTTCTCTCCACCCAGGCTGTCACGGATAACCAGCTGTTCTCCGGGCTGGGGATGTGCTGGACAATCCTGTGCATGGGATTTGTGTGGTTGTGCTCTTGTGTCTGGGCCTTGGCTTGCAGATTTGTGCCTGGGCAACTGCTGGAGAAGTGAGAGCGTGCCACTCTCCTGCTCTTCCAAAACGGGGTCTGGGAAGGAGGAGACTGCAGAGCTGGGTTTGGCTGCACAGGCGCTGGTGCCCATGAGTGCCTCTGGATGCTTGTGCAAGTCAGGCTTGTGCCTGGGTTTAAGCAAACAGGGTTTAAGCAGGAGCTGTGCCTGCTGTTTCTTGGTGTCCATGGACAGGGATCCTCACAGGCTTTGACGTCAGGTTACATCTGTAACTGAGGGCTTGGGCACTGCCTTCTGCAGGGCTCTGGTCCTTTCTTGGCGCTCCTGGAGGGGGCCTTTGCCCAGGGTTGCTCTGGGACAGTGTCTGGGCTGGCCCAGCAATGGGGCTGCTGCCCTGGCAGGTGTGGCACGAGACCCTGTGCTGTGGGAGTGGGAGCTGGAGACCTTGGGATGTTGGGACTGTGCCTGGAGTGCAGGGCTTGAAGGAAGTTTGGGGCTTCACCTCCTGGGAGCAGCGTGGGACAGGGATGGCTCCTACCTGGGCCCCACAGTGTCTTTGCTCCCTGAGAACTTCATAAACTTCAGTGAAAACTTCTGTTCTCATTCTGTCCCATAGTGACATGTGGGTAATGGAGAAAACACATAACAAATGTCCATAATTTCTTTTTATAGCTGCACTTAAATACCTTACAAACTGCTGGTGTGATTTGCACCTGCACAGCAGCCCTTGATGGAGGTCGTGCTGACTCTGGTGTGTGGCAAAAGGGGCTGAGGGCAAAAAGGGGCATAAAGAATAGTACAAGGGCCTTTTTTTCGAATAATAACCGTACAATGGTTTGTGTTGGAAGGGATCTTAAAGCTCATCTCCTTCCACCCCCCTGCCATGGGCAGGGACACCTTCCACTAGACCAGATTGCTCCACGCCCTGTCCAGCCTGGCCATGGGCACTTCCAGGGATGGGGCATAGCTGTTGTTGTGTTGTTGTTGTTTTTGCTCAGTGTGTAACACCTAAAAATTCATACAGCACCAAAGTGCTCTTAATACTGTTGGAATTACGGGATGAATTTGCAGAGCTGAGCGGGTCGTGTTTCGTGCCGCGCCGTTCACCTGGACCAGAGTTGTGCTGGTGCTGTGCTGGTGCTGGTGCCCACAAACACACTCACAAACACACACACAAACTCACACTCAAGAGCAGCCCACTACGGAATATTCTGTCGAGATTTCCACCGGCTAAAAATTCCCCCTGCTGCCTCCGCACGGCAGCGCGTAAGTGCACGTGCGAGTGGCGAGGCACGTGTGTGCCAGGGGTGCTGGGCAGAGGACGGCCATGGGGGGGCCTTGTGGGCAGGGGAGGGGACTGGGGGGCAGCCTGGGCTCCCCTTTCCCTCTCTCAGTGTTCCAGAGGGGCAGCCTGAACTCCCCTTCCCCTCCCTTTGTGTCCCAGGGAGGCAGCCTGGGCTCCCTTTCCCCTCTTGCCATGTTCCAGAGGGGCAACCTGGGCTCCCCTTCCCCTCTCAGTGCTCCAGAGGGTCACCCCGGGCTCCCCTTCTCCTCTTGCAGCATTCCAGGGGGGCAGCCTGGGCTCCCCTTCCCCTCTGTGTTTCAGGGGGGCATCCTGGGTTCCCCTTCCCCTCTCCCATGTTTCAGAGGGGCAGCCTGGGTTCCCCTTTCCCTCTCTCGGTGTTCCGGGGGGCAGCCTGGGCTCCCCTTCCTCGAGGCACTCCCTGCCCTACTCCAGCCTTCTCTACCCGCCTCCATCCCCAGCCCCGAGGTGGGATGTGGTGGCCCAGCCCTTCCCAGGGCACCAGGGCCACGAGGAGCAGGAGCTGTGGGGTGCAGTGGGGGCTCAGCAGCCTCGTGGGGTGGAATCCCCTCTGCCATGGCAGAGCTGGAGCAGGGGGAGGCCGTGCAGCTAAAACGAATACAAAGAGTAAATTGCCATCCCACTCCTGAAGGCAGCTGAGCTGCTGTAACTGTGACAACAGGCAAAAGCTCTGGTTCACGGGTGTCTTGGCTCCCGTTGGCAGCGTGGGAAGGGGAGGCAGCGCTGGCTTTGTGGAAGTCTCTCAAGGATCAGCCCAAACGTGGGGAGGGGGTGCCAGTGCCGCAGCCGGGCCGCCTGTTCTGTGGGGAGGGGAAGGAGCGGGGACTTTGGAAACCCGAGAAGGAGGTCGATCAGCAGGCTCTTTTATCATTAAATATTGAAGGACCTTCTCTGGCGGCAGCTCGTCCTCCCCTCGCTGACAGCAGCTCTCTGAGGTGTTGTGTGGCCTCGGCGGGGGCTGCGCCGTGACTTTGGGTGGGGACATGGAGAGAGGGGCAGGGGAGCCCAGGCTGCCCCCTGGAACTCGGAGAGAGGGGCAGGGGAGCCCAGGCTGCCCCCCTGGAACTCGGAGAGAGAGGAAGGGGAGCCCAGGCTGCCCCCTGGAACTCGGAGAGAGGGGCAGGGGAGCCCAGGCTGCCCCCAGCCCCCTCCTCACCCCACAGCACTCCCTCCGGACCTGGGCAGGATGTGTGCCCCCACAAACAGCTCCTGCAACCCCAATGTGCTGCGCTCCAGTCCAAGTTGTTGGGAAGGGGCAGGTGCTTTGGGTCGCTCTTTCGTGGAATCACGGAATCATTTATGTTGGAAAAACCTCCCAGCCCGTGGAGCCCACCCTGTGACCAATCCCCACCTTGTCCCCCGGCCCAGAGCACCGAGTGCCACGTCCTGGGCTGGGTCCCACCTCCCTGCGGCTGCGTCCCCTGGGAGAGGCTGGCATTCCTGCCTTGTTTAAGGAGTGATTTACACTTCCAGGTCTGGATTCTTCTGCTTTTTATAGACATCCTCAGGGGAGTGCAAAGAATGGCAGGAAGCACGGTGGCCTGGCCAGGACTCAGCCCCGGCCGCTATTGTTCGGTGCTGACGCAGCTGGTCACAGGCAGGGCTGGCCAGGGACCTTCCCCTGCCCCGAGGAGCCTCAGCCGTGTCCTTGCAGCCTGATGGAACATTTCCTGGCCCTGGAACGGGACTACAGCTCCCGGCGTGCGTGGGGGTACAGGAGGTTGCCTCCTGGGGCTGGGGGCTGCACCCCTTCCTGATGTCTCCTGCTCCTCTGGGTCCCTGGAGGATCCCAGAAGGATCCCAGGAGGATCCCAGGAGCCTGCTGGGACACGATGGCCGTGCTGGAGCTCACCTTGACTGTTTGCTCACCTCCAGCCTGAGTCCCACAGGCCCGTGGCCCTGGCAGTGCCATGGTACAGGGGCAGTTTGGCTGTGATTTGGCCAAACCAGTGGCTGAGTTTGGTCTTTTATAATGTCCTGCCCGTGGCACTGCAGCCCTGGGCCTGGGTTTGTGGCTCCCCTACCGCCAGGGAAGGCTTTGTCTGCATTTCTCATCCGGAGCTGCTGGAGTAGATCCTTGTGGCATTGCCCCTTTGTGGGATCGGGCCCCTGGAGACCTCAGGAGGCAGAAATGGGCACGTCCCCTCTGTACAGACCCCGACCCCAGGTCTCTGTGTGCGCCCCATCTGCCACAGCGTAACCCCCCCGATGTCTGTCCCTGCGCTCCCACCCCCTTCAGCAGGATGGAGAGGAGTCTCCAGATGCTTCCCAGCTCTTCTTGGGGACAGTTTTACTTCCACTGACTTGTCATTTCTGATCCTGTCATGTTTGTGAGGTCGCTGGGGACCAGCTGCTGTGTTACTGGGAGCCTGCAGTCGCTGCCTCGTGTCCCGGGAAGGGAAGAAGCCCAGCGAGAAACAGGGAATTTGGACATGGGCGAGAACAGAGTCAGACTTAGGCAAGCAAAGGGCAGAATTGCCGTTCAGGAACAAGAGGAATGACAGGCTCCCTGGAGCTCTCCCTGCTAGTCTGAACAAGGCCCCTCTGGCTCCACAGACAGCAGGATCCTCAGGGACTGTGAGGGTTGGGATCCTGGCGCTGTGCAAGCTGCAGTCTAAATACATTGCAGATCATCTGCATAATTTATTCTTCTCTGAAGAGTTTAATTTATCAGGTCCAATAATAAACTCATAAATCTTCTTCGCCCGTTAGCAGGGTTGGGAGAAGATGCTCATGTTATAAGCATTTAATTTATCTCCTGAGCTGCTTCCCGTGCCTTTGACAGTGCTGGATGTGTATTCCTGTGGTTGACATTCCAATGGGGATGTCCATCACCTGAGGGCAGGAAAGATGGTCCAGCACAGGAGGGGCCCAGGAGGTTGTTGTGTTGCTCTGGGGGTCAGGGTGGGATGGGGGCAGACCCAGGAGGAAGGCCAGCCCGTCAGGCTGCTGCTGGTGCAGGGGTCACTCTGGGGCCGTTCAGAGCCATCCTTTGGTGTCCTCACCCGCAGAAACCTTTGGATCTGGCTGGGAATTCACACTTTTCCGGCCCTCGGGGCTTCCCGTGGCAGAGAGCTGCACCGTCTCCTTACGGGTGATGTGGAGAAGTATTTCCTTTCCTTTCCTAAGTGTGAGATCCCACAACATTTTCCGTTCCCCTCACGCTGCCAGATGAAAAGAGCAGAAGCATCATCTCCTCTCTGCAGAGTGCTCAGGATGTTACAGCCTTTTATCTCTGTCCCCTCTTATTTGCCTCCTTCTAAGACAGCAATCTCTGCTCTTTCCTTTCTCTTCCTGTGACAGTTTTTCTTGCCCTTTGGTTGTTCTTGCCTCCTGTTCGGGAGTCCCCCTGGGTCTGTGCTTCCATGGGGAGCCCTGGTGCTCAGCCCTGCGCCCATTAGGGGTGGGGTCGGTCCCATGCCTGGCTTCAGACCACGCTCCGTGCTGCAATGAGGGATTTTGGGTGGTGAGGGGGTGGGAGGGAGGCTGTGTAGGTGTCCAGCCTGTGCATCCATGGGTGTTTTCCCTCATCCCTAAGCCCTGCTGGGCTGTGCTCACGGAGGTTTGATGCCTCTGCAGGCACAGCCCCTGTCCCACCTCCTGCCCCGCTCGATATTCCCAGTGCGCGGTCACTGAGTGTCCGAGCAGGACACGCTCGTGCCTTGGGCTGGTTTGTTGAGGTCCTACATAAACAGATGTGCTCGGTTTCCTCTGTTTTCAAGGCACAGGTGTCCTGTGAGGTTTTCTCTGGCGAGGAGTCAGCAGGGTGGTGGCAGCTGTGTCCAGAGCATCCTGCCCCGGCCCCTCTGGGACCTGGGCAGCGTCATTTTACAGAGCCACACAATAGGCTGAGTTTTCCAGGTGCATCTGTGATCCCTCTGCCCGGGGAGGATGGAGGATGCCTTATGAAATGTTTAAAGGCTGATGGCACCCACGTGGGCACACCGAGAGCTCTCTGCAAAAACGGGACCCTTGCCACGGCCCCTTCCCCCTGCCCACCCCCCCAGCTGCGGCACAACAGCCGCGCTCCGAGAAATCCCAAGTCATACATTTTTAATTCTCTACAACAGAGCAGCCATTTCAGCCACTCACCCAGAAAGGATCTTTAATGAGAAGCGAGGAGAGAGAGCATGCCCGTTTGCAGCATGCAGGAGAGCAGAGGCATGATGGATACACTTCCCTCTTTGCCTGGATGCCCGTAGCTGTTCCTGAATTTAGCTCGGGGCGCTCGCGGTGTCATCTTCTGGAGGTGGGCTCAGCTGGGCGCTGTTTCTTGTGCCAAATGAGGGAATAAGAGGGTTGACCCTGCGTGGGAACTGACCCTTAGGACTGCTGGTACCTCAGCTGGAGCCTGACTCTGCCCCGGGGCTGTATCCCGGCCAGGGCTCTGCCTGGGAGCAGATGAGCCAGGGTGGGAGAGGTGCTGGAGGATCCCACTGAGCCAGGGTGGGAGAGGTGCTGGACAACCCCATTACCCAGGGTGGGAGAGGTGCTGTAGCACCTCCGTTAATCCAGGGTGGGAGAGGTGCTGAAGGAACCTGCTGACTCAGAGTAGGAGGGGTGCTGGAGGATCCCACTGACCCAGGTGGGAGAGGTGCAGGGAGAACCTACTGACCCAGTGTGGGAGAGGTGCTGGAGGATCCCACTGCCTCGGGATGGGAAAAGTGCTGGAGGAGCCCGTTGATCCGGGGTAGGAGGGGTGCTGGAGGACCCCCATTAATCCAGGGTGGGAGAGGTGCTGGAGGATCCCTCTGACCCAGGGTGGGAGAGGTGCTGGAGGACCCCGTTGATCCAGGGCGGGAGAGGTGCTCAGACCCCACTAACCCAGGGCAGGAGAAGCACACGAGGTTCCCCACTGACCCAGGACAGCTTCATCCATCTTCCCTGGCTGTCGTGCCCGGGCTATTCCCTTGGAAGCGGCATTTCCCTCGGACACGGTCCCACTGATCCGTGCTGAGGGGCTGGCAGGGTCAGGGGGCTGCCAGCCTGCCCGGGCCAGGGGCACAGCCCCTGTGGCTCTGGCTGGGGGCAGCAGATGTGCCTGTCCAGGGCGTGAGGAGGGGCTTGGGTGGGCAGGAACACTGGGGACAAGGATGGGCTCGTGGGGACAGGAGTGCTCGGGACAAGGATGTGCTTGTGCAGGCAGCAGGATTTGGGGCACAGTGTTTCACCTTGGGCAGGGAGGCCGGGGACGTGCTGCTGCGGCGGGTTGGCAGGTGTTGGTGCCGTAGGTGACCTTCCCTGTCCCTGCTGTCCCGCAGCAGGTGTGCTCTGGGAACGCTCTCGTTCCCAGCCCGGCAGGTTCCACGCCTCCCTGCTGTCCCGAGGTCCCTGTGGCTGCACTGACCCTGTCCTTGCTCTCTCTTACCTGCAGGTTGATGAAGAGGGAGTGCTGTGACCCCCTGCCCGTGACAGTCACTTCAGGTAAGTCCCTCCCTTCCTGCCTTCAGCTCCTGACTGGAGGAGTGGGGGAGATGGGCTGGTGAGGGCCCTGCAGCCCTGTCCTGGGACGGGGGGGCCTGTCTGGGACCCGGTTTGGTGCTCAGGGGTGGGCTGTGTGGAGAGCTGAGAGCAGGAATGGGGCTTGGGAGGGCTGGCAGGGCTCAGGCTGGAGGGGACAGGACGTGTCGGGTGTGTGCAAGTGATGCAGGGGCAGGAGTGACTCAGGGTAGGTCATTGCTGTGTGATGTGCTTTGAGGAGGCATCGGAGGAAAGGTCTCGATGGGGACTTGGCTAAACAGGTCTCCCCAGGCCCATCCAGCTGGGATGCAGGATCTCTGTCTGGGACAGGTACCGCTGGTGTGGGAGGACAGGAGGGCCCCTGGAATCACACTGGCATTGCCTGACTCTTCCAGCCCTGCCTGCTCGGGTGCTGCCTCGTGGATTGGGGCATTTTCCTGCCCTGCCTGGGGACATGGGACCCTTTGGAAGCGCTGCCCATCCCCGGCACTGCTGAGGCTGGTGATGAAGCAGCTTGAGCCATAAGGCACTGCTGGGGAAGGGCAGGGCAGGGATGTCCCGTGGGGTGGGAGGTGGCAAAGGACAAACCCCTTGGTCTGGCTGGTCTGTCCCCTCCCTACAGTGTGTTCTTTGCTTGGCTGTCCCCGTCTCTGCCCCGGATCCTGCCATGCCCTGGCCCCTGCGTGTGCTCCTCTGAGCTCCTCCCTTCCCTCCCACAGGGGCTTGTGGTGCCCAGCAAGGATCCCAACCCCTCCCTGGCCCAGCACCCGCCGGCTCCTGCCGACGGAGGGTCTGGCTGAGGCTGTTCCCACTCCACTGTTCCCGCTCCACGTGTGCACAGCTGGAGCACGTCCCACCCACTGCCCACCCCTGCAGCCAGTGCTGGGGCTTGGAGGGGAGAGGGACTTCAGCTCCTGCCCCCTTCCCATGCTGTGACCTGCCAGTCCCATTCCCTGCTGATGAGGCCACGTCCCAGCCCAGGGCGGGGATGAGCTGGGAAGTGATGGACACCTCTGTGGGGCTCAGGGGGTCCCAGCCTCATCCAGCCCCTTCTCCCCGTGCCCCGGCTGGGCTGAGCTGTGGAGCACAGCGAGCTGTGTGTGTCAGGCTTCAGGAGGAAGTCTTGGAAACCAGAGGATGAAACAAAGGAAGCGAAATGCTAATGCACAGGAACAGAGGGTGCTTTCTTTGGCTCCAGAGGGCTCTTCCCAGAGCCTGTGGCTTCATTCCAGGCCCCCTGAAATGCGTTGCCACTTCACTCTGTAACTGCCGCGGGTGCTGGGGGCTGCCCGTGCGGGGGCTGAGGCGCGTGGGATGCGCTGTGTGTTTGCAGGCAGGGCTGGGTGTGCTGCGGGGGCTGTGCCGTGTGGGCCGTGCTGCGTGTTCCTGTGCCGTGCCGTGCCACCGCACGCTCTGCCAGGTGCTGCAGGGCTGGGGAGCTGCAAGGGGAGCTCCCCTGCGGGGCTGGGCCAGGTCTCCAGGCGCCAGCTGCCGATGCGGGGCAGGCGCAGCCGTGGAAGGTGTGTCTGTGTCTGTGCTGAGATGTGGGCACTTGCGCAAGCCGTCCTTCCACGGCCGCGTGCGCTTGCTGGAATCAGTCCTGACCTGGTCCCGGAGCACATCCACGGCTTGCAGGGCCCAGGTCTCATTGCTGGGGCAGCAGCACTTCTGAACACTGCCAGCAGGTCGCATTGCACGGTGTCACCACCCAGCAGGACAGCAGATCCTCCGGGAGCAGCGGGAGCAGCGCCCACGGAGCTGGGCAGTCCCTGCTGTGGGGCCTTGTTCTTAGTGCTGGAGGGGAAGGGTCGTCCTTGCCTGCTGCAGCAGGAGCCCAGGTCCGTGGGACGTGGGGAGTTTGTGGCTGAGCCGCTCCCCGTGGCTGCCTGGAGGTTGTGCCGGTGCAGCAGCTCTTCCCCGCGCTGCCTCCGCAGGGTGGGACAGGCTGGAGGCCGGGAGGGGAGCAGGGAGGGGAAGATGCCAGAGATAATTAGTGTCTCAGTCCCAGACAAACAGATGGAGGCGGCGTTATCCTCTTACCTAAGGGCTAAGCAGGGGAGGCTGAGCGGGGTGTCCAGGCTGGAGCTCGGGGCTCTGCTGGCAGCAGGATGTTTTTCTGGGGTGGAAGCCACCCCGCCACCAGCTCTGGATAGTGTCTGCACCCGGGCAGCACTGAATCCCTGGGAACAGGTGAGAGATATGCTCCCGGGGTGCCCTGGGTCCTGCTCTGCTGCTGGGCCTGGAGCTTTGGCAGGGAGGAGTGGGAAGGGCAGGGGCTGTGCCTGGCAGGGCCGAAGCCATCAGAGGTGTGGCTGAGCAAGGGGACAGTGACAGGACCCCGCTGGTGGTGATGATGAGGGGGTGGTCCAGGTTGCTTTGGGGACTGTGTGATTCCTGGAGGTCCTCAGCTTTCTTGCTTCTTCCCGTGTCCTGCTCTTCCCAAGCTGGATCTGGTGGGGCAGGATGGAATCAGGGACGGGGCATTCCTGACTACTGGATCAGCCCAGGCTGTGGCAGTGCCCACCCACTGAGGGCTGGGTGCTTACCTGGCCGTGCTGCCCTGGGTCTGTGCCTGCTGTGGAACACAGAGGAGCTTGCTGGGATGAGGGTGGGAGGTGTGGGAGCCTCGTCCTTGGGTTTACTCGTCCTCGGGCTGTACCACTTCTCGGGCTCTGCGTACCTGTGGTGCTGTGGGGAGATGGAGGGAGCAGATGTGCCCTGCCAGCCTGTCCAGGCACCAGGATTTTGTTCCTCCCGTCTCTGTCCTCACATGTGTCTGACCCAGGAATGCTCCTCTCCTGCACTGATGGGCTGGGAGTGTGTGTGGGAGTTCTGTTGCTCCGGCTCCATGAGAGAAGCTGTTCAGTGACTTGTGGGGTGGGAGGAGATGCAGTCCATCCAGGGTGTCTGTGAGACCCTGGAAGGGTCTGACTCCCTGCTCCGCTCTTGGGGGTGGTTTCCAGCTGTTCCTGTGGTACTGTGGATGAGGAGAGGTCTGTCCCTGTCCCCGCTGGTCCCATGCGGCAGCGTGACCTGCTGACTGGTGGTCCCCTGCAGCATCAGGGACCCCACCTGGGGTGCACAGGGCCCTGCACGTGCTCCAGGAGAGCGTGGAGCTGTGGTTTCCAAGGTGACTGTGTTAAGTGATGTTCCTATGACTACACACCACTCGAGCTGGAGTTACTGCAGGGGGAGCGTGTGAAGCCCCCAGGATCCCCAGTGCCTCCCAGAGAGCCTGTTCTCCTTGCAGCCATCCCCTCATTCCTGCTCTGGAGACCCTTTCCCGGGGTGGGAGAGGCTGCAGGGGCAGCTCTGGGCTCTGCAGACCCCTGTGCTCTGGGGCTGGACCAGCCACACTGTCCCTGCCTGGGTCTGCATTCCAGTTGGGAAAGGTGTGAGGTTTGCAGACACCCCTTGTTGGGACAGACCCTCCATGGTGAAGGGGTTCTGGGGACACCCTCCCCACTAGACCAGCAGGCACCACATCCCTGGAGCCCTGCAGTAGTGGTGCCAGGTCCCTTGGGGTGCCCTCACAGCACATGGAGCCCATAAATCCCAGCTGTATCCCAGGGAACTAGGTCAAGCTTCAAAGCCTTCAGCCACTTCTCCCTTTTCCCGGGCTCCGTTCCTCCCTTCAGCCAGGTGCACCCTGAACTGGGGTCCTGTGGGGACAGGCTGGGGTGCTCTGTGGGCCATGGGGCTGACTCTGAGCTCAGGGAAAGGTGGGGGAGCCAGGAAGGAAGGACTGTGGTCCCTGATGGGAACCAGGGTGGATATGGGAGGGAGCCAGGAAGCAGTGGGGACTTGCCCCATCTTTGATGGAGAAGAGCTTGGGGAGAGCTGAGATGTGGGTCAGTTAGGGAAAGGGGATGCCTGGGAAGTGGTTCTCCAGTCAGAATTTGTACTGGAGTCAGCTGGGAGGCTCCAGGGACTGTCCTCACATGGGCAGTGTCCCAGTGGTGCAGGCTGTGCCCAGGCAGCTGCTGGCATCTCACTGCTGCTGCTGGAGCCCCACACAGACTCCCCGAGGGTGGTCAAGGATGAACAGAGCCCAGGGAATCAGGCTGGGATGCTGCAAAGCCAAAGCTGTCTGAGAGTTAGGTGTTCCTGTGAGACCAGGAGCTGGCTGGCTCAGAGAGGGTATGGAAGCAGCCAGAGTGGAAACAACAAACCTCGTGGAGGTGGGTCTGGGACAGAAACCTGGATTTAAGAAGCCACAGTATGGCCAGGGCTGTGAGTGCAGTTTGATAGGGCTGGTTACAGGCTTCCCACCCCACTCCTTCTCCTGTATCACTGTTGGTTGTCCCTTCTGCTTTTCAGGCACTGCTGGAGCTGTCAGCTGCTCCTGCTAAAAGCCACCAGGATAAAACAGGCTTGGTTTTACCCTGGGCCAGCTGGCAGCGTGGGCTGCCTGTGTGCCTGCATGTCCAGCCCAGGGTGGAATGAGCACACAGGGATGGGGACAAGGACCAAACCTCTGTGTCCCAGCAGTGCTGCTGAAGCACTTCGGTGGTGCAGCCTCAGCTGTCCTGTCCCCAGACCGCTGTCCTGTCCCCAGACCGCTGTCTTGCCTGCCAGGCCTCCTGCTCTGCCTGCACAGGCTGGTGGGAGCTCTGCTGCCCATCAGGCCACCTCCTGAGGGCTCTGGCTCCTTCCTGCCCAGGGGCCAGCCCTGTGTGCCCGCAGGGTGATGTGTGGGCATGCTCTGCCCTGGGAGATCAGCAGCCGGGGGCAGGGATGTGACCTGCTGGGAGCACACGTGTTTTGGACTGGGGATTACCACCATCTGTCCCTAGAGTTGGGTCCAGCTGGGACAGTGAAGGGAATGAGCCAAAAGCCTTTGTTTTGTCCGAGTGGGGCTGCCCCGGGGATAGGCCAGGGGGGAATTGGCTTTGGTGGTTTCCAAGCACTGGGATCATCTCCCCCAGCAGCCGGGCAGGGGGTGAGGGGCTGCTGGTGTTGCAAGGCCACTGTTAAGGGCCTGCTATTGGTGGGGTGCAGCTCCTCTCCTCTGAGGAAAGACTGAGGGAATTGGGATTGTTCAGCTTGGAGAAGAGAAGCTTTGGGGTGACCTAATTGCAGCCTTGCAGTGCCTGAAGGGAGCCTGCAAGAAAGATGGAGAGAGACTGGTGACAAGGGCCTGGAATGACAGAACAAGAAGGAATGGCTTCCCACTGCCAGAGGGCAGGGATAGCTGGGATATTGGGAAGGACTTCCTGGCTGGGAGGGTGGGGAGGCCCTGGCCCAGGTTGCCCAGAGCAGCTGTGGCTGCCCCTGGATCCCTGGAAGTGTCCAAGGGCAGGTTGGATGGGGCTTGGAGTAACCTGGGCCAGTGCAAGGTGTCTGTGCTCAGGGCAGGGGGTAATGAGATGATCTTTAAGGTCCCTTCCAACCCAAACCATTCCATAATTCTATGAGTCTGTTCTATGGTAAGTCTGAGGAATCCCTGTGCCAAAAACTATCGGCCCAGAACTCTGCACAGGGATCCTCTGCAAACCCCCAGCAGCCAAGCACTGTGTGTGTGTGAGGGGGAGCCCAGGGTTGTTCCTGACCCTTTGCTGGACACTCAGGGACACAGACGAGCTCTGGTGTTCCCGGGTGGGCACAGGATGCTGCTCCTTGTCCCCCTGCCCCTCCCCGGGGTCAGCACCACTCTGCCGTCACATCGCCCTGGGAAAGCCAAGGGCTGGCCCAGCCCTTTAATCATCTGCACATCCCCAGTGACCCACTAACCCTGGCAAACGGGGAGAGGGAAAATCAATCGGCGGGAGAATTACCCGTCAGGCTCTGGGGGACACTGCAGCCACACACGGGCTGATCGATGAGCACCGTGCCCGCTCCCTCCCGTCGGCTCTGCATGTCCTGACGCTCAGCCGGGACTCCAGTGGGCACAGTCCTGCCCCCTTCCCTGCCCCTGCCCCCTGCCCCTGCCCTGCCCTGCCCCTGCCTGCGCGGGTTCGCTCTGGAGGACAGGGCCAGCGGCGGGGAAGGACAAGGTTGGGCTGGTCC
>VXAY01000771.1:134812-238670 GCA_013399855.1 Oxyruncus cristatus | reverse complement strand
CGAGGCAGCGCTGCCGCTGCTGTCGAAGAATCGGACAGACGCGCTGCTCTAGCGGGGACTGACCTTGTGCCGCAGCAAGGGCTTTGCCTCCGCTCGCTCCCCCCCAGTCCCTGCTGGGGTTGTGAACGAGGGGCACGGCGGCTGCCCTGTCCTGAGCGCCGGGTTAGCCCAGCACATCAGCCCCTCCTCTGCCACCCTGCGCACACCCCTCACTGAGCTGGTGCTCCGATGGGTCTCATCCTGCTCCAGTTCTCACCCCAGATCCCGCAGCACGGGGGTCCGAGGGCTGTCGGGGAGGGCTCTGCCCGTGGCCCTGGTGTCCAGCTCTCTGCTTTGCTGTTCCCTGGGCACTGCCCCGCACCTCCCGTCCCTGCCTTGCTTTGTTTTGGGAGTGTGCGTGGGCAGTGGAGGAAGCAGCGGTGACTCCTTTTCTCCTGGAGAGCAGCAGTCGGGCTGAGGGCATGTTGTGACCTCCCCCCCCTCCCAACGACTCCTCTCTCTCAGGGGTCTTTTCCAACCTCAGAACTGTCCCCAGCCCCCCAAAGTGGCTCAGCTTTGCCAGACCGAAGATCCCCCGAGGCAGCGGAGGGAATGGGGCACTTGAGGCAAAGCTGAGCATCTTTGCATGTGAAAAGTAGGAATTTCCCTCCCACACCTCCCTTCCCCAGTGGTGCAACCTCCGTGGGCGGGGGGTGGGAGCCGCTGTGGAGAATGGGGGGCTCAGCGGGCTGTCCAGGCTGGGGGTGCCCTCCAGCCGGTGGAGTTGGGGGGCAGGAAGCCCTGTGGGTGCTGTGGGGAGTTCTGGGGCCAGGGAAGCGCTGTAGATGCTGGCTGGGGTCCCACTTAAATAAAGGGAGGTTGGAAAAGACCCAGCTGGCTTAACAGCCTGCAGCCCTGAGAGCTGTGTGGTGCCCTGTGACTGGCCCTGAACTTCCCTCGGCTCCTCTGCATCATCCCTGTGCACCATTTCCCTGCTCCAGGCACTCCCAGTGCTCATTCCTCGTGCCTTTTGGTCCCTGTCTGCAGGGTGACACCCAGGCAGGTGGGACCTGACCACTGTGAAAAAGGGACAAGGGGAAAACGCACCACTGAGCCCATCCTGGCACCTCCATGAGTTGCTCCGGGATGTGTTGGAGGATGTTTGCTGCATTTTGGAGCAGCTCACGGGACAGGTGCTCTGGAGATGTGTGTGTTCCCTGCCTCTTCTTCCCCTCTTACAGGGCCCTTGATCTCGCCCACCTGGAGAGCAGGGAGGATCCTAAACCTCTTCCTGCTCCAGCAGGACTGTGTGGTTCCGGTGAGGGGTTGGTGTGCTGAGCTCCAGCACTTGCCTGTACCTGCCTCCCACAGGTGCCTCTGGAGCTCTGGATCTGGCCCTGTATCCCCCTCCCACGGGTGCCTCTGGATCTGTGGCTGATGTGCCATGGACTTTGCTGTAGCAAACTCTTCTTGAAGGTGGGAATTCTCTTTTGGGGCTTTCAGGCACGGGGTGGACAGGCAGCTTTTCAGTACAAGTCAGACTCGGTTTGATGCCAGAGGTCAGGGCTTCAGCTGGGCAAAGTTCAGTTTGTTAAGTTCACATCTTCTGTCAGGAGCCTCCAGGTGGGATTTTAAGACTGTGAAGCAGCTGACTGGCTTTTCAAGTGAAGTTTCCCATCTCTCTTGGAGTCACCTCCAAACCTCTTTTAGGTTCCTTAACAACTCTCTACCGCTGTGTTTATTCATCCCAAGGCCTTTGAATTCATTGGTAGTGGTTTCCTTTGTTAGGAGCAAATCTCCACCCAGGCTATGAGCTTGTCTCTGGGCAGGGGGAAAGAAGGCTGTCTCCTCCAGCACACCCCTGTTCGTATTTGCACTTTTAGATTAAATAATCTGAGCCACCTGCATGTAATCCAAGCTTAGGGAAGAGGCTAAACTGCCCACACCTGTGCCAGCATCCTGATTAAATGCAACCTGGGGTATTTATAACAGAGTGCTGAGTGCTAGAGCTCCTTGCTGCTGGTCAGAGCTGCCTCAGGGAGCTGCAGTTTCCAAAACCTATGGAGGTGATCACTGCCCTGAGCCTGCCAGAGCTCCAGAAGTGTTTGGACAATGCTCTCAGGTACATGGTGGGATTTTTGGGGTTGTTCTTGGTGGAACCATGAGACAGACTCTATGAACCCTTCCAGCTGGGGGTATTCTTTGATTCCACGGGCATGGCACAGCTCTGCAGGTAATGGTGGCCAGGGAATGTCTGGTGCTGTGGGAGATGGGCAGTGCCTGGCCTGTGCTGGCACACACTGCTTTTGTGCTGGTCGTTAGAAGAGTCCTCTGCCCTGCATTGCTCCTGGCAGGTAATTCCACTAATGAGCTGGATATTTTTCCTGGAGCCCAAACTTTCCTGTCCCCTGTTCCCTCTCCGTGTGGCAGCTGAGGCACCCAAGGCAAGTGTTTAGGGAAAGGAAGGTACCACAACCTTGTTGCTTCAGTTTTGGGCTCCTTCCTCCTCCCTTCCCCTTCCCTTCCCTTCCCTCTGGGCCTGCCCAGCCTGCTGGGGGGGTGCACAGCGGTGGGACCCTGGCTCCTGCTCTTCCCGCCCGGACTGTGGGTGCTGTGCTCCTGCAAGCAGGTTTGGGGGGGATGGTGGGTGCAAGGAGGGTGGCTGCTCTGCTTGAGGTGGAGTGAAGCTGGGACGGGTCCTGTGGCCCAGGGGGAGGAGGGAGGACGGTGCTGGGGATGCCGGGAATGTGGGCTCTGCTCCTCGCCAGTGCCGACAGGGAGCTGCTGCCCCTGGTGGCATCTGTTTGGGTCAGCCCTCGGTCGCGGCTCTGGTGATTTCAGGGCAGATCCTAAACCAGCAGGATCAGAGTCACGGGGGGTTGGGCAGGATTTGGTCTCCTCTGCAAAGGGAACGATGTGGAAGCGTGGCCTGTGAGCCGTGTTGCAGCCAGGAATGCCCGGGCGATGCTGGAGGATCCACATCCTCTGGAAGGATGTCCTGTGGTGTCCAGGCAGGGGGTCTGGCATGTCTTTCCTGTGCTGGCATCTGTCCCGAGGGAGGGCTCCTCCTCAGCACGTGGATTTGGGGGTGTGTTTGGACCAGTGAGGAGTCCCTGGAGGTGTGGGACCACCCCGCTCTGCGAGAGGCTGTTTGAGGTCTCCACTGAGCCCAGAGCCTCCTTTCCTGTGGGGTGGAGTTTTCCTTTCCCTCTGTGGCTGCAGAAAAGGCTCAGGTTAATATTCTGGCTTGTTATCTCCCTAATGCAAATGAAACAAGGGCCCAAGAACCAACACACAAAGCGTTGATTCTTCTGTTCAGCCAAGGGAAGTGAAGAAATAAATTTTCCTATTGTGAAAGAAATAGGCAGAGTTTTCCTGAACTTCTGTTGCTGGGAAGATAGGCAAACGCAAACGGATGATGTGGCTTGCCATTCCTTTGGGATTTGATTTGAATTCCGTGTGCCACCAGCCCATGAGCGGCACAGACAGAAATGCTGAGCTGTTGGAACAAATTGATAAGGAAAGGGTGAAACGAAACTATTCCGAATGTTTGTTGTGGGGTAAAAATCCAGTAGTAAAAATCACAGTTGAAATCTGCTGGTGCATGTGCCTTACAGAAATTGCTGTCCCAGATCCATGTTGATGATCCTGAGGTGGCTTCAGGTGTTGGCAGAACAGGAGTGGCTTCCTGGGGCTGTGGTGGCAGCAGGGCTGGTGCAGGTGATGTGCAGGTTTTGGGTGGATCTGCCCTATGTGTTATGAGTCATGGAATGGTTTGGGTGGGAAGGGACCTTAAAGATCATCCCCCTGCCATGGGCAGGGACACCTTCCACTATCCCAGGTTGCTCCAAGCCCCGTCCAACCTGGCCTTGGACACTTCCAGGGATGGGGCAGCCACAGCTTCTCTGGACTGTTGCAGGGAACAGGTTCCACTCCACACAGGGAGGTGCTCAGCTGCTCAGGATCCCTCCTCACCAGCAGCTGCTGCTGCACAGGGAATAGGAGAGGCTGTGTTGGATCAAAGGAGGAGGAAAGATCTGGTCAGTGCTGGGGTCTGGGAACAGTGGTGTGTGGGATTAAGGGCTGTGGGTGCTGGGCCCCCTGGGGCAGAGCCAGCAGTGCCTGCAGTGCCACTCTCCTCTCTGGCTCCAGGGATCATCTCCCACGGCATCCAACACTGGCTGGGGAATCCTGGAGGCTCCAGCTGCTCTCGTGTCTGTCAGAGCACTTGAGGGCTGGATTTTGGGAGTTGTTCTGCTCCACGGGCTGTGACCGAGCGGGGCCTGGACAGGGGGCTGCAGCCCAGGCTCCAGCACCGTCCTGCTTCCTGCTCTCCAGTGCCAGGGAAGCCGTGGTGCAGGAGCTGGATCCCAGTGCAAGCCTCTGGCATTGTCCTGCTCCCTGTTTGGCTGTGCCAGGGAATCCATGGTCATGGAGCTCCACGTGCCTGCTGGCAGTGCTGTGCTGGTGTTCCACACCATGGAGCTGTTCTGTCCAGCAGGGAACGGATCTGCTGTGATAGCCTGGGCTCTGGAGACTCCCAAGACAGCAATTTATTTGGAGCTTGATATCCTGGAGCCTCCCTCCTCCCTATCCCAGGAGCTGCTGGTCCACAGCAGTGCTGGCCCCTGCACAGGGAGGGTGTCTGAGCCTGGGCAGAGGGAGGAGGAGACCGATGCACAGGGGCCTGAGGCTCCTTTGGATGCTGGTGGAGCTTCTCTGCCTCACCCACCTGCTCCTGCATCCATCCCACAGCTGCTGATCCTTTGGGAAGAGCCACTGCAGCCCAGCCCTTGGCTGTGTGTTGCTCTGTGTGAGGGGGTGGTGGAGACCCAGGATAAAATTATCCAAACCACCCACAAGGTTTGAGCTTGTAGCCTAATTTTTAAGGAGACAGGAACATGCCCAAGCTAAGGCTTGTTTCTCTGGAATAGTTATGGATTTTGGGTCTGTCATGAAGTCACATTTGAAAGCTGACTCGCGAAGTTGTCCGGCGGGAGCGCTTTGGAAACGAGCCACAAGCCCGTTTGGAAAAGGTGGTAGGAAAAGGTGGCAAATCCAGAAATTATCCAAGGAGAGTGCAAAAGTTGTCCTCTCTGCCTGCAGCACCGGAGTCCTGCAAGGTGTCTGACCAAGCCTTGGGATACATCCCCTGGGAAAGCGCTTTCTGCAGCAGCCGTTTCCACGTGGCCACCGTGGCTGTAATTAGGGAGCGCCCAGGAGCAGGTTTTCCATTTACTTTTTCGCTGGAAGCAGGAAAAACTTGTTCCAAGGAATCACAGCTCAGCACATCGCATAAAAAATGTATATGTGGAGAGATAAGAGGCTCTTGCCTGAGTGGTGCTCAGGAAGCTGCCAACTATCAGAGAGCTGGAGCTTATCGGAACAGCTCGGAAAGATCTAGAGGAGCGGGGATGTACAGCTGGGGATGCTTCCTCCCGGAGACTTCCAGAGGTTTTTCTTCCCCATTGTGTGCTGGCAACTCTTTCCTTTGCCTTTTAAATCGTGTTAAAGCCACACTGAGGAGCTGCTGTAGGTTAAAATAACATCCCTGTTGGATTTAACCGGCAGCAGCTCCCGGTGCCGGATGGAGCCCTGGGAGGCAACTGCCCAGGGGAGGTGGAGGGGGTTGTCCAGCTGAATTCCAGGTGTCTTCCCTGTGTTGTGAGCTCCTGGCAGCATGGGCTGTGCCTGCTGTTTAAATACACCCACCCACACCCCAGTTCTGTCCTGAAGTGGGAATAGGCAGCTCAGCATCCTGTCCTTGCATTTTGTCTTCTCCAAGGTGATTTCTAACTGGGGGCATTCCCAGTTTTCCTCTTACTTTGCCACAGGAGCCTGTCCCCAAGGGCTGAGGAGGAGACCAGTGTCCCGAGGCCCTGTGGGGAACGCTGCTGGTTGTGGCTTCCCCCAGAAGGATGAAGAGAAGGTGCCAACTCATGCAGGCACTGCTCCTCTCCCATCCCAGAGAGGGATGGGAGCACATGGGAAAGGGAGGGATGAGGAGAGCAGGGCTTACCCTGGCTCTGTGGGGAGGTGACTTCCTAGTGTGGCCACAAACCAGGGCGCCAGCCCTCCACTCCTGGGCACACCAGCTCCTTGCCTCCATCCCAGGCTTCACCACTCGCTGGTTTTCCAGGACCTCGTAGGTCCTAAGAATTCCTTTTTCTGTGCTCAGTTATGTCAGCACTGAGGGAGGGAAAAAAAAAAAAGAAAATCAGGAGAACTTTATTGCTGCAAAGGGAAAATCTGGAGGTCGGGAATCGACCTGCGGAATGGCCTAAACCCGTGCCAAAAACTTTGATCCTTGGCCAAAGCATCTGCTTTCCACTGCAGCAAAAATCTTTAGCTGTCGATAGTTGTATTGGATTTCTCACCCCTTTTAGGGGAGAATCAAACCACTTATGCACATGCTTTGAGATGCTTTTTGATTAGAGCCGCGCACTGTTTTTCCATCCCCGTTCGGCTCAGGCGGATCGCTCTCCGTGAATGAGGCAGCTGCTCCGCTTTTCTCCCCTTCCTCGTTCCCTGTGCAGCTCCACGGCTGCGAGCTGCTGCATGCGCCACCAAGCACGAATATTTTAAAGTCCTTTTGTAGCTTTTTTGGTGCCCATTCTCCTAAATCAGATGTTTGAACGCCGTCAGCACCCAGGTGGTGGGATCCGAAGGAGAGCGGATTTGGAGCCTCCCTATAACCAACCACTCGGTGCAAATCAAATGAGTGATGCCAAAGAATCCTCTGGTTAAAGGAGTTCAGGTATTAACTCAGGTTATAGCCATGAATCCCAGGATCCCTGAGGTTGGAAAAGCCCTCCCAGCCCATGGATCCACCCTGTGCCCCATCCCCACCTTGGCCCCCAGTCCAGAGCACTGAGTGCCACGGCCAGGCCTTCCTTGGGCCCCTCCAGGGCTGGGCACTCCAACCCTCCCTGGGCAGCCCCTGCCAAGGCCTCACCACCCTTTCCAGCAACAAATTCCTTCCTCCTCAGGGCCAGCCTGAGCCTCCCCTGGCACAGCCTGAGGCCATTTCCCCTTGTCCTGTCCCTGTTCCCTGGCAGCAGAGCCTGACCCCCAACATGTGAGCAGACCCCAGGGTGAGGAACCTCCAAAAAACTTGTTTTCTGCTCCAGCTCTAAAAGGTGACTTCAAGAAGGCGAGAGGCACCAGCTCTGAGATCTTGAAGGGCCACAAAGAAACAATTAATTGAAATAATTATCTATAGGAGTCCCTGTTATGTCTGTTGCTGGTGGGTGCAGGAGGTATTTTGGTTGCTCACACATGGCCTATAAATCCAGCACGGGTAGTTTAGACTAGTTTTCTTTAATTTTTTTTAGCACTGAGAAAGATTTTAGCATGCTAAATGAACATACTTTAATGCCAATTTTATCTTAGCCCACTTTGACTTAAATCACAAGTCAAAAACTACTCATCCCCTTATTAAGTACAAAATGTGCTCTTCCCTAAAATATTCGGGTAAAATTAAAAGATTGAATTTATATTTTACATTATAATTGCTTAAATAGATGCGTCCAGTCCCAGCGTATGTACTTGGGGAAAAGCACTTTTGGTTGTAAAGTCTATTAAATTGCAAATTAATCTAATGTGATGGTTATGAATTGATCCAACTGGGCCTTTCTTTAGGAAAATAGCTCCGGACCAAGCAATGCAAAACAGCCCCCGACCCGATGATTTGCATGCGGATTTTCCGCCAGCTGATTTCTCGTGGTTAAAGGCGGTGATCGCTTTGACTTCAATGGACCCACTTGGCTTTCCCGTTGGCGGGCAGGGCGGGCGAGCCCCGGGTCACCGCGCCGGGTCCCGCTGGGCTCGGGGCTGGGAGGTTCGGCTGAGGCGTCCTTTGGGACGCGCCGGGTGAAGCGTTTAACGAGGTGTTTCGAATTAGTGGGGTTTATTTGCATCCAGCTGTTCAGACTCCGTTTGAAGAAAGCCGCTGAAGCCCGTGTGTGTGCGCGGGTGGGTGCAGCCGAGGGTGCTCCGTGCTCCCGCTGGGTCAGGGCTGGAAAAGGAGGGGCGGGAGGCTCTGGGAGCGGGGTCGGTCTAGTTCTGGGACAGTCAGGAGCCGAGGGACCTTCCTTGGGGCGTCTGCGACAGCCCCGAGGAGCCTGTGGGTCCTGGGGACCGGCTGGGGTGGCTCAGACCGCGCTCGGAGCCCGCCTTGCTCTCCTGTTAATTGTTTCCTCGTGGAATTGCTCCGACGAGACTCGAGCATCGCCCTGGCTGATGAGATCCGTGCCGCCGTCGCGTACATGGATGTGTTCGGACCCTTCCCCTCTGCTCTGGAGGGTCCCGGGCACCGCCGGCACAGTGCCCTGGGCGGTCCTGGCGCGGGGGGGTGGGTGAAGCCCCCACGGCTGCACCGTTGGTCGGTGCCGGGCGTTTCCAGTCGTGCTGACACCCCCTTTGTCGTGTTTTGCAGGGACAGAGCTGAAGCATTCGGGTCTTATCTCCCTTTTCTCCCGGAGAGCTCGGCTGTGAAGTGGGTGTTAAGATCCCATTATTGAGAGGTGCCTCTGCCCCAATTAAGGTGCAAATGAGACCATGTGCCAAAGTCAATAGTATGGATTTTATTTAACATTGAATGTGAGGTAGGGATAGAAAGAAATAGAAAAGAGGGGGAAGGAGAGAGAGAGAGATTAAGCAGAAGATTGACACCACCCATAAATCCAGCGTTGGTCCTTCACCCTGGGCTTCTCGGTGATGGGGTCGTTCAAAACTTTGCAGTATTTATATATTTTTGGCAAACAAAGGAATTAATACTCGTTGGCTACCCAGTTCTCTAATGCTGTGGGTTAAATGAGTCCCTCGCTTTTAATGCTAATTAGATCCGTGCTCAGTCTTTTTTGAGTCAGTGGGTTGTGAGTTGGGGGTATGTTACCCAGCATGTGCCGACCTGATCTTGCCTCCCCAGGCCTGGAGTCAGCACCATCTTGTGCCTCCATCCTGTGCTTATCTCATGACAAAGTCCTCCTGTGGCCTTGACAGCGTTCGGGATGGACGAATGTGCTCTGTAGGTCCTCCGAGTGGGTCAGGAGCAGCTCCCTCCCCATCCCCCTTCCCGTTTGGAACGTGCCCCTTATGGTGTCGGGGTGGGTGCCAAGAGCGGTGTTGAGCCCCACCAGTGCAAGGGCTGAGGTGAGGGGCCACAGTTCCTCCTTGGAGGCCCCGAGACAGCGACTGGTGGAGGTTTTAGGGGATGGAGGCACGAGAAGGAAGTTTTCACCTGTGATGGGCACACAGCTGAGTTGAGTATTTGTCTCCTCACCGTGGGTTGTGCTTTTGCTTCCCTGACTCCCGTGCTGGGACGCGTGTCAGGGATGGGCTCGGCTTAGGGTTGGGCTGGGCCCAGTCGGCTGCGCGGGCCAAAGGGGAAGTTTTCCTTGCTCTTGCTTTTCCTACTTAAAAAGAGAAAACTTGTGAAGTCTCCACTGTCCAGCTGCTAAACTTTCTCCATCCCAGGAGCCAACTTTTTGGGTGAAAGGTGTCAGAGGTGCCACCAGGACCATGGGGGTGGATGTGACATGAGGAACCTGGTGGGGTTGGGGGCCAGGAGACCGTGTGGCTCCATGGGGTGGGATGTAACTGCTACTGAGGTGGCTGGAGGAAAACTCGGAGTAAGCAAGGCATGAGGGATTTAGTGGGCACGTTTTCCTCAGGCTGAGGATGAGCACTGCTCTCGTTTCTCTGAGCTCTGTCAGGTGCAGACCTGCAGTGCCAGAGCTTTTGTAGCTCAAAGGTGATCAAAGTAGCTCAAAGTGGATCTCCTTGATCTGCTTCGGGAGCCGAAGGTTTGTTTGCGGCCAACACAGGGTGGATTTCACTGATCCTTGGAGGGAAAGCACTGGGAAAATGTGCTGCCCTGCACACGTGGGGTCCGGTGTGTGGTGAGGAGCTTGTGAGCTTGGGTTTGCACTTAGTTTTTGGAAAGTAGACACGAGGGCAGCCCTCCTTCTCTTTCCTTGTGCTTAGAGGGCAAAGTGAACATAATTGAGCCATAATTCACAGTTACTGGAAAGAAAGCACAGGCCCCAGTATGAGAAGTGGTATTGGAGCTTAATATCACAGCTCTCTCCAGGGGAGATTATTTTTATTAAAATCGGAGTTGGTGGAAAATTCTGAGATGAGCTTCGTTTTTAATGTTTGGTTCTCTGTGGATCAGCCCAAAAAGAGGCCTCCTGCAGCCTCCAGCTGCCAAGCCATTGCCATCCCAGTGCCTGGCACAGCTGGGACACGACACCTGATGTGCTGAAGATGCCCAGATAGGAAATCTTTGGTGAAAAAACCCCCCACGTAAGTGATTGGAAGTTTGCAGCAAAAATGAGCAGTTCTGCAGACTCACTTCTTCTCAGAACCTCTGTCAGGTGTTGGTGTGTGAGGACAGATCTGGAAGTGCGAGGAGAGGAAGAGTCTCTGTTGTGACACTGTGGGGCAGGGGGTTGGAACGAAGTGATCTTTAAGGTTCTTTGCAACCCAAGGCATTCTGTGATTCCGTGTGCTGTGGGAATAACATCTCCTGTAGTACAGGGATGGTGGTTCCACCACTGCCCTGGGCAGCTGTGCCAAGGCTGGACAACCCTTTCCAGGAAGGAATTTCCCCAGTATCCAACCTGAGCCTCCCCTGGCACAGCCTGAGGCCGTTTCCCCTTGTCCTGTCCCTGTTCCCTGGCAGCAGAGCCCGACCCCCCCCGGCTCCCCCCTCCTGTCAGGGACTTGCAGAGCCACAAGGTCCCCCCTGAGCCTCCTTTGCTCCAGGCTCAGCCCCCCCAGCTCCCTCAGCCGCTCCTGCTGCTCCAGCCCCTTCACCATAGATCCTCATCCAGTTGGCCTTGTCCCATTGATCCAGCATGTCCAGATCCCTCTGCAGAGCCTTCTGGGGCTGACATGTGCTCTGGCTTGGCTGGGGCTCCTGGCTGCTCATGTGGTGCCTTCAGGGACCTCGGCAGCGTCCCTGGATTTTTAAATTACCTCTGAAAAGTTTCCTGCTCTGCCCTTCACGCTGTTTCTGTGCTCGTGGCTTGGCAGTGGCTGTTGCTGAGTCTGGATCTGATCTGCTGATGGGTCACTTCTGGTTTGAGTGTTGGGGGTTGTTACTGCTGGATCAGTTCCCCAGTCCCACTCGACTGTAAATGCTGCACTGGGGCATCTCTTTTATGACGAAAGGCTGAGGGAGCTGGGGCTGTTCAGCCTCCAGAGGAGACACTGAGAGGGGCTCCCTCAGCCATGTCTGGCAGTGCCTGCAGGGAGGGGGCAGAGGATGGACCAGGCTCTGCTTGTTGGGGTCAGGCAATGGCACAGGGGGAACGGGCAGGAACTGATGCCTGGGAAGTTCCACCTGGACATGAGGAAGAACTTCCCTGTGCAGTGACCCAGCCCTGAATAGGCTGCCCAGGGAGGGTGTGGAGTGTCCCTCACTCTTGAGGTGTTCCAGGTTGTTCCTCTGGGCACACTCCTGTGCCGTGTGCTCTGGGAAGGCCCTGCTGCAGCAGGGAGGTGGCACCAGAGGCCCCACTGTGGTTGCTTCCAGCCTGACCCATCCTGGGGTTCTGCACTTGTGCAGGTTCAGCCTCAGCTCCCCGAGTGCTGTTCCCCCCTCCCTCAGTGAGTTATTGTTGCTGGACCGCTGCATTTGCGAGGTAACCTTTCATTAAGCACTCGCTGTTGGGGCTCTTTGTTGCCCACGTCTCGCAGGGACTCGGAGCAATACGTGCTGTTCCCTTTCAGGCCACTGTTTGCTCAAGCGTGGGGAGGTGACTTATGATGTTTTCTCCGTGGGTTTTGCAGGAAAAGTGGGATCTGTGAGTGCAGAGAGGGGCTGTCCACGGGCTCTGCCCCAATTCCCCTCCCCACCGCGCTATTCAGTGCGTACCCTGGCTCTAAATTGTGTTTTTGCTTTCCCCAGCACTCCTCAGCCTACAGTTAAGGGTTTGTGAATCATATACCATAGAAATGAATGTCTACATAAGTGCTGGAGGAACATAATTGGAATTATTTCTTTCTTAGTGTCGTGCAGGGACCAAGCAGAACACGAGAAGTTAACAGAAAATGGATTTAAGAGGGAGGAATTCGGTTCAGTGATGTGAAGTGGGTTTAGTAAGGTGAAGTGCTGGTTCCTGCACTTGGGTAACAGCCCCATGGAACGCTCCAGGCTGGGGCAGAGGGGCTGGAAAGCTGGAAAAGGCCCTGGGGGTGCTGGTGGCAGCGGCTGGACACGAGCCCAGCTGTGCCCAGGGGGGCAGGAGGCCAATGGCCCCTGAGCTGTGGCAGTCCCAGGGTGGGCACAGGCCCAGGGCAGGGACTGTCCCTGTGCTGGGACCTGGGGAGGCCCCCCTGGAATCCCGGGGGCAGTTCTGGGCCCTCAGACAGCAGAGCCGTGGAGGGGCTGGAGCGTGTGCAGGGAAGGGAAGGGAGCTGGGAAGGGGCTGGAGCAGCAGGAGCGGCTGAGGGAGCTGGGGGGGCTGAGCCTGGAGCAAAGGAGGCTCAGGGGGGACCTTGTGGCTCTGCAAGTCCCTGACAGGAGGGGGGAGCCGGGGGGGGTCGGGCTCTGCTGCCAGGGAACAGGGACCGGACAAGGGGAAACGGCCTCAGGCTGTGCCAGGGGAGGCTCAGGTTGGCCCTGAGCAGGAAGGAATTTGTTGCTGGAAAGGGGGGTGAGGCCTTGGCAGGGGCTGCCCAGGGAGGTTTGGAGTGCCCAGCCCTGGAGGGGCCCAAGGAAGGCCTGGCCGTGGCACTCAGTGCTCTGGGCTGGGGGCCAAGGTGGGGATGGGTCAAACTGAGCACCCAAGTGGTTTCCAAAGTACTTTCCAGCCCCTCTGCCCCCACCTGTGGCACTGCAGGGGGTTGGTGTGACCCAAGGGCAGCTCCCAACCCTTCACCTTGTTGAACTGCGGGGCAGCTCGGGTGGTCTCTGCCTTGACAGCAAACGTCCCCCAACTCCTGGGCTCCGGAACTGCAGAGGATTTATCCCCAACACGGCCTGCGGGGAGTCACCACTCGTGAGAGAACAGGGTGTGGTCCTGGTTCACCCAAATCCTCTTACACGGTGGGTGAGCCCTGGGTGACAACACGGGCTCTGTGTCGGGAGAAGCCAAGGTGCAGTCCCAGATTACGGGGCAGTGGCACCGTTACAAAGCGGTGCCGGGGCACAGGTTTGGGATATCTCTTGCATTTACATTTCTTCCCCTTTCAGCTGCAGGAAGCCGAGTTTCCTGCCTGGCAGGAACCTGCAGGTTACTCACTTGGAGCACTCTCTGGCGCAGAAATCTTGATCTCCAGTTTATGCTTTTGATTCCCGAATTAGTTTACGTGTTCAAAATTTCAAAGCTTGTCCTACCACCCACCCCTCATTCTCTGTGGGGACCTGGTGGTGTGGGGACCACGCTTTCAGCTGCTTGTTTCTTTTGAAGAGGAGCCCAGAATGTTTAAGCGCATTTGAGATGAAAACATCTCTTTGATGTCAGAGATTCTCCTGCTGCATCTCCAGCCTGCTCCTTTCTTCTTTCAGAAAGTCAATGGAATTAGATCCATAAACTTATATTTGCAAACTCCATAGTAGGAAGTTTCTGGTGTTGTTTTCAGCTTGGCTTTGGTTTGCTAGCAGATTTCTGAATTCCTTTTATCCTTTTTGCTGCTGTTCTGATACTGAAGTGTCCCAACATTATTGTCATCTTAAACTCATTTACTTGGGTCGTGCCTTTGCAATGTAGCTCCAAATCCAAGAACCAAACCAACTGAAAAATCCAGTAAACATCTTCCCAGCCCAGCTTGTCACATTGGCACTTACTCCTCGTCCCACGGATCCCGAGACAGCAGGTTATTTGCCTTTGTGGGATCACGGTGTGGTTTACTGGTATGTTCTCATCCCGTAGAATCATGGAATCCTGGAATGGGTTGGGTGGGAAGGGACCTTAAAGCCCATCCAGTGCCACCCCTGCCATGGGCAGGGACACCTTCCACTGGCCCAGTTTGCTCCAAGCCCCGTCCAACCTGCCCTTGGACACTCCCAGGGATCCAGGGGCAGCCACAGCTCCTCTGGGTGACCTGTGCTGTCTGTACAAGGTTTTAGCCCTGTGCTGTGTTCATAAGGGACTTTGTAGGACAGTGGGTTCTGCAGAATGATCCACCTTCATCCTGCAGTGACTCCCCTGGGCACTTGCAGTGCTCCCATGGCAGAGCCAGTTCCCTCCCTGTGCGTGCAAAGTAGGGCCACTGGGATAAGGTGGTTTAGAAAACACAGCAAAGCAGAAGAAGGTGGAAATGAGGAGCAAAATGCTGCTGCTTTCCTGCTCCTTAGGCTGCCTTGGCATCCAGACCTGGATGTGCACTGAGCAAGATTGCCTGGATGCCAGTCTTGGAGCCCCTTAGGGATCCTGCCAGCACTGTGGTGTTTCCTGGTGGCGCTTGGCTCTGTGTGTAGGGATGTTCCTCACTCCTTATGCTCCAGCTCCGAGTTCCTCACGCCCCTTCAGCGAAGCAGGGCTCTCCCTGCCTTTGGAATAACAGGACCCTGGTGCTTGGAATGCCCCTTGTCCCTGGGGGTGCTGGGCAGGGCAGTGTGCAGTGGGCTGGAGCTTTGTGGAGCTGCCCCCAGAGGACCCTGAGCAGCTCTGGGGTCCCCCAGCTCAGTGTGGTGCCCCAAAGTGGCGCCGTGCTGGTGCTGGGGATGAGGCACTGCTGGCCTTCCTCCTGTGCCCGTTGTCTCCAGGGAACATCAGGAGGAATTTCCTCCTGGAAAGGGTGGTGAGGCCTTGGCAGGGGCTGCCCAGGGAGGTTTGGAGTGCCCAGCCCTGGAGGTGTCCCGGGAAGGCCTGGCCGTGGCACTCCGTGCTCTGGGTGGGCACAGGGTGAACTTGGAGGGCTTTTCCAACCTCAGTGCTTCTGGAATTCTGTTCTCTGCGGGCCCTGCAGGTGTTACCAGTGACTGGAACTGAGTGGAGTTTCTTCCCACTGCTATTGCTTGTTTATGGAGGCACAGATTAATTTCGGGACCGGCGCTCCATGGGAGGCTGAACCGGAGCTGGATGGGGGTCATTTCTCTCACCTTCTCTGTGTGTTTTTCCACAACACTTCTTTTTCTCTCCCTGCCCCACCTCCACCCCCTGCCATTGCTGGTAAATATATTTCTAATTTACTGTCTCGTGGAGTCCACTTGCAGAGTTTCTCTCCTCTGCTGAGCAGTTGTGTGTGGGAAGTTTTACAAAACCAGATTAATTTTTGCTGAGTCTCGTCTCATTGTGTAAAAACGTTCAGTGGTATAACTCACTGTAGTCTGTACAGTGGTGTGACACCCTGCTTGTTCAGGATGCCAACTTTATTAGTGTAATCTTATTTCCTTTTAATATCATGGCTGTTTGATTGACCCCGGATGCCATCCCACCTCGTTCCCCTATTTGACATTATTTATTGTTGCCACTAAATGCTTCTTCAGCCCTTGGCTGGTGTGATGGTGGCATAACCGTGGTAATTTCGATTAATTAAAATCATGCAAACCAGATGTCGTCAAGCAATATTAATGCTACTGAAACGTGGCATCTCATCCATTCCCATGGTCCAATAATTTTACAGCTTTCCATTAAAAAAAAAGTTCTGTCAGTCTGTTAAAATTCATGCTTTTCCCGGGGATCCCAGTTTTAATGCAACGTCCCAGAACTACTTTTGGTTTATAGCTCAGTTTAGGCTCTGTGTCTGTAATTGTGTCCTGACATTCACAGGTCATTGGCATCATTAAGGGCTTGGCTGATTAATTAAACAACCAGCCAAACTAAGAAAATCCTCCTCCCTGCTCCCCTGATTGGCTCTTGGTGGGGCTGGTTGATCCATGGAAATTCCTGCCTTTTCTTTTTTTATACCCGTCATTTTCCAAAATTGACTTTAATGAGCGGCAGGACGAGGGAAGCCTCGAGCGGTGACCGGGGGAAGGAACAGGCTCCAGGATGGACCTGTCGTTGAAAATTATGGATGTTTTTAGCCCTGGAAAACGATTTCTGAAATGTTTTGTTTAGAATTATGGAGTTACAGAACGGTTTGGGTTGGAAGGGACCTGAAAAACCATCTCCTTGCACCCCCTGCCATGGGCAGGGACCCCTTCACTAGACCAGGCTGCTCCAAGCACCGTCCAATCTGGCCTTGAGTTTGATAACAAAACCCCTTAGAAATTAAGTAAACCATATTTTTCTTTCTCTCTGTCTGTTAATGTTCAGACTCCTGCTGAAAATCCTTCTTTTCCTTTCCTTTGTGACGTTGTTGAAAGCCCTGAACCTTCTCCTTAGAGTTTCATTGAACTCCGTTAAAATTATGAGTTAATAAATTTAGTTTCACTAAATTAATCCTTGTTTCATTTTGCATTAGACCAAAATGCAAAATTGATATATTGATAAGACTTTTCATGGTTAATGACCACTTTTTCCCAGCCAAGGTGGTGTAATTTTTATGTGATTTTTAGACCATTTTTAGTCCATCACATTTCCCAGATTCTTATTTCACGGCCACATTCAGTTCTTGTCTCTTCCTTCACTGGGTTGGCTTAGACTTTTTCCTACTTCTTGTGCTGTTGCAACCAAAATAATTGCATCCTGCCTCAGGATCTTTGTTTTCTGTGGGAAGCATGATATAAATTTCCATCTAGCCCCAGAGGAATCTGCAGTATTTAAGTGCAGCTCTGCACGGGCTAATAGAAGAAAAATGCTAATTTTTTTAAACTGGTTAAAGTACGGAGGCAGCCAATATTGGCCCTCCTAATCCTATTTAGCTTGCTGTTAACTCGAGTTTGTTTGACAACTCGAAACTCCTGTGTGTGGCAGAGTTCTTGCTGGAAACGTGGGGAAGCTGTGAGCTTGTCCTGTGTGGAGCTGGAGGCTGTGGTTGCCTGGGAACAGCCAAGCGTTGGGATTGTGGCTGGGAGGCTGCCAAGGCTCCGTGTGTTGGACAAATACTGGCTGGATTGATCACCAGGGGAGTGGTTAATAAATTTATCAACATTGCCACGATTTTTTTTTTTTTTTTGAATTAAAAGCCGGTGAGTGGAGGAGCAGCCTCTTCCAGGGTCTCCCTTGGGTCGCTGGATGAGGTCCTGCTTGGGGCAGGGTGTCTCCAGCTGGGCCAATTGTGTGAAGGCGTCTGGAGCCCTGTCCGTGGGTCCAGCCCCATGTCTGAGGGTCAGTGAGAGCAAGAAGGGGGTCATTCCAGCCCCAGAACCCCAACCACGGGATATGATCCCCTTTGAGCGTCTTTGAGACGAAGAGGGAGAACAAGGAGCAAAGCGACTCGACAGCGACGAGCGTTGGGGAAGTTCCACTCCAGGATGGATCAGCGGGTGAGTGCTGAAGGAACTGATGAACAAAACTCAGAGCAGCGGGTAATTACTGAAGGAATTGGAAGTATGGAGTGGATGAGTAGGGAGTAATAATGTGGTTTTGCTCGAAGCAGTTATTATATCAGGGAAAAGAGATTAGCGAGAAGGAGCTGTCGGGGCCACCTTCAGCATCCTCAGTGTCAGCGTGGAGAGCTCAAGACCAATAAACTTACCCATGGTGTAGCAGTTAATGGAGAACAGGAAAATTTATCAGCTGGAAAACAACTTCTGGTGAGATTTAACTATTGTGTTTTTAGAACAGCAGGTGCACCTGTAACCACTGCATTTTCAGAAGACCTGGTCTGCCTAACCTGTTTTGTATCTTAATTAAGGGAGAGTGGATGTAAGAGGTGGGATTTGCCAGAACTTCAGCTGCTGGAAGGGCTGTGGAAGTTGCATGTGGAGAGCAGGGAGAGCTGCAGTGCTCTGGGAGCCAGGAAAGGAGCTGGGCAGGGCAAAGGATGGGGAGGATGAGTTGTGGCCTTCAGGAGAGCGTGACGGTGCTGAGGGGAGGAGGGAGAACTCTCTGAGGCTGTAACTTTGCTCAGGGTTAGTAATTTGAGGAGGAACTTGGCGAGGAGGTGGATGTGGGTGCGGTGACCCCAACTTGGACCATGAGGTCCCGTTGCTCCCCACAGGCAGAGCTGCTGCTCCTGAAGGGATCAGGATAAACACTTGGAGGGGTGACAAGGGACACGCTGAGGGTGATGCCTCCCAAGGGAACCTTCCACCCTAAATCCTTTGGCTTAGGGGCCCCCTGGGCTGGAAGGTGTTATCTGAAATCTCCAACTTCTTTCTTTTCCAGGAGATTGTCGTGTTGTATTTTGAATGTCTGCCAGCTCTTTGTGTGTGTTTTGGGGTGGGGAGAAGCGAAGCTGAGGCGAACCAGGGGCCTCTCAGCTCGCCTTTGTCCCTGGGAAGGTGATGGAGCGAATCCCCTTGGAAGCCCTGGGCAGGCAGATGAAGCTGTGCTGTCAGACAGGACGGGGGGACTGGGTTCCCTGAAAAGGTCTGGGGGTTCTGGGGGACCCCAGACCTGGTGCTGACAGCACCCCTGGGCCACGGAGGCTGAGCATCTCCTGGGGGTGATGGAGAAGGTGAAGGGGAGACCCTCCTGTGGCTGCCTGGTGAGGTGGGAGAGAGGACGGAGCCAGGATCCTCTTGGAGGTGCCTTGATGGGACAAGAGGCACAAGTTGGGGACAGGGATGTCCCCCCTTCAAGGGACTGAATATCACAAGGATAAACCCCCAATGGATAAGGATCAGTGGGAATGATGCCAGTGTGGAGCAGGAAAGGGGGAAACCTGGACTCCTCTAAAGCCTGTGTGACTGAATGCGTCCACACCGGGAAGGGGCTCGGGGGTTCAGGGAGAGACGTAATTCCTTATGGATCATAAGGATCATAAAGATCCATAAGGACCTAAAAGGACTTACATTCTGGTGGGAAAAGCCCTTCAGCAGAGGGGGGCTGGACTCTGACCAGGACCCTGAGAGGCTGAGGGGTCCCTGCTGTGGGCAAATTCATCATTTGCCCCCCCCCAGCCTGGAGCCAGGCCGGGCTTTTCTCCCTGGTGTGAGCCAGTGGGGCTGCACAGGGAACACATTCCGGGTGGTCAGGAGATACCACTAGACCGTCCTGCTTTGACCCGCCCCGTTTCCCTCAACCCCGTCCTGAGTGTTGTTCTCAGAGACCCTTCAGTGCTGGCGGCTGTGGTGGAACGGCAGCGGTGTACGTGCGAAACGCGGCAGCCTTCCAGAGGGAGGGAAAGGATCCGGCCCGAAATGAGGCCGGTTGTCAGACCTGGAGGCAGAACGTGGGTTAATGCGGGCAGGGGAGAGGCTGTGGCTCTGAAGAGAAGAGCAGGAGTGGAGTGTAAGCCAGGAGTTATTGCTGCAATTAGAGGCAGCTCCGGGCCGGCTGCTCCGGAGGGGCTCGGCCGGCGCTCGCAGGGCTGATTTGTGGTTACGACTGTGCAAGTGCAGGTGCCTGGGAGACCAATTTGGAGTCGATTTGGAGCAGATCAGTGCCGATGTGGCTAATGAAGATGTCCTGTCTGTCACCTTGTCTCGTGGCGTTTGCATCAGTTCCCAAGGAGACCACACCTGGCTGTGCTTTCCGTGCCACTGTTGGGTTTGTCGTGTTCCTGTCTCAGCCCTTCCCGGCCTGGAAGAGCCTTGTCCGTGGAGCTGAGCCTCACACAGATGCCACCTGGATGTGGGGGGTTTTTTTCTCCCTTGTCTGCACTTTTCCCACGCCTGGTGCTGCCTTTTTGGAAAGGGGAGCTGGGAATGCAGGTGGCTCAAAGCTGTCGGTGACGGGTCGAGCCAGAGAGGGGGGGCAGGGGACCAAATATCACAAACATGAGGCCCAACATGGGGTTTGGAGGACGGAATATCAGAAACATAACCCCCAGTGGGGTTTGGGGGACCAAATATCACCTCCCAGTGGGGTTTGGGGGACCAGATATCACAAATATAACCCTCAGTGGGGTTTGGGGGACCAAATATCACGAGACTAACCCCGCAATGGATAAGGATCAGTGTGGATGATGCCAATAAAAGGTGTTAAAGGGGGAGCCCTGCACTCCTTTAACGCCTGTGCAACAGGGCAAACTGAATGTGTCAGCTGAAAGGGGACTCGGGGGGTCATGAAGAAATTTAGTTCCTTATGGATCATGAGGATCGTAAAGATCCGTAAGGACCTAAACTTCCATTAACCCCCTGAGTTCTTTCATTGACAGCCTGATCCGTAACGATCTTGCTGATTGATCCATGAAATCTTTCTGGATCAGGTGGCTGGGTGATGTTAGAAATGACTGGTTTGCAGTAGCCTGAGTAAAAAAAGCTGCAGAAGGAGGAGTAAATATACGACCTCTGGTGAGAATTTTTTCCGTGTAATTAAAAGCAGTAGTGGGGTTATGAATTAAGGTGTGTGTCTGTGTGTGTAGGGGCCATAAATAAGAGCCCCGAAAAGCCCCTCTGGGCCACACGAGTGGTTTGTGGTGTGGCTGCCTCCGTGTCCACCTCTAGCAGTGGCCAAAGGACGTGTTTTTCAGGGAATACCACTCCCTGCCGTGCCTCCACAGCTGCTGGTTTGGGGTTGTTAGGAGCTGCATCCCCACCTTCTCTTTCTGTTTTCCATGCACGTGTACAACAAATTCAAGCCGGGCCCATCCAAATAAATTATGTTGTAATTAATTCACAGGTGGGGGTTTGCAGATAACTTTTACAAGAGCCTGTAGTGACAGGACAAGGGGGGACGGTTTTAAACTGAAAGAGAGTAGGTTTGGATTGGATATTAGGGAAAAATTCTTTGCTGGGATGTGGTGAGGCCCCGGCACAGGTTGCCCAGAGAAGCTGTGGCTGCCCCTGGATCTCTGGAAATGTCCAAGGGCAGGTTGGAGCTACCTGGAGTAGTGGAAGGTGCCCCTGGGGTTGGAACTGGGTGGGCTTAAAGGTTCTCTCCCACACAAACCATTCCATGATTCTAACTAAGGAATAATGCCGGATTTGGCAAGCAGGGAGCTGTGTCCTCAAAGGAGTGGGATCTGTCTGTCAGAAAGGAATGGAGTGGTCAAAACAAACTCAACTCCAAGTGCCACATGCATTAGTGGGAAGCACTAATGGGATGCCTGGAGGTGGAGACAAGGGAATAGTGAGCCGAGGTGAGGACAATATTTTGTAGCTGTATATGACAGCTGGGAGACAGATGCTGGAATCTTGCCTCTGGCTCTGATTCTACACTTTAAAGAGTGGCTTTGAAACTAAAGAGGGTGTTGGAAGGAGCAGCAGAAATGATTTGAGGTCTGGAGGAAACACAATACATTGAATGAGCCTCTTCTGCTCACCCTGAACGAGACTGAGAGGTGACAGTGTGAAATGGGAGCTCGAGTTAGCAAGAAACTGAGTGTTAAAGAGCTGTTCAGTATCCCAGAGAGAGAGAGATACAACAAGAAATAACGGTTGTACTGGGAGTTCAAACAAGGCAAATCAAACCAGAGCCAAGACACACCTTTTCCTTTTGCTGAGGGTGAGTGTTTCTTATTAATTTATCCAAGACATGAGTGTGGTTTCCATCCTGTGATGCTTTTAGGCTCAAGTGGGATGCTTTCAGGAAACCATTAGGCAAACTCAAGGAATTTAGTTCCTTATGGAAGTTACTGGTTGAAGCTTTGTGGGTCAGTGATGACGCTCAGACGAGATGGTCTTATGGGCCCCCTTGGCTTTGAATTTGCTGAACCAGTGCTTTTCACCTATTTATTCCTCTCTATAGTAAAACTTGATTTTATTTCATAAAATCATAGAATTACAGAGTCATTAAGATGGAAAAGCCCTGCATGATCATCAAGTTCAACCCTTGATCAAGTACCTATCTGCCTATAAACCATATTGCAAATTGCCACATCCGCTCTTTTTCTGAACGCTTCCAGGGGTGGTGACTCCACCATCTCCCTGGGGAGGCTGTTCCAAGGCTTAACTGCTCCTTCAGTGAGGAAATTTTTCCTGAAATCCAATCTGAACCTTCCCTGGCACCACTTGAGGCCCTTTCCACTTGCTCCTATCTACGGGGAGGTTCTGTATCTCTTCTGGGGTTTGTTGGGACATTTTTATCCAACTGTCATGTCTCAGTCCTGATGCTGCCTGACCAGAAGGTCTTATTCCCTCTTCTCCAGAAGAATCTTTGCTCCACGTGCCTTTTTTCAGCCCTAGTTAGAGCTAAAGCTTCCCAGTCCTCATTTTCCAGCTGATCCCAAGGTGACTGTGCTTGTGGCGCTGCAATGAAACAGGAATCGTGCCCAGGTCTCTGTAGGGAATCAGCATCTCTTTAACCTTGGCTTCTCGGTGGGGTCAACTTGATTTATGACCTCTGGTGAGGTGAGCTCTTCTACCTTTCCCCCTGTGCTGCTTTTCCTGTAGGAAGAGCTCAGGAATTGGGTGGAACCACCTGGTGATGCTGCTCTTCAGCAGCTCTTCCCGTGCAGGTGGCTGGCAGTAAAGCTGTTGTAGCTCTGTGCCAGGGGGAGCTTTCGCCTGAACCAGTCACTTGGAGATAATCAGGAGCCGAATCTCTTTAAACATTCATTTTAAGCTGCATTTCATCAGAGGCAGCTGCTCCTCTGGAAGCTCTGGGACTGCAGGATGGGCCTGGCTGTCAGAGCTGCTGAAGGGTTGTAACGCAGCAGCTCTTGGGCTCTTAATTTTTAAACAGAAGTGACTGGATGGTTTCCTGTCTTGGTGGCTTCTGGGGCATGACACAACATCCAGCAACATCCTTCCAGACAGGCTCAGAGAGAGCAACCCTTTCACTGGAAAACCCGAGGAGCCCAAATCCTTTGTTATCCCACACGTCACCCTGCAAGGAGGGCCCTGCACTGGGCGCTTCCTGCGGGGGGCTGAGACCCTCCCTCCTGCCCTTTATCTGGTTTCCTTTTGGTGGAGGCAGCTTCTCCCTGGTGTTTAGCACAGCGGATGCAGGGCCAGAGCTTTCCTCAGGAGGTGATCTAAGCCCAGAAATTCTTGTTGTTTTGCCAGCATACACAGCTTGCTCTCCAGCCTGCTCCCAGTTTGCCTTTGGCCAGCACCAGTGGACAGATTCCTCCTCTCCTCCACTGACCTGTGCAGTGGTGGTTGCTCTTCCCTGGTCTCTGCAGAGCCCGACTCCTTCCCTGGACCCATGGGCATGAAGGGGAAGGAGCTGCCATGGCGATGTTGAACCTGTCCCACTGTCCCTGGCTGGGTTGGGAGGAGGTTTCAGGGGTTGCTGGTTGGGAGTACTCTGAGCCATTCCCACTCAGGACGGTCCTGTGCCTCTGATCCCTTCTTCTACTGTCCCAGGAGTGAGGTCAGGAGGATCCTGTGGGATTTCACACCCGGGTGGGGGACCAGGGAAAATCTGCTCCAGGTCACAGGAAGAGCTTGTTGCTGAAACTGCTGCTTAAAGGGGTAGGTATTGAATGAGTAATTAGGAAAAAAAAAAAGGCATAAATCCAAACACAATCTTTTAGGGAAAGGTGAAACTGTTACCTGGGCCCGTTTGTTGTGTGCACAGTGTTCCTGCACCTTTGTCCCAGTGCTGGTGTCCCAGGAGCTGTGCCTGGCTCCGTGCTGTGCGGGTTCCTCGGGGACAGACGCGGTGCCTTGTCCCATACAGGCCATCCCGGGCCTCTGGTCACCTTTGCCTTCTTTCCCTTTACCTTTTTCCTGTTGCTGTTGTTTCCTGAAGGACGGGGCCACCAGCCCTGCACGTGACGAGGGAGATCTGGGTGTGCTGCCAACTCAGGAGTGTCAGAGCAGCCCTTCCCACACCAATCCAGCCCAGATCCCACACGGGCCCCACGTCACTGTGCTGGTGACCCCCCTGCCAGGAAACATGGTTGGCCTTCACCCTTGTTTACTGCTTTCTGGGTTGGTTCCCCAGGGGAGCTCGTGCCTCTGGAATTTCAATCCATGGCAGCAAGGGACGGTACTGAAAGCATTTTGGGAATGTGTGTGAGCAGGACAGCCTTGCTCTGGAACTTGGGGGTTCCCTCCAGGCTCTCCTTGGAGGTGTGAGGGTCTGCAGGGCACAGCTGGCGCTGGGCATGGGCCACTGGCATCAGGTGTGCTCTCAGATCCGATGGGAAGTGTTAACTCCTTCTCTCCTTTGCCTTGGCATCTGCTGCAAGGAGCCCATCCTGCAGCTGATCCTCACGGGAGGAGCTCCAGGACTCCCCCATGGGTGAGTCCTCACCCACTTTCCATCAGGCCCCCCTTCCTGTCCCTTTGTGTGCTCTGATGACCTCAGTACTGTGGGGGGTTTGTGGGATTGTTCACTTTTCTGTTCCCATTCAGAGGCAACTCCCATTTCTGAAGGAAATCTCCCTTTTGATGGATTCCTGTGCTCCCTTGGCTTGGCTGCTCCATCTTTGTGCAGGGACCTCTTGGAGGCTGGTTTTTCATTTCTGCCATGCATTTACTCCGAGCTTCTAACGTGATCTTATGAAATACACTCCCTGCTGCCTGCAGCACGTTACCTTTTCAGCTGCTGCTTTTTAATTTCCTTTCAGTCCTTTCTCGTTTGTGTGCTTGTCGATGAAGAATTTGGGGCTTTTTTTGGCTCTTAAGGGACTGCTGAATGTAAGTTCTTTATTGTTATTATTGCAGTTGAATAGATTGAATATTGAATAGATCTTGTCTGTCATCCTGTGCATTGCTGAGGGTTGAATCCGAAGCTCTGAGCTCTTTCTTCCTTCAAGAAGGAGTCATCCGTGCTGCCGAGGAGCTGCACTGTCTCCTTTCAGGAGTTGTTCCTGAGGCTTTGATTATTGTGATCAGAGCTCATAATTGTGTGGAAGAAACGATCCCTTGTAACTGCAAACTGCAAACCAGAGTGAGCAACTTGTTCTGAAAGCTGCTCCCACCCTGCCCTTCTCCGAGCCCCGGGTGCCTCCCTGGGATCCCTCACAGGGCACGGAGTGGTTGGGTTTGGATGGACCTTAAAAACCATCTCATTCCACCCCCTGCCATGGGCAGGGACACCTTCCACTATCCCAGGTTGCTCCAACCTGCCCTTGGACACTTCCAGGGATCCAGGAACAGCCACAGCTTCTCTGTCCAACCTGGGCCAGGGCCTCCCCACCCTCCCAGGGAAGAATTTCTTCCTAATATCTAAGCTCTCAGTTTGAAGCCATTCCCTGTGTCCTGTCCCTCCAGGCCTTTGTAAATAGTCTCTCTCCATCTTTCCTGTCAGTTCCTTCAGGCACTGGAAGGCCACAATTAGGTCACCCCAAAGCTTTTCTTCTCGAGGCTGAACAATCCCAACTCTCCCAGCCTTTCCCCACAAGCAGAGCTGCTCCATCCCCCTGATGCTCTTGGTGCCTCCTCTGGACTCGCTCCGGCAGCTCCACGTCCTTCCTGTGCCCGGGGCTGGAGGCAGCTCTGCAGGGGGGTCCCAGCTGAGCGGGGCAGAGGGGGAGAACCCCCTCCCTCGACCTGCTTTTGATGCAGCACAGGTTTAGGTGCAGGATTCCTGTTCGGAGACATCGGTGGAGGTGACGGTGTTTGCAGCAGCTGAGCCACAGGAGCCATGTGAGCCCCGGGCTGTGCCCACGGAGGGCTGTGCAGAGCTCTGACCTCCCAGCTGAAGTCGGCGTTTGCGCCCTGCTGCTTTCAGAGGCAGAAGGAGCCTCTCTGCGGGGTGCAAGTTGTTTTCTCTCCTAAATATGAAATGTTAACGCTCCCCAGAGTATGACTCTGCAGTACAAAGTTGGGTCTGAAATTCAGTGGGCTTTAAGCCTGGACTGTCCTTCAGCCAGTGCTTGTGCCTGTTCCTGTCCCTGCCTGGGCTGCTTTTCCCCACCAGCTACATATTTTCATACTCAACAACATAATGTGACAGTGAGGAAGAGTCCAGGAGGCTAAATAAGCAAGTAGGAAGGTACAGACACCGCTTATTTTTTATTTATGGGTCCCTGAAAACATGATGCATACTCTGCTTCTCTTGGAGGACTGAAGGAGGGCAGAGCTGGTGCTTCTGAGAGGCTTTTAACTCCTGATTTCTCACACTGGCTGCCTGTCCCTTGGATCCTGCGGCAGGACGGGCCACAGCTGGTGAGAATTCCAGCTCTCCGACGCGGTCAGCGATGGAACAGATAGCACTGACCTCTGTTTGCAGGACAAGTGCTGCCAAGTGCAAATTATCCGGGCTGGAGAAAAATGAGCTGTAACATCAGCTCGGTGGCTTTGTGCCTCGCTGGCTCTCCCGGGCAGGTGGCACCGTGTGGGGTGACGTGGGTGCTGCCCTGGCACCCGCCCTCCCCCCGGTGCTCCTCCCGGGGCAAAGCTGTTTGGTTTGTTCCAAACATTCATTTCATGGGTGCTGCGAGGGGGATGAGGGACCAGAACAGGCCCTGGGGTTAAATTAACTTGGGAGTGGGGCTGGCGGGGTGGGTGAAGATGTTTGGGTGCTGCTGATGCCCAGGTGAGCGTCCTCCTGCTCCCGTGGGATTTGGTGTGGCTGTGGCTGGAGGGTGCTGTGGATCCATTGCAGCTGCTGGAAGTGCCACTGGACACATGGAGAAGGTGGGATGGGACCCGTCTGTGTGTCTGTCAGTCCATTGTCTGTGTTCAGGCCTCAACTCCTCAGCACCTTCATGGACAAGGTGTGTGGATCCGTGGGCCTCCAGTGTCCCACGGAGGTGGGAGCTACGGGAATAACAAGGGTGGGAGGAAGTGTGGAGACAGAAGCATCACGTCATCCGTGTGATGAGCAGAGCAGGGCTCAGCCTGGGAGTTCCACAGCTGCTGGAGGAGCACGGCAGGGCAGGGGGTCACGGTTGGCTTTGCCTTCCAGAAATCAGGAGCATTAAACGGGGCTGACAGGCTTTGAAATGAGCCCCTCAACCAAGACTAAACTGTCTTCCCAAGTGTGGAGGAGAAGTGAACCAGGAGGAAAACAAAGTGACGGGAACAAGGAAAGGCTGAGGGGCAAAATGCAAACCCAGGGACTGGGAGGGGACGCAGTGGCTTCTGTCAGGGACAGGCTGTTGCTGGCTCGACATCCTCTTGCCCTTCACCCTCGAGAGTAGATGCTCCCGACAGCAGCATCTGCCACCACAGAGGGGACACGGACACCAGCCTGGCCCTGCAGCTGGCTGGGAGAGCAGCAGGAGGAAATACAGCCTGAGGGTGATGGGATATAAATGTTTGATGACTTGGGTCCTGAGGACGGAGGGAAGTGGCTTATGGTGCCAGGAAAACCTGCTGTGGCCATGGGGTGAGGTGGGAAGTGTGACTTTCCATGAGGGAAGCGGAGGGTCCTTCTCTCTTCCTCCCAGTGGGAGACGTTACTGGTGCCTCCAGGTCCTGGCAGGGTCACGATGCTCCGTCATCCCTGTGTTAGAACACCTCTGGAACGGTGGAGAAATCAACAGACTCTTTTCACCCTGTTGGGAGATTTTTTTTTAACTGAACTTTTGCTGCTATTTGTTATTGGGCCGTAAAAGATTCCTGGACACTTCTCATATTTCATTGGTTTGAATCCGCCTGAACGCCACAAAGTGTGTTAAGGGGGATCTACCAAGTCTCATTCTTCTCTAACACCGTTTTCCCCCTTCCCGTAACGTCCTGGCACGGAAAAGACGGCGGCATTGCCGTTTGATCCTTCTCCCTGCTCCGGCCGGGGCTGTTCCCGGGTGCAGGACCCGGCCCTGACTCCCCCGTGTCTCCCGCAGAAGTGTCTCCGGCTGAATCCGGACGTTCCCGTGTGGGTTTCCAAGCAGCGCATCCTGTGCACTCTGAACCACAGCCTGAAGGATGTCCTCAACTACGGGCTCTTCCAGCCGGCCTTCAACGGCAGGGCCGGCAAGTTCCTGGATGAGGAGCGTCTGCTGCGGGAGTACCCCCTGAACCCCGACACTCCGGTGCCCTATCTGGAGGTAACCACCTGCTGGCTTCCATTTCAGTCCAGTCTGGTTTGTTTTCTCGTATTTTATTTATTTTCTCTTGTTTTGTTTTATTTTATGTCTTTCCTCTTCTTGTATTTTTCGCTTATTTTCTTTTTTTTTTCTTTTTTATTTTATTATTTTATCTTCTTTCCCCCCCCCTTCATTTGCCCCCTCTCCCTTTTTTTTTTCCTTCTTTACCCACTTTTTAACTTCTTTACCCCCTTTCCTCCTCTAATTTTGGCTGATTTCAATTTATTTCATTATTTAAAGCTGTGTATATCTATATACCCACACATGGCTATAAACACTTGTGTATATGACAAGACTTCCGTGATCCCTCCACCACAGTCCCAGGAGGCACCACACATATTAATACCCCCCGTCTCCCTTCCTGGTTCTCTTCCCAATTCCCTTCCAGGAGTGAAAGCAGAGATAGTTGTGTGGGAGTGTGTTTACTCCTGGAGAATCCACTGAGGGAAAGGGGAGGCAAAAGCCTCAGAGTTTTAGTTGCTCGAGAGCTCCGTAACATCTGTCAGAGCCCCGTGGAGCAGCTTCCCTGGTTTTCACACTGTTCATCAAAATTCCTGGTTTTTTTTTTTTTAGTGAGGCTTAACAGTCCTGGGAAGTGGCAACAGCGGGAGGAGAGCTGGTTTTGTAGGAGCAGAGGGAGAATCCCAGGGAGATCTTTGGCTACGAGGCTGAAGGACTCCGGGTTGATATTTTAGTGCAGTTACTGGAGAGATTGGAACACAACCAATGCTTTGGCAGCAAATCCCTGCAGGGACCTCACTGTGTGATGGCCACGGAGCATCCTCAACCCCGTCTTGTGTCCCTGAAGGAGCAGAAATCCACTGAATTAATGTGTTCCCACTCCCTGTAGGCTTTTCCTGGGATCCAGGTGTTTATTCCAAGGTGACCTCAGCATTTCTTGGGCTCTGTTAGACATCACCATGAACTGGCTGTGATGGGACTCCAGTTACCTGCACGTGGACTGCTAAATTTAGGGTTTCTGTGCTATATTTTGCCCCCGAAGTCTATTTAGGAAGCATTACACGCTTAAGCTGCACAAGCTCTTACAAATGCAAGAGCGAACGCTGTTATTACACCTAATCCTGCCTAATTTGGAAAGAAAAGTGCAGCACAATTTCTTGGCAAACTCGATTTGACGTAGACAAAAACATTTGGAACGGCATTAGGAGTGCTTGCAAATAAACCTGGGAGGTGGTAAATTCCTTGATGTTCCTTGCACAGCGTTTTTTGTATAATTTAGCATAATGTCCACGCTTAATGTCTTCACACACGCATCCAAATGCGGGCTTGACATGGGTATTTGTTGCGTGTCATTTTGATTCTTCATAACTTGATGGGATTGGCAGCTGAGAGCTGGGGAATGCCACTGGAAAACTGAAAATCCAGAATCTACTTCCAGGACATAAATCCTGCGCCGATAACCAGGTTCTGCCGAGAGAAGTTGTGGATTCATCGTCCCTGGGAGTGTTCAAGGCCAGGGTCGGGTGAGCTTGGAGCGACCTGGTTCAGTGGAAGGTGTTGGAATGAGATGATTCTTACTAATCCCTTCCAACCCAAACCGTTCTGGGATTTTATGATGTCAGGTTTCGTGCACCCAAAATGCTCGAAGAGCCCTCGGGGTTCAGCACGAAGGTGACTCTCCTCAGGGGGGAATCTTGCCTTGCACCTGCCAAGGGCCAGCACCTGTAAACGCGTGGAAAGCACAACTTTTACCTCGGAACGATGAAAAAGCTCAGTTTTCTGTGAGAAAACGTGTGCCCAGTAGAACAGGCTTGTGATAGACTGAAATGTGCTAATATTTTGCCAGCACTGAAAAGTAAGTGGGATGAGCTTAGTAACTGCAGTCCAAAGATAACTTGGTGTCAGTTCCAGCTGAAATAATGGAATGTTGATGGAGGATTAAGTTCATAGCAATTCAAAATCTCTGAATACAATTTGTGCATTGAAAGGAGATCTAGTCAAACAAATCCAATTGCATTCCCTAAGGAAATTGTAATTCTGCTTGATAGAGATAACAACACAAAGGTAGCAGCCACTTGGGGGTACTTGATTCTGTTCTACATGATCCTCAGGTTCAGGATTAGCACATGAAACTCCAGCAGGAGGAGTGTCACTGGCTGAGGAATCAGTGACAAAAGGCAGTTGTCACTGTGGTGGTGGGGTTCCTTAGGGAACGGTGTCAGGCTGGATTTTGGTCCCCCAGGGCTATGGGAGTGAGTGGAAAATCGCTGCTGATTAAGTCAGATGGCAGCAAGTTTCATGGAGAATATAAATCTCCAAGTGGGGGTCACATCCAAGGGTGCTCTGAGCCAAATTCAAACATTCCTCTTGGGAGAGCCCACCCGGAATACTGTGGACCCCCAGTGTAAGAAGGACATGGAGCACCTGGAGAGAGTCCAGAGGAGGCCCCGGAGCTGCTGCCAGGGCTGGAGCCCCTCTGACATGGAGCCAGGCTGGGAGAGCTGGGGGGGTTCCCCTGGAGAAGAGAAGGCTCCAGGGAGAGCTGAGAGCCCCTTGCAGGGCCTAAAGGGGCTCCAGGAGAGCTGGAGAGGGACTGGGGACAAGGGCTGGAGGGACAGGACACAGGGAATGGCTTCCCAGTGCCAGAGGGCAGGGAGAGATGGGAGATTGGGAAGGAATTGCTGGCTGGGAGGGTGGGGAGGGGCTGGCCCAGGTTGGGCAGAGAAGCTGTGGCTGCCTCTGGATCCCTGGAAGTGTCCAAGGGCAGGTTGGATGGGGCTTGGAGCAACCTGGGCCAGTGGAAGGTGTCCCTGCCCATGGCAGGGGGGGAGACTGGATGGACTTAAAGGTCCCTTCTCAACCAAACCCCTCCATGATTCTATGAATATGCAGGGACAAGGATGGCTTGCACAAGAAGGACTCTCACTGTGGAAAATAAAATTTCCGAAGAAAATTTTTGATTCTTTTACTCAAGAAGCCCGTCAGCAGTTCCCAGTGAGATGCTGTGGCCCAGCTGACCCTCTAATCCTTCAGCAAGTAGTGAGGGGGTTTTAGGAAGGTTTGGGTGGAAGTGTTTGGTACTGGAGCACTGTGTGGGTGGTCAGTGCACTTGAAAGGGTGTTGGGAAGGGGCACAGCACAGAAAAGAGCAGCACAAATGTCCTGAGAATGGAAGAGAAGGTCCCTCAGTGACATTCAGAGCTCAGGCTGTATCCAAGGAAGTCAGCTCCAGGCCACAGTGTAAGAACCACCCTGGGAAAACCATTCTGCTGTTAGAGAGATCCCTAATTAGCTGGGAAGGAGCAGAACAAAGCCCACACCGTCTGGAAGCTGAAGCCAGACAGATTCATCTGAAAAACCAGTCAGAACGTTTTTAATGAGGAAAGCAATTAACCATCAGAGCTAATGATGATGGAGAACAGCGTATTCCGTGTCTGTTGTTGTTTTCAGGCCTAGACTGAGCGTGTTCCTCCAAGCTGGAGCCGCTCTGGAGCGGTTGGATGCTGAGTGGGTTTTGTTCAGCTCACGTCTGTCGTTGTTCCTTCCCACAGTTCCGGTACAAACGCCGTGTGTACACCCAGGCCCTGCTGGATGACAAGCAGTTTGCCAAGCTCCACACGAAGGTAAGGCTGCAACCTGCCTGCCAGCCTCAAAGCCCTGGTAGCACCTTCAACACGAGAGGGGATCTGGGGGTGTTTCGGCCTCCCCTGGTTATCGGGTTCCAGAGAAGTCCCGGGAAATTGGTGGTGTGTGCTGATACCTGCGTGCTTTGGGTGAGGATACACCCGTGGAGCAATGGTGGGTGCACACACAGGGATGAACCCGCATGGATCATGTCCCAGCAGGCAGGAGTGTGGTTGGATTGGGTGGGAAGGCGTGGGGACGGCGTCCACGGGGTGCTGAGGGGCAGAGGAACCCGTGATGGGCCTCCTGAAGAGCAGCTTTATTCCCCAGCACGGAGGAGTTGCTGTGCCTGCAGAGCACAAAGGGGCACATTGAGGAGCTCGGTGTCCCTCCCCCAGCCTCTGCCTTGCACTGCTTTGTCTGCAGCTTTAACCCGCGTGTTTGGGTCGAGGTTTCGCTGGTGGGATCCGTATGGGAAGTGGGAAGTGTTCCTGGTCTCCTGCAGCCCCCTCGTGTCGTGGGCCGGGGTTGAAGCGTGTCAGGGTCGGCAGCGAACGGAGCATCGGGATGTTTGGAGAACAGGGACTGCGTGGGCATCTCCTGGGAGGAGAGAAGGCCCCAAAACCACCGGGCTCTGCAGCCAGGGATGCCCCACCTGGAGGATCAGGGATGTTAGAGGGGACCAAACCTGGAGGGCTGGGGGCCCTCTCACATTGCCCCTCCCCTGGACAGCTGCGGTGGTCCCGTGTCCCATGATGCCACTTCTTCCCTAAAAAATCAAGGACAGGAATTGTGGAGAGGTCTGGAACCACCGGGGGGTTTCTGCTGCCTCTCACAGTTGTGCCTTGAGGTGGCACGTGGGGACTTTGGTGGATCCCGGGAGGCCAGAGCCAGCGGTGTGTGGGAACTACGAGTCAGGAGGGAGGAGATGGGCTCTGGCAGCACCTGGAGAGGCTCCTGGGGGCTGATCTGTGCTGGGGGTGGCTGTGCAGAGGCTTTGGGAGTTCTTGTTTAGGAGGGATGTGGAACTGGCCACTTGTTGCTGTGTATCACGAGCTCCTTGCAAACCCTCTGTGCAAGGTGACAGCTGCGCCTTCCTCTCCTCGGCCTCCTGGCAGCACTGTGGCTCCTCCTCAGCCTCCTGGCAGCCCACGTTGCTGCTGGGCATGGGGCATCTGGCCCTGGCTCCTGTGCCAGTCTGCGAGGTGGTCACATCTGCTCTGCCGGAGACAGGCAGGCAACGTCTGTGGGTGTGAAACTAATAGGTAGAACAGCGAGAGCTGAGCTTGGTGAGCCACAAACGTAGAGCAGAAAGGGAGAAAACCTTCTCCCGACGGGCTTGACCTCCCCCAGAGGCTGTGGGAAGGAGCGGGTCCTCTGCCGTGGGTTTGCAGAGCTGCAGAAGCACGAAACAAAACGCTGATGTGGTTCAGGTTTGGCTCACGCAGATTAAAGTCACGAGGCTTCTGTCTGGTGGCATAAGAATATCCAGGCAGCAGATCTGGAAAGCTCTCAGCATCTCCCTGGCGCCAGGAAACGTGAATCATGGTCTTCCTGAGCCTTGCCAGAGGAGTTGGGAGTTCTCCTGCTGGGGGGAGCGCTGGGGGCTCCTGGTGCTGGGAGACCCGGTGGCAGCACCCCAGGATTTCCCTGCGGGTGTTCAGCAGCCCCAGACAGGCTGCATTAAATATTCAATTCATCTCCACTTTAATTCCTACTTAACCCCAAATCTCCTTCATGTTGTTTCTTTATTTTTAAACCATCCCTTGCCGGTCAAATCCTGTGTCTGAGATCCTGCATCTCTGCTCCTCCGTCAGGAGCGTTTCCCTTGGGTGCTGCCTTCCCAGAGCCCATGAGTGCTGTGGTGTTCGGGGGGGCAGGAGAGGAGCTCCCGGGGGCGTGGTGGGTGAGTGGGAGGTGGGGGCAGCCCGAAGGGCAGTGCCAGGAGGGCTGAGAGTGGGAGATGTGCTCGCTCTGTGCTCGCTCCGGCCTCTCGTTGGAGCGATGCCGGAGCGCCAGCGGCGTCGGGACTCGCCCGGCACAGATCGACGCTGTTTCCTGGGAGAGGGCGAGAGAGGAGCCTGCGTGTGCAGCCTCCCAGCAGCTCGATCCAGGGTGAGAGGGGCACGGAGAGCGCAGGGACATGGGCTCCTGCCTGGGACGGTGGCTGGCGGAGCGCAGGGACAAGCGGGGACGAGCCCGAGCCAGGAGCACGGTACTGCCTCTGCCCCCACGGCTGGGCCGGGCACCGCTGGTGAGGGGGCGTGGGGGGACGTGGGGGACAATCCTGCCCTGCCACTGACCCCCCCCAGGGCTGCTGGGGCAGGGCAGGACCTGCTGGGGGTTCGTTCCCTGTGCGGTGTGGAGACGCTCTGGGCCGTTCCAGGGAAGGGCTGGGCACTGCCCCGCGGTGCTGGGCTGGCTGCCGGGGGCTCTGCTTGGCCGCGTGTTTAGGGTTGGTGTTTCGAGCTGGGACAGGGGAGGTGATGCCTCTGGGTCCTGGTCTGGGGCTTCCCTGTTACTTGTAGCGGTGTCTAATTGTTTCGGTGGTGAAATGTTGCGTTTTCTGGGCTGTGGTGATTTAAAGGGCTGGGCAGGATTGGCCTGAGGTCTGGCAGGATGGTGGGGTGTCCTGAGGCTGTGGGATGGCCAAAATCTTTCACCCTCTGTTTGATGGTCTCAACCCAGTCAAAGCAAAGCATGATAACTCTCAGAGTTTATTCTGATTTTTAGTGGCAGGAGACTCAACTTGAGTCTTTTAATGACCTCGAAACACGATTCTAAACTGCCATTGGCACAGTCACAGAATCATTGAGGTTGGGAAAGATCTCAAAGGTCATTGAGTCCAACCTGTGACTGATCAAACTAGAAATGAACAGCTCCTTTTTTTGGGTGCCAGTGGTCTTGTTCTAGGAAGCGGGAGAGCTGAGTTTTTGTATGGCTGACAGTAATGCAGGGTTGTGGTACCCTGAGTGGATATGCCTCATCCCTTTGAGCCCCTCGGGATCTGCAGGCTCTGGCCTTTCTCACAGGTTATTTTTCCCAGGAGCCCTTTTGGAAGTGGGAGTGCACAAAAACACGTGTTACAAAAGGGCAATCCCGTTGTGCTTATAAAGGAAAACCTGTGCAGAGAAATCTTGGCATTTACTGAAGTGTCCACAAAGCGCTGCCAGGAGACTCGGGATGTTACCACCTGGAAAGGGAAGGAAGCATCACACTTAAAATACACTTAAAGGAACAATTGGGAGCACAGGTGCCATTCCTGCTGTGGGTGCTGTGAGGGGAGAGCCAGAGCATTGGCCAGGGCGGGTGATGCAAAGCATACACTGGAGGAGGAGACAGCAGGAAGGAGCTGGCAGGGCCTGGGAAGGAACCTGGGAAGAGATGGGAAGGTGGTCAGGGGTGAAGGATTCAGGAATTGCAAGGAACACGTCAGACCTGATCAGCTGCTGTATTGAATTTGGTGCAAACAAGGCCTGTTTTGCCTCTCTGCATCAGGAGACCCCTTGCTTATCTCCGACTTCTCCTCTACCTGGACAAATTTAGGAATGAAGGGCAGGACAGCAGGACCTCATGGCTGAGAACGTGACCCCAGCCCACACAGCCCCCCATCCTCCACTGGCACCAGCCCCTGGGTCTCGGTGTGTGTTTGGGGAGAAGGGGAACACTGAAAAAATTGGGGGGGTGAGATAAAGCAGCTCAACAGGTTGACAAAATTGGACACACCCGCAAAGAAAACTCAGTCCCTGCTTCCCAGGGGGTGCTCAGCCATCCCAGAATAGCAGGACTTTATGTGTGGTGGTGACTTGGCTTTAAGCTGCTGGAGGGCAGGGTTAGGTGGGATATGGGGAAGGAATTGCTGGCTGGGAGGGTGGGGAGGCCCTGGCCCAGGCTGGGCAGAGAAACTGTGGCTGCCCCTGGATCCCTGGAAGTGTCCAAGGCCAGGCTGGAGCAACTCAGTCTAGTGGAAGGTGTCCCTGCCCCCAGCAGGGGGTGGCACTGGGAGGGCTTTAAGGTCCCTTCCCACCCAAACCATCCCATGATTCTTTGAAGACAAGGGCCATCACTCCAAACATCCCTCCCTGCCTCCTCCTTCCCGAACTGTCATTGCTGAGTGTGGCATCCTTTGGTCTGGGGCAGTTGGGGTCAGCTGTCTTGGCTGTCCCCCCTCCTGGCTCTGTGCCCCCTCAGCCTGCTCAGGACTGACCCTCCCGTGTCACCACAAATCCAACACACAGATGGAGCAACCTGGCTCTGTCCCGGCCAAATCCGGAGCATCCCCAGCATCCTGCACGGACAAGGTGTCCCTGCTGGGGAGGCACTGCCAGAGGAGGGGGGCAGCTGTCGAGACAGTGGTTAAACATTGTGGTGGCGAGTCAGGAAGTCAATAGTTTGATGTTTCCGTGGGGATCGATGGCTCCATTTGCTGCTGCCCCACAGGGAGGTGGATCTGCTCCAGCCTCTCCCGCCCCGCCACGCTCCGCAAAGCCCGTGGTCTGTCTTAATTCCAGCTGCTGCTTGGGGCAAACTGGACCCTCAGAAAAGATTAGTCCTTGCTTGATTGCTGGAAACACCCGAGTGAAGGGTCTGTGCTGCCTTCCCTCTCCCGCAGAGCCCCGGTGCCTGCGCGTGGCTTCCCCAGCCCGCCGGGAATAGCGAGTGGCGGAATCATTTCTCTGCACGAAGAATATCTCATTTATTTTCTTTCATTTCCATTCAAGAGAGAGGAGCTTGTTCCCTCGCACCAGTTTCGCCCTCAATGAGCTTTTCTTCTCTGGAGGGTGTTGATTTTCCCTGCGGTTTGGTGCCGGTGGTGGATAATGGAGTGCGGCGGGCGGCCGCCAGCTGGGCGGCTGGAGCTGCGCCCCGGCGCTCTCCTGGCATCACCCTCCTCCACACGCCTGCACAAACATGGAAAAGCGCCTCAGACTTGCTCAGGAGTGGCTGTGAGGTGGCATTTTGGGTAAGGGTGGGTGGGATCTGAGCTGAAGCCCCAGAGCCGCGGCTGGGGCGCAGAGGGTGAGGGCAGACCCAGGCGCTGGTTCCCGTCTCTCCTGACAAGGCTCCTCTTCCTTCTCCTCCCTGGGCAGCTTTGCCCCCGAGCAGGAAGAGCCCAAAGACAGGGATCGCTTCCCAGAGGCTTTCCAGGTGGTGTGAGCTCAGCTCTGTCCCTGTTTCCTCACAGAGCCCATTGATCCTGGCACGGGGTGAGACAGATCCCACCTCCTGCGGCCCCCAAGCCCTGCCCCCTGTGAAGGCACCTGGGGAGAAAGGACTTAAAACACCCCTTAAAAAACCAGAGTGGGGCCTGACTCTGAGCTTTAATCTTATTTACGTGAGGCTTTGGTGGGCTTTTTTTGGTTTTTGCTCCCCAGAAAAAGCTCACTTTGTCCTGGTTGCTGCATTTGTAAATGACTAAATAAGGGGGTTTCACTCACGGGGAGACCCGGTGAGTGTTTATCGAAGCGTTAAATATATGTAAATATTTTTTATGGCTTTATAGAAATATTTTTATGACTTCCTGTAAATATATTTGGGGTTTAATTTTGCTTATAGGAAACGGGATGCTGTGCCTTTACCAGCTTCTGATTATTTTTCCCTTAGTTTGATTAGTATCAAAGCACATTCGGATAATTCCAAAATTCAATTAACCCGAAAACAAAATAACATTTTCAATTGTGTCTTTATCGCTTAAATAAATGTTGCTCGAATGTGCTGGGCACAGAGGGCGAAGAGTAAATTTGTCAGTACGTATCTTTTGTGTTTGAAGCTGCCTGATCTTTTAAACAAAGGGAGATTTGGGCTGTGTGAGTGGTTCTCATCCCAAATTCTCAAAGGTATTTAAGTGCCAGGAAATCAGCAAGGATCTAGTGAGACTTCAAAATTGCCTAAGAGGTTTAGGCATCTGCTCAGCTCCCCCTGCTTTGGTGGGAGGTTGACATTTGCTCTCTCTCTTAGTGGCTGGTCACCTTAATTCATTTGAAAACCTGGCCCCAAATCCCTCAAGTTCTTAGAATAATGAGATCTCATTCCTTTCCCACCAGGGTTTTATTCATACACTGGGGAAGGAAAAACAAGAGTCCTCACTTTCTCAGATCTCCTTTCAGCTTTGGGTGAATCAGTCCAAATAATAAGGACAATATTCTGAGTTTGGAGCTAAATTGGAATAGAAAGCAGTTGGATGGAGAAGCTTTTCCATGCAGTGTCAAGTCTCTGCAACTCCCTGACAGGGTTGGGCTCTGCTGCCAGAGAACAGGGACAGGACAAGGGGAAACGGCCTCAGGCTGTGCCAGGGGAGGCTCAGGTTGGCCCTGAGGAGGAAGGAATTTGTTGCTGGAAAGGGGGGTGAGGCCTTGGCAGGGGCTGCCCAGGGAGGTTTGGAGTGCCCAGCCCTGGAAGTGCCCAAGGAAGGCCTGGCCGTGGCACTCAGTGCTCTGGGCTGGGGGCCAAGGGGGGGATGGGGCACAGGGTGGATCCATGGGCTGGGAGGGCTTTTCCAGCCTCTGGGATTCTTTGATTCTGTGAAGAAATGACATGGAAAAATGTAAATAACCAGCATTTGGTTCATGTTGAGAAGTGGCTGTAAAGTGCCCAGGAAAGGACATGGCTGGGATGTCTTGGCAGTGCTGGGGTTGGTTAAGGAGGCAGTTTCAGTGGTGTTTGGAAATGCAGATTTTGCATCCACTGTTGTTGCATCAGCAGCACTGAAACCAGTGCTGGTTGCAGGTGTTTTTTTAAGAAGGGAGAAACCCTTAGTGCAGCTGAAATCTCACTTCAGTGAAACCAGGTAAGTTAAGAGAGCTGGGGGGGTTCCCCTGGAGAAGAGAAGGCTCCAGGGACACCTGAGAGCCCCTTGCAGGGCCTAAAGGGGCTCCAGGAGAGCTGCAGAGGGACTGGGGACAAGGGCTGGAGGGACAGGACACAGGGAATGGCTTCCCAGTGCCAGAGGGCAGGGACAGATGGGAGATTGGGAAGGAATTGCTGGCTGGGAGGGTGGGGAGGGGCTGGCCCGTGTTGCCCAGAGAAGCTGTGGCTGCCCCTGGATCCCTGGAAGTGTCCAAGGCCAGGATGGAGCAACCTGGGAGAGTGGAAGGTGTCCTCCAAACACCTTCCTCTGGTTCCAGACATCAGGAATTGCTGTACTATGTCCATCCTTCTCCCAGGAGTGTTAAGTTTGTGAATTGCAGCAACGTGGGCACGGAGCTGCACATCTGGAGCAGGAGCTGCACATCTGGGTTGTGCTGGAGGGCAAATGGGCAGCAGCAGAGGGATAGAAAGAGAATATTTTTCTATGGAAAAATGAACAGATTAAGTCTCTGGACTTTGTAAATGGCTTTGGAAGCCTGGCTGGGGTTTTGGAACTAGACCTTGGATAGATGAGCCTTCTTTGTTCTGCATCTGGAAACGCAGGGTGGGCATTGATTTCCCCCCCAAGGGAATTTCCATGGCAGCCCCATCAATGCCTGTGTGGAGCACGGGGCTGTGGGGACCAGCAGCAGGACAGTGCGTCTGATCACAGAGGTCTTTTCCAACCAAAATGATTCTGTGATTCCAGGCAGATCCCAGGACTGAGGGTGTCTCCCTCCATATCCCGTTTTTCTCATGCAGCTTCTCCTCGGCTTCTTTTCTGACAGTGCCATTAAAGGTTCACTTTGGTGCATCCTGTGGTCAAACAAACCATGGTTTGAACCCCTGAGCACCTGGAAATACTGACGGGCACGGTATTGCTGGGCACTGCTGGGAAGGGTGGGCACACCCCTGGGGCTGTACAGGGAAGCTGCTGGAAGGGTCCTGGGGAGGAGAACTTTGGACTAACGCCTGGGCTGTGTCTGGTGGCAGCACATGAGCCACACATGGGGCACATGGGGAGCGGTGTCCACCTGTGGGGCTGGTGGGACACGTGGTGGGGTGTCCCCTCCTCGGCTCGTGCCTCCACGTGTCCCATCACCACTTCCATGGATCTCAGTGGCCTTGGCAGAGCTGTTCTGGGCCAGGGGGGTTTAGTGGAGCCACGCACGGAGCGTCGTCCCTGGGGTTGGGTCTCCGTTGTCGGTGAATCGGCTCCCCGGATGGGAAGAGGCTCTTGGGCAGAGGGGAGCGGGAGGAACGGGGTTAAATCTGCGCAGTCGGGAAGAGGCATTTTGGGATGGCATCCCGGGGGCGGTGCTGGAGTTGTCAAGTCCTGCCTGTGCTATTGCTGGCACAGCTGTGAGCCTTCTGCAGGGGACGGGGAAGCAGGGGGGGCATTTTGCTTTCAGTTGCTTGTGAGGCGAGAGGGAACCTGGGGGAGAAGTACCAGGGAGCAGGAAGGGCTGGGAGGGGATGTGTCTGTCCCCCCCAGGAAATCAGGGCTTGTGCCCTGTTGCTGCTGACTCCAGCTGTCCTTCCACCGTGCTTGTGATAAGAGTGTTGGTGCCGTGGGAATTGCCTGTACTGCCTGGAGCAGCTCCTGGAGAAGATGCCCCAACCCTTTTGTGCCCCTGGAGCAGTCTGTGTCCCGTGTCTGTGTAGGTTCCACCCCACCCTGAGGGCTGTGGGGAGCAGAGCTGCTCTACAGTGTTGATACCCTTTTAAATCTAGTTCATGGCCTGGCTCCGGGGTGCTGATTGCAGAGAAAAGGGGCTAAATGGCTCAGGTTTGGTTCTGCAGATTAACCCCACACGGGCTGGATTTGGGCTAAACCAGGTTCACAGCCCAGCACTGACTTGTCTCAGCCGGGGAAAGTTTCATCTGGGGGATATGGAAACCTGAGTTCTTACCGTGGGCCCCTCAGTGGGTCAGAGAAGTAGCACCTGATGAACTCGTGGCTCCCAAGTTGGGGGATTTGCAAATCAAATCTTGACAAAAATCAAAATATTCCGCAAAATAATACGTGATGAGACTTTGGCTTGGAAGCCCTGGGGAAGAGACTTCATTGCCCAGAGAAGCTGTGGCTGCCCCCGGATCCCTGGAAGTGTCCAAGGCCAGGCTGGACAGGGCTTGGAGCAACCTGGGCCAGTGGAAGGTGTCCCTGGTGGAAATAAATGATCTTTAAGGGCCCTTTCCACCAAAACCATCCTGTGGTCCCAATTCTGTTCTAAGAACTAAACATGTTTCTCATCCTGTTTGGTATTTTCAGGATTTTTTTTTTTTTTCTGTCTTCCAACTGGAAATCTTGAAAGTGGAAGTTGAAGTGAAGCATTTTGGAATTCATTTTGCTTCATAAAAGAGATAATTTTTCCATGTCGAATTAGGGAGAAAATGCTGGAATTTGTTTTTTTTTTTTTTCACTGGGTGTTAAATCTGTGCTGCTCTGACCTGTTGGCTGCAGCCTGACCAGTTGGTTGGACCTTTTCCCAAAGCCTTCCCTCAGCATTTCTGCTGTGTCAGACACTTTCCAGAGGCCTTTCCTAAAGTCAGCTGCTGCAGGGTTGAATTAGAATAAGCTGAAAAAGAAAAAACAAACCCAAAAACCAAACCCAGCCAAGCTGCAATCAAAGGTCTGGAAATCTGGAATGTGTGAGAGATGGGTGTTTTCACACTGTAGCCCATCCAAGTGTTGCCTCCTGCCTGGCAGAGCCACAATTTCTGGAGTCTAGAAATTTAATAAAGTAATGTTTTCATCAAGCAGAGCTTTCCAAAACCGAAAAAAAAAGGGAACAACAACCCACCACCAGGTGGAATTAAAGGCAAATCTGGGCACTCGGAGCCCTCGGGAGAACAAGATTCTTTGAGGCAGAGGTGGGAACTGGCAGCCCTTGACCATTTCCATGGGTTGATCCAGTAATTCCAGTCTTGAAAGGGATGGAAGGACAGTTTTCCCTGTGGATTTTTGGCACATCCTCATGGACCGTGGCTCCTGGTGGAGCTGCCTGTTATCCTGGTGGTTTCCTTGGGTCCCCTGGTTGGGGATGTTCCTCTGGGGGCTTCTTTGCTCATTTGGGGATGTTGACAGTGCGTGCTCTGTGTCCTCCAGGCGAATCTCAAGAAGTTCATGGAGTACGTGCAGATGTTGAACGCGGAGAAGGTCTGCAGGCTCCTGGAGAAGGGACTGGACCCCAACTTCCATGATCCGGATACTGGAGGTGAGCCTGGCTGCTCCAGGGAGGGCAGAGCAGGGGCTGGGGGAGAGGGTGCCCAGGGGCACGGTGGGAATTTTGGGCAGCGCTTGGTTTTGGGGGGTTCCGCAGTCGGGAAGTTTGGCACAGGGAGGTGTGAGTTGCATCTCTCAGTAGTGTGTCCTCTTGTGGGATCTGGGGGCTTGAGGGCACAGAAGGCTCTTGGGAGAAGGTGCTTAGTGTGTCAGAGGTGCAGAGTCTGGGAATGCAGCGTGACACGGAAGAGCTGTGGGTCCACACATCCCTCAGTGGGGTTCTGGGGAAGGTGAGGCTCCCTCTGGATGAAAAGCTGGGCCAGTTGTGGATCTCTCCATTAAACAGTCAGAAGGTTCGAGAAGTATTTTGGGGACCTCTGGTTTCCTCGATTTCTTTTTCCTTCAATTCTTTATTTCTCCTGTCTCTGAGCAAAGCTCACCCAGCAAGGTCTGGTCGGGTTCTCTGCAGATTCCAGGCTGTGAGAAGCAAGACTCAGACTCCAGGTGTTTTGGGAACCAAGGGCCAGCCAGGGAGGGCCTCCCCCCATCTCTTAGTCTTGTTCTGAGAGAGGAGTTACTGCTTTTGCTGTTGCTGTTTTACAGAAGTGCAGCTTATTAGTATTTATTGTTCTGGGTGAGGATCACGGGCACGTCTCCAACCCATCCTCCAGTCGGATGATTAACTTTCTGTGTTTCTGGTTCACTTGGATGGTTTATCAGGTTGTTGCTGAAACACTGTGTCTCTGTACTCGGAATTGTAGGGGATCCAGAGGGTTTTCCAGCCCAGAGATCAGGTGCTGTGGGGTGTCACTCATGCCATTAACCTCTCGTATCCATGGCTGGCTCCATGCCCGCTGGGAATGGTCTGTGCCAGCTCCTCAGCTGGGCAGGTGAAAGGTGCAGCCAAACCCTGGCAAGCACCGTTTGGGGAGTGTTTGTGCTGTTTCTTTGCTGCTGAAGCCGCCTCTGGACCTGCCAGAGCGTTCTCATGAGCAGCTGCTCGGGTGAAAATCAGCCGGTAACGGCGAGCGGGGTCACCGTCAGCCCCGGAGCGTGTCCAAAGAGCCCAGCTCCAGGGGGATTTCATTTTTGTCCAAGACCTTGGAAGCATTTTGGGGGATCTTTCTTATCAGGAAAGCTCTTCACTCTTCTAAAGCCGATGCAGCTTTCCAGAGGGGATCACGTTGCAGATGCCGAGTCCCGTGTGCAAAGATGCCTCAAGAGGTTTGGATCTGGTGAGGTTTGAACCCGGATGTTCCGTCACAGAAGGAAAGAACAGGCTCCTGAGAACTGTTAAATGTAGAGGGATGAGAAGGAGAGACACCTGACCCAAAGGGGTGTTTGGATCCGGTTCAGAACTGAATACAAAACCAGAGTGGAAGCTGGGAGAGGAGAAGGTTGCGTGGAGACCTCACAGCCCCTTCCAGTGTCTGAAGGGGCTCCAAGGAAGCAGGACGGGGAGTGTTGAGCAGGAACTGCAGTGACAGGACAAGAGAAAATGGCTTCAAACTGAAAGAGGGGAAATTTAGCTTAGAGATATGGAAGAAATTCTTCCCTGTGAAGGGTTGGGAGGCCCTGACCCGGGTTGCTCAGAGAAGCTGTGGCTTCCCCTGGATCCCTGGGAGTGTCCAAGGCCAGGTTGAAGAAACCTGGGATAGTGGAAGGTGTCCCTGCTCATGGCAAGGACGGCACTGAGTGATCTTTAAGGTCCCTTCCAACCCAAACCTTTCCATGATTCTATGAAAACAGACCGTTGGAGCGGGAGGAGTCTTGGACTCTCCTGGAGTGCTAAACCTCGTGGAGAGACCCTACATTCCTGTTGGCTTTACAAGCTGTGTCATGAACATGCAAGAATGACATAAAGCTGCTGATCACTATTCCTGGCTTCCTGGAATACAGGAGCAGATGGAGCTGCTGTACCCCCGACCTGACCTCGTACCTCTCTCAGGATGCTCCTCTCCCTCCGCCTGTCGCTGTGTGGTGTGTTCCCTCAGCAAAGCTTCAACCTGTTTTCCAGACAGTCATCCGTCCTGATTCGGGGAACAGAAGATCCCTGCCTTTCCTTCATGATGTGGTTAATCACCCTGGCTGTTTAAAATTCGTCTCCCACTTAAATTGGTGCTTCGATCTTCCCGACTGAAGAGCGCGTCAGTACCCGGCGCGTCCTCACGTGAAGGCAATCGAGGCAACATTCTATCTGCCTTTCCTTAATTAAAGAGAGGCCCAGCTCCTCCAGCCTTTCCTTTGAGGGTGTTTTCTCCACTCTCCCTGTCATTTTTGGGACTTAGATGTCACTATTCCATAGGATAGGATTTGAAGAGGATTTTAGGAGCGTGGGGAGCAGACAGGCTACTGCCTTCCCCTGTCATTCCTCAGGGAAACTCTTCCTGCTGGGCCCTGCTCTGGGGAGGACAGGGGTGACTGTGTGTTGCTGGGATGGCACCCCATGTCGCTCCTGCTGGATGGAGGGGCTGGAGGGGTTTCCCACCCCCACCTTGACTCATCCCATGAAGATGAAGTGGAGCCTCTGAGCAGTTCCTTGCTTGGGAGCTTTGTTTGTTTTGGGGAGGTTTTCTTGGGCAGCCTGTCCCCTCCACAGTGTGAAGCCTCTCAGATACATCCTCCAGGATCCACCTCTGCCCTTCCTGGTTCTGGGATTGCCCAGCCCTGGTTGCTCCAAGAACTCCTCCATCCAAGCCCTATGGAATCCACAGGTCTGATCAGAGATTTACGTTTACTTCAGGGTAATGGCAGCAGCCATGGAGCCCCTTCCAGGGCCTAAAGGGGCTCCAGGAGAGCTGGAGAGGGACTGGGGACAAGGGATGGAGGGACAGGACACAGGGGAATGGCTTCAAACTGCCAGAGGGCAGGGTTAGATGGGATATTGGGAAGGAATTCCTGGCTGTGAGGGTGGTGAGACCCTAGCATAGGTTGCCCAGAGAATTTGTGGCTGCCCCTGGATCCCTGGAAGTGTCCAAGGCCTGGATGGATGGAGCCTGAGGCTGGACTTCTGTGTGCAAACCCATGAGGAAAAGGAAGATTAGGAAGGACAGACACTTGGACCTCTACCTTCTGAAAAGGGTCTTAGTGTTGTCACCAAGTGTATTATAGGAGGCAATGGTTGGATTCTTGGGGTGTCTGTGCAGGGCCGGGAGCTGGACTTTGATGATCCCTGTGGGTCCCTTCCAGCTCAGGTTGTTCTATAATTCCATGATTTTCTCAGTTGATTTGTGTCCCACTACAGGTTTTCATGAAAGCTTTGATTGACACCTGTCAGTCGTGATCCTTTTTTGTACCGTCTCATTCTGGGAGAAAATAAATGAACATACGTGCAGGAGAGTTTTATTTTAGTGAATGGTGAAGCGAAAATGTAATTTTCTGTGTCCTTCCTGCTCTGTCTTTATGTTCCCCGAGCCAAGGGTGAGGGAAGGAGGAATATTTTGGCTTGGTTTATATTCAAGGGGCTTAACCAAGTCTCAGTCTGCAACTCAGGGGTCTCCAAACTGAGCTTGTGCCGTCCCCAAGGTTGATGAAAGGAGGAGGCTGTTGGTTTGCCCAAAGCGGGAAGGACACCAGGACTTGCCAGGCACAGGAAACCTGGGAGTGGAGAGACTTGCTGAGGATGGAGCCAGGGAAGGCACAGGGGAGGGCACCATCTCCTTGCCAGTCCCTGTGGAAGCAGAGAGTGGATGTAGAGATAAAGAGCTGCTTTAATTTAATACTCAATTTCCTCTTCCAGAGCAGGAAGGATTTTTTGGGGGGGTTTGGGGTGATCTGTGACTTGGACTTTGATTATGTCCAGGCTGAGGCAGTTCAAGGGCTGCCTTCTGTGCCTCCAGCGTTGGACAGAACGTGACCGGGTGTGGGTCTGTAGGAGCTGCCTTTCCATGGGCTTTGCTCTTAAATCTTGCTCGCAGGGCTGCAGGGAGACCTCCCTGTTGGAGCACAGAACCCTTTGATGTCGTTGTTCCATCCAAACCCATCTGTGGATCTACAGGTGCCCGGGATTTACCCCCCAGGGACCCCACGGCCCCCTCCAGCCGCCACCGTTGTGGCCAAGATTCCCAACTTTCCCACAGTTGTGGCAAACCCCCCCCATGGTGTGGTGACCACTGGGGGTGTGACCTGCTCTTAGAGATGAGGAATAATGCCAGGAACATGGTTTTTTCCACATGGGAAGGTGAGGAGCTGTGGCAGAGTGGCTGCTGGGCACGCCCTGTGTGCCAGGGCCAGCCCCAGCACCCGGACAGGCTCATGGAACAGGGACAGGAGCCTGGAAACCACCTTTTTCCCACTGAATTCAGTACTTGTCCTGTGCTGAACTGGGAGCTCCTCAAGGCAAACTGGGCTTCCCTGCTCGAAGAAATGTTCTTCTGCAGAGTTTAATCCAGTTAATGGGCTGGGAATAACCTGCATGCACCATAAAATACCCTGTGCTTTGTGGTGGCACCGTGACAGCAGAGCCCCCGGGATGATGTGACATTCCAGCCTCTCCAGCCTCTGGGTATCTTCATTTAAGCTGCTTTTGGGAGTGGTTTTAAGCTGTGCTGAGGCAGAAGGATATGTTCTCCTGCCCATTTTTCTGTTGGAGTGGGAAGGCAGGGAAGAGCCACGTTGGAAACTGCTGCAGCCCCATTTGCCATCATTCACCTTTCAGGGTTGCTGGGCAGATATTCCAGGAAAGATTCACTGCCTTTGAAAGACATTAAAAGGAAAAAATTCACAGTTGCTTCCTGTAGGTACATTTAAAAGGGGGTAAAAAAAATGATACATGAGAAGTTACCGTTGGTCTGAAATTAGACCCAAACCTGGGGGATGGTTTAGCCTGTGAAAAGACAAAAGCAACCCTGGATATTTAACAAGGGTGGCACCTGGGGAACAGCAGGAGAGGGAGAGGAGACCAGAAAAACCATTGGATTACAAAGGAGGGTTCTGGACTGGGAGCAGCAAATAGGAACCGTGGCCCCAAAATGATGTGAGGACAAAAAACCAGCAGGAATGAGTAACTGGGGAGGAAAAGGGCCCCGGAGCTGCTGCCAGGGCTGGAGCCCCTCTGCTCTGGAGCCAGGCTGGGAGAGCTGGGGGGGTTCCCCTGGAGAAGAGAAGGCTCCAGGGACACCTGAGAGCCCCTTGCAGGGCCTAAAGGGGCTCCAGGAGAGCTGGAGAGGGACTGGGGACAAGGATGGAGGGACAGGACACAGGGAATGGCTTCCCAGTGCCAGAGGGCAGGGAGAGATGGGAGATTGGGAAGGAATTGCTGGCTGGGAGGATGGGGAGGCCCTGGCCCAGATTGCCCAGAGAAGCTGTGGCTGCCCCTGGATCCCTGGAATTGTTGAAGTCCAGGTTGGACGGGGCTTGGAGCAACCTGGGCCAGTGGAAGCTGTCCCTGGCAGCAGAGCCCGACCCCCCCCGGCTCCCCCCTCCTGTCAGGGACTTGCAGAGCCACAAGGTCCCCCCTGAGCCTCCTTTGCTCCAGGCTCAGCCCCCCCAGCTCCCTCAGCCGCTCCTGCTGCTCCAGCCCCTTCCCAGCTCCCTTCCCTTCCCTGCACACGCTCCAGCCCCTCCATGGCTCTGCTGTCTGAGGGCCCAGAACTGCCCCCAGGATTCCAGGGGGGCCTCCCCAGGTCCCAGCACTGGGTCTGTGCCCACAATATTCCTGGGATATTCCAACCCACATCTCCCTCCCACACCCATTAATGGGTCCCCTTCCCTGAGCGGTGTCTTCCCTGGCTGGTCCCTGTTTTGTGCTGGGGATCCCCTGCTCTCACTCATTAATTACTTTAAGCCTTTATTTGGCTTTGCACGTCTCCAAGAATTAACAGGCTGTAATCACTAAAGTCCTGGATTAGTGGTTACAGTAGATTTAGGGAACAAGTTCCTGGCTGCAGTTCGTCGGAAACGCCCAGTTTGGACCTTTCTCAGTCTTTTGGGGCCCAAGATAACGGGATAGATTTGTCAGCTGAGTTTGGTGTGTTAATTACAGAGACTACAGGATGGTTTGAAGCCTTTTATGTGACTTTGGCCTCTTCAAAAATCTCATTTAAGCTTGGAAAAGTGATTTGACTGCACATGGAAACGGAGAAAGGTGCCTGGAGCAGGGAGCGGTGGGGGTAGACCTGAAGTCTGTGGCAGCCTCAGTTCTGGTCACACTGAAGGGCCAAATCTGTGCTCTTCAAATAATCCAAATTAACCATAAACAGCAAAGAGATTTCGGTGGAAAAGCAGTAACTGAGAGTCATGGCTGTGACAGAAATTAGAGCAACCCTGTTTAGCTTGGAATTGAGGGATGGTCCTTACAGGTCGTAGTTTCACTGGACTCCCCGCCGTGGTTTCCCTTTGCCTTCAGCTGGAGGGGGCCCAGGATTAAGACATGGGAGTGAACACTGGGGGGCTGCAGAGCAGCAGGTTTTGGTGGTGATGGAGAGGAGGGGAAAGCCCCTCCTGCCCCAAAAGCTCACCCAAAGCCACCTGCTCTTCATCTCCCTCTGAGGAAGAGCAAACTGTGCTTCCACCCAGCTCTTCTGAACCACAGAACCCAAGTGATGTCTCTGTGGACCCCTTTGATGGTGGGGTATAAATTTTTGTATTTATAAAAAACCAAGGGGTTATATTTTTATAAATATAAAATATCTATTATTTTACAATAAATAAATATGGCTTTATAGAGAATAAATATTTTATAATACAATAAATAATTTCTAATATATAAATTAACTTGCAATAAATAGATATTGTTTTGTAATAAACATTATTTATAATGAGTAAGCATTATTTATAATGAAGAAATATTCTTTATAGTAAATAAATTAGAAGACCCAGCTGTAATATTCAGTGATCTTTTAAATGTGGTGACCAGGGAAAGGACCCCAGGGAAGGGCTGGAGCTGTGCCAGGGCAGGGTCAGGTTGGATCTCAGCACAAGGTCCTTCCCCCAGAGGGTGGTTGGCACTGACCAGGCTCCCCAGGGCAGTGGGCACAGCCCCAAGGCTGCCAGAGCGCCAGGAGGGGTTGGGTGACCCTCTGGGGCACGGGGGGGGACTCTTGGGGTGTCTGTGCAGGGCCAGGGGTTGGACTGGACGATCCTTGTGGGTCCCTTCCACCTCAGCACGTTCTGGGATTCTGTGATAGTTTTCCCTCCTGTTCCCCACGCAGCAGCTCCCTGTGACTGGCTGGGCGGGAGCACCTCGTTGGTGGAAGCCGCTGCTTTGGCTCACGCTCCCTTTGGGGTCACGTTTGGGCCCGGGAGGGGTGGGCGCCCCGGGGCCCTCCCTCACCCGTGTGTGTCCCTGCTGCCAGAGTGTCCCCTGACGGCGGCGGCGCAGCTGGAGCTCAGCACCGAGATGATCAAGGCCCTGCGGAACGGGGGAGCCCACCTGGATTTCCGGACGCGCGAGGGGATGACGGCCCTGCACAAGGCCGTGCGCTGCCGCAACCACGCCGCGCTGCTGGTGAGCGGGGCCCTGCCCGGGCTGCCCCTCCGGCACAGCATCCCTGCTGCTGCCCGTCCTGAGCCCCGTGGGGACGGGGGAGTGACCGGGGCATCCCCGGGTGGTCTTCGGGGCGGGTTTTCCTCCTGGAGCTGCAGAGCGAGGTGGGCTCTTCTCTTCCAGACGCTGCTGGACCTGGGAGCGTCCCCGGACTACAAGGACAGCCGGGGGCTGACGCCCCTGTACCACAGTGCCATGGTGGGGGGGGACCCGTACTGCTGCGAGCTCCTGCTGCACGACTACGCCCGGCTCGGCTGCGTGGACGAGAACGGCTGGCAGGAGATCCACCAGGTGGGATGGGATCCAGAGGGATGGGATCCGCCCGGGGGACCGCTGTCCCGGGGCTGATGGACGGGGTCCTCCCCTCCCCTGCGCTGCCGCAGCCGGGGAGGGGCTGCTTGCTGGGGGTGGTGAGGGCTGAACGTGCTGTGCCACCCCAGGTCAGTGTTCCGGCTGTTTTCTTCTGGCCTCGGTCAGGAGTGTTTGGGATCCTCCCCAGATGATGCCTGGCTCAAAGGATAATGCTTCCAGATCCTGGTCCAACACCTGAGGCATCCTGGTTCCAAACCCAGCTGTGCCTGTCCCTGTTTTACACATTGACAAGCGGATTTGGCATAGGGAAGACGTGGATGGGGGGTTAGGAGACCTGAGCCAGCTTTGTGCTTCTCCCTTTGGGAGAAGGGGGATGAGCCCGTATTGGAGGGCAGGTTGTCGTTGGGCCTGTGGCCTCCCAAAACCCCCAGCTGTCCACCCCCTCTGAGAGGGATGAGTCCTGGCACAGCTACGGATGAGAATGAGAAACAGGGAGTGTTTGGGATGTCAGTTTATGGATACAGCTGTCCCTGCCTCCTCCGTCCTCCTTGGCTGATCTTTGAGAGCTGCTGGTCCCGGGATGGACCAGAGGGAGAGGAAAACACACCAGTTAACCAGAGACGTGGGGCCTTGTCCTCTGCTTGGCCTGTGTGTGCTCAGGGCTTCCTCTCACCTGTAGTCACCCTGAGACAGCCGCCAGGCTGGAGGAGGCTCTGGTACCAGCGTGATGCTGATCCACATTTTCCCGTTGATCCGGAGGTAATTTATCCAGTAAGTGTCCAGGTGTGTGTAGCTGTGAGGAGCAGCAGCGTGTCCGTGTTTGCAGTCCAGGTTGCAGCTCCAGCCTGGTGGCACTTTCGGAGCGTGGCTGAACCCAGCCGAGGATGTTACGGGGTTTATCGCCTTCCTGCCGCTCCCTGATTCTCCTCTGTTCCCTTTTCCCGCCCTGGCTGTGGAGCAGGCGTGTCGCTACGGCCACGTCCAGCACCTGGAGCATCTCCTGTTCTACGGGGCCGACATGACTGCCCAGAACGCCTCAGGAAACACGGCCCTGCACATCTGTGCCCTCTACAACCAGGTACGGGGCAGCTGGGCCAGGGGGACCAGGGAGGGCGGGTGGGCACCGTCCTGGCTGGGACAGAGGCAGCACAACCAGAGCTGGAGGCCCTGTCAGTGCTCCTGCTGTTCCCAGCTCCACAGGGTTCTTCTGAGTGCAGCCCGTGAGGCTATTTCTGTTTGCAGCACCAGCCTGATTTTGGATTTCTCAGGAGTCAAGTGGCCACCGTTTAACCTGTTCTGTTCCCAAGATGTTTTGCTGCTTTGCTTCCAAACTTGCTCTGTAATTTTTCCTCCAGTTCCTTTTCCTGCTTCACAGCAGGTCCCTGGAACTGGCCGGGAGGGAGAAGTTTGTTGGGTAGAGGCTTCTAATTTGGCCATGAAGCTCACATTCAATTTGAGGTGGGCACATCCTGTGACTTCCAGCCCTCTCCAGGGAAGGCACATGGCCTGGGGTCCTGTCCTGCTCACAAATGGCCCTCAATTCTTCCTGCTAATCTCAGAATTTTGGAGAATACTGTGCAGGCAGCACAGGGCCCATCCCGGTTCCATTCCATGTGTGGTCAGTTCAGGGAAGTCGAGGGTGGTGCAAGAGCCCTCTCTGATCTCACAGCCCGCTGCTCTCTGAGCGCTGCAGGGCAGGATCTGAGCATTTCTCCTGCAGGGTTTGCTCCTTCCTAGACATTTTTATCCATTGTATTAAGTGGGTTTTGACTAGAAAGGGAATTTCCAGTTTCTGAGGTGTCCATGCTTTAAAAAGTGAAGCCTGTCATGGTTTGCCAGTGGTAGGTGGGAGATGGTTTGTGGCGTGGTGGGTTCATTCTGCACATGGAGGACTCTTGGACCCACGTCCCTGCCCACTGGGGCGGGAGGGAGAGGGGCACTGAAGGGTTCAGGGGCTCATAAACACGTAGAATTAACGCCCTGCAGAAGCACAGAGCATTCAAACCAATAAAGAGCTTTAGGCAACAGCAGTACCTGGGAAGGTGTGGTGGCCATGGTGCCAGTGCCCCCCAGGATGGACTTGTCTATTGGAAGGTGTCCCTGCCCATGGCAGGAGGGTGGAACTGGATGATCTGTAAGGTCTTTCCAACCCCAACCATCCTGGGATTCCCTGATTCCATGACGGGGGATGGGGATGCCCAGTTCACAGGGGGTCATCATCCTTCCTCACTCTTGCCAAGGGAGCTTCCCGGGCTCAGTGACCCTGGGGCTGGCTGGGCTTTTGCCACCACTCCAAAGTGCTAATGGTCTCTTCCCTTTCCCCTTCCCAGGAGAGCTGTGCCCGGGTTCTCCTCTTCCGTGGTGCCAGCAAGGAGATTCGGAACTACAACAGCCAGACGGCGTTCCAGGTGAGCAGGGAGGGCTGGGCCAGGCTTCCCACGGACCTGCCCCGACGAGGGCAGCTCTCAGACCTCGCTGGGCCTTTGCCCTCTGGGACAAACCCTCTGGCTGGGGATGTCTGTCCCGTCCCCGGCTGAAGGGCCGGAGCAGGAGGGAGGAGGAGAGCAGGTGGTCCCTGTGGGAAGGGCTCCGAGGGCAGTGCCGTGGGGTGGGACACTGGCATGGGGGGACTCTGAGCTTGGATCATCTGGCCGTGTGTCGTGGAGGTGGAAAGGAGAAGTTGTTGCTGGCTGTAGGAACGTAAATGATAGAGAAGGAGCAGAATCCCTGGAGGAGGAGCAGAGTCCCTGGAGGAGGAGCAGGTTCCTCAGAAATAAAGGACAGCGTTGCCGCAGAAATAAATGCACCCAAATTTATAAAGTTAAACATGAGGGTAGAGGAGCTTTAGTGAAACTCTGGAATACCTTTTTAGGAAATATGCTGCGTAACACAGGTGGCAAAGGGAAACGCAGTCATTTTCTGGTGTGACTCCTTCCCAAAGTTTGCAAAATGTGGGAAGAGAGTTCCTACAGGATGCTCTAGGTGAGGCAGGAGGTCTTTTCCCATCCCAGCTCTGTTCTGCTCTTATAAAGTGGGAGAGCCTCTCTGCCCGTGCTGCTGCTGAAGCACAATCTGAGCACTCTGCAGGAATGTTGTGACTCCGTGTCCTGCTAATGCTGCTCCTCACGTGTCCCTTGATTGCAGAGAGTGTCCCTCAGTGTCCTACTCCCAGCCCAGGTCTGAGGCTGCAGGTGAGCTCGTTAATTATCAGCCCTTTAGAAATGCTCTTTCTTGCTTCTCCTTCCATGGTGGCTGTGGGGGTTTCAGGCCACCGAGTCTCAAGTGTGACCAGGATGATGTCACACAGTCCCTGTGAGTGTCCAGTGGAAGGTGTCCCTGCCCATGCAGGGGGTGGCACTGGATGGGCTTTAAGGTCCCTTCCAGCCCAAACCATCCTGGGATTCTGTGATTCCATCACACGTGTGAAAAAAGCCTTATCACAGACACAACTGCTCTCCTTGCACGTGTGTGACCGTGGCAGCACATCCCAGGGGAGCTGGGCAGGGAATTCCTGGGCAGATGCTCTTCAGGTGCTGGAAATCTGCCACACTGGGTTGTGCTGCCCCATCACTGCCCCCACGGAATCATGGAATGGTTCGGGTGGGAAGGACCTGGCCGTGCAGAACTGAGCGCGTCCAGGGAGTCTCTTGTGCCCCAAGGGACCAACCCTTGGGTATTAGGAAAAAATTCTTCCCTGGGAGGGTGGGAGGCCCTGGCCCAGGTTGGGCAGAGAAGCTGTGGCTGCCCCTGGATCCCTGGAAGTGTCCAAGGGCAGGTTGGACGGGGCTTGGAGCAACCTGTGCCCGTGGAAGGTGTCTCTGTCCATGGCGGGGGGTGGCACTGGATGATCTTTAAAGTCCCTTTTAATCCAAGCCAGCCCATGATTCTTGCAGGAAACCCTCCCAACTTTGAGCAAGGAACTCTCCCACTCTTTGTTGCTTGACACTTCAACATGTCATTAAGTCCAGTGCCAACCCTGCTGTTTCCTCATGTCCTGTCTTCTCGTGGCCATGGCAAAGGGGTGCTGCCTTCCTGGGCTGGGGTTGGGGCAGAGCAGAGAGAGCACTGGCTGCAGAAATACCCACAATACCCACAGAAATCATGGAAACCCTGCTGCTGCTGCGCGACCACTTGGCCACCGTCCTGCACACACCTCTGCTAATTTGATTGCTGTTGTTAATGAGATACCTTGGTGTCAGTGGCCTGAGATGACTTAAGATAGCAGTGAGTAATTTAGAGGGTTTAGGACTTGTAATCTCCTGGGTTGTGTCCCCAAGGCAAACCAGCTCATGGCAGGGGTGATGTGCCACCTCCTGTGTCACCTCTCGCTGTCTGGAGAACCTCCTGCTGCTGGTGGTCTCACCTCTTTGGGCTGGTCCAGGTTTCAGGGGAGGCGGGAGCAGGGTGGGTTTAGGGCCAGAGTTTTCCTAGAGTATCTTCCCAGCTTCCAGCAGTCTGCATCTCAGTTTTCCTGAGCCAGGTTTGTACCTACATCTGTCTTCCACTGCTCTGAGCTGGCTTTCCATCCATCAGTCATCTCAGGGAACCCCCTGTGCAGGTGCAGCCACTCCCAGAGCTCCCCATCCTCTTCCAAATACGTCCTCACAGAAGGATGGAGACATCATTTTTCAGGTGGGATATTCCGTCCTCGAAATGGAAGGAGGGGAAGAATCACAGACTGGTTGGGGTTGGAAGGACCTCTGGAGATCTTCTAGCCCAACCCTCCTGCTACAGCAGGTTCACCTGCGCAGGGCTGCATCCAGGGGGACAAAAGAAGTTGGTTTGGGTTTCTTTTCCCTCCTGCCAACTGCTGCAGCTGTATCATTATCGTGGAATTCCCTGGGTTGGAGGGACCTCAAAGCGGTTTGTCTCCCCTCCCCACATCCTCTGAGGTAGCTGCTGGTTCTCCTACCTTGTATCAAAGAACCTGGACCATCTGTGCCACTCCTGCCTCTCAGCAGGGTCTGCCTTGTGGTGAGGGGCTGGAGATCTGCTGCCAGCGCAGGAATTCTGTTCTCCACAGCGAGAGTTCCCTGTAAACAGCAGGAGGATCCCGAACTGCTGCTGTTCAGTGGCTGTTCCAAATGGTTCAGTCCTGCTCCCCGGCCTCTTTTGTTTCCCCATCAATCCCAGCTGCTCCAGGTGGCTGGTGCAAGCTGGGGGTAAGACCCTGGGGGTAAGACCCTTCCTCAACTTCGGTTTCTCATCCCTTGGCTCCTCTCTGCCAGTGCATCAGGTCCTGCTTTCCTTTTCCTCCTGGGTTTTCTGATGTCTTAAGGACTTAGTAAGTGTTTTCTTCCTCAGGAACACGTGGGATGGGGTTAGTCCCATCTCTGATGGGATTAAATCAGGTGTCACATGCTGGCCACCCCACAGTTGGGACCTCTGGGTCATTTTGTTCCCCTTTTATTTAATAAAAGTAGCCTTTGCAGTTGTCTTTAGCTCCATGTAGGAAGTGGGACAGGGCCAGTTCCTCATGGTCGGGTCATCACCTGCCTTGCCCTGTGTTTTTCAGCCTGTTTGAGGTACCGGCGGTTTCCTGCTAAGCATCATCCAACTTTTACCTTGTTCACGGTGCTGGATTCCCAGTTTTTTTTTTCCCAAACCTCCCATTTCTAACGTGGGGTCTGGACTTTGTGCTTTCACTGTCAAGATAGAACCCTTAAGGTCGGGAAAGACCTTTGATATAATCGAGTCCAACCATCAGCTCGGCACCACCACCGCGCTCTCCACGAAACCACGTCCTCTGGTGCCACATCCACGCGTCGGTTGGACGCTCCCAGGGATGGGGGATCCACCACTTCTCTGGGAAGGTGGATCTTACTTGCCAGCAAAGGTTTTGGAGGTTCCTCACGCTGCCTCTGCGTGTCCCTGGAGGGTCTGTGGGTCACCCACAGCGGCCATAGGGCGGATTTTAGAATCATGGAACGGTTTGTGTTGGGAGGGACCTTATAGACCACCCAGTTATGGGATGGAACCTTCTCCCCTGGGGGTTTCCACAAGTCCTGTTGCTTGTCCAAAATCAAAGGTGGCTTTTTCTACGTCTCCTCAGCAGCGTTTCTGGTGCCTTGTGTCCCTCAGGGGACATTTACTTACCTGACGTGGGCACTGGGAAATAGAAATACATAAAAATATATAGAAGTATATACAAACATACAAATATAAATACAGATACAGATATAAATACGAACATCTGAGCTTCTTATTTTTGAGGGGGTTTATTGATTTTCCGGCCAATAAAGATGGCTATGAGGACCTATCAAAATGTAACTCCAGTGCTGGAAGTCTTAAATATCAACAGATAATAATTCAGTGGGGCACATTTGTTAAAAAAAAAAACCAAACTCCAAACCTTCCTAATTTTTTCTCCTATTGATCTAAGGGTTTGTTTATTTATGTGAGCAGGTGACTCAGGTATTGAGCTGAAACCTGAGGTCGTGATTTCTTCCCTGCCTGATTTGTGTGCCAGAGGAGCCGTGGGATCACTGCTGTTGGCTCATCCCAAACATGCCTGACGGAGGTTTGAGAAGAGCAGACAAGGTTCTTAATGAGCAGTAAATGTCAATTTTGTACAAGTTCCTTTGTCCTCGTGACACTCCTGCTTGAACTTTTCCATTTCTACACATGCAGGATTTTCATATGCAGAACTTAAAAATAGTGGCTTCAGATTTCTTTTGGTTTCCCTGAAATCTAACAGTTGGAGCTGCTGCTTTTCTGTGGAAAAGTTGTGTGTACTTTTAATTGCTGCGTTTTTGTGGGCCTTCTCCCCCCAGGCTAAATCCTTCCAAACAGGTTTTTGCGGTGGATGGTTTTTTTGTGGATATTCTGGGGTAGGTAGTGGTGATATAAGTAAACAGAGTTTCTTAGCTCAGGCTTTGCTGCTGTAGGGCTGCTCTGGCTCTGGTGCCCTTGGTCACTTGTGCTGGTAAAAGTCACCTCGACCCCCCCTGGAATCCCGGGGGCAGTTCTGGGCCCTCAGACAGCAGAGCCATGGAGGGGCTGGAGCGTGTGCAGGGAAGGGAAGGGAGCTGGGAAGGGGCTGGAGCAGCAGGAGCGGCTGAGGGAGCTGGGGGGGCTGAGCCTGGAGCAAAGGAGGCTCAGGGGGGACCTTGTGGCTCTGCAAGTCCCTGACAGGAGGGGGGAGCCGGGGGGGGGTCGGGCTCTGCTGCAGGGAACAGGGACAGGACAAGGGGAAACGGCCTCAGGCTGTGCCAGGGGAGGCTCAGGTTGGCCCTGAGCAGGAAGGAATTTGTTGCTGGAAAGGGTGGTGAGGCCTTGGCAGGGGCTGCCCAGGGAGGTTTGGAGTGCCCAGCCCTGGAGGTGTCCCAGGAAGGCCTGGCCGTGGCACTCAGTGCTCTGGGCTGGGGGCCAAGGTGGGGATGGGGCACAGGGTGGATCCATGGGCTGGGAGGGCTTTTCCAACCTCTGGGGTTCTGTGGCTTCCTGCTGCTTCCCAGCCTTCTGTGGGACTTGTGGAGCCACCCAGACTGGGATGCTCGGGGACATCTCTGCCCTGCTCAAAGGCCACCCCCGTGTCTGTAGAGGCTGCTCAGGGCTGTTCCCGGCTTAGTCTGGAAAGCCTCCATGCCTGGAGCGCTCCCTCCTTGGCCTCATTCCCATCCTCACCCACTCCCCTGATGGAAAACCTTTCCATTTTGCCCAGACACAATTTCCCCCCTCACACCCCGGACCTGTTGGCCCTTGTTCTCCCAACACCTCGGAGAAGAGCCTGGCTCCATATCCCGCGATCCCTGTGCACGAGCTGTCACTACCTTTGTCTCTATTGATTAAATCCCCCCCTTCCCACCTCCCTGTTCTTGAGTTTCCAACGATCCTTTCAGTTCCAACCCTTTAATGACTTTGCATCACCTCCCAGCTCGGGCTCATCGAGGAATTTAATAAGCATATTCTGCACTCCATCATCGCAGCTGTTAATGACAAAATTGAATCCTGAACCTGGGGTAGGGGCCTGTGAAATCCATTTGGCAGACATTTTTAGGCTGACAGTTAGTCATGAATTAGGTTTCTGATCAGTTTTTCATCTCCTGGCAGGAGTTTCGGCTCGATTTAATTTCTGTTGTTTCTGGGGATGTCACATAAGGCTGTCAGAATTCCTGCAGGAGACAGCAGGGTGATACCTCCCGTTTCTTTGCTCTTCACAAAGCCTGGCCTGCTTCCCTCTCCTGGAAGCAGCCTGGATCCCTTCAATTCAGTTTGCTCCTCACAAGCTGCTGTTGTCAGGCACCTCTGCTTAGCCCAGCGTTTTTGTGGGCAGCAAAATGAGGTTGCCTGGTCTCCAACGTTCCTCTCCTTGCACCCCACGTTTAAAGCTGGTTCAACCTCCCCCTATTTCCATCCATCAGGGTTCACCACTGGGTTGCTCCTGGCAGGTTCTGGTTGTGGGACACCTCGTGGTCTGCGGGTCCCTGGTGCTCTGCTGAACAGCAGAGGTGACTCAGGAACTGGTTGTGGAACCCAACTCAGAGGCAGGTGTTGCCCCAAATCCTGGGTCCTACTTTACGAGGCCAAACCAATGTGCTGACCTGGCGATATTTGCTGTGTGGGGAGTAAAAAGCTCAAGAAAAAGGGAGCAAACCCTCAGGTGCCCGTGGTGCCGAGGCTTTTTTGCCCCACCAGTGCTCCAGTGGTCTCCAGTGACCCGTGCCTGGAGCGTGGGGAGATGTTCTCCCCTTCTTTCCACACCTGGCTCATCGCATCCCGTTTTTCTCAACCTTTCTCGGCCTCCTTTGCATCTGTGACGGGTGTAATTGGGCCTTAAAACCCTTCAGCCCCGAGAGCTCTGCACCTCGCGGTTATCTCACCAGCGTTTGGTGACAATACAAACAGGTCTTTGCGTGTGTTTTCTTCAAAGATTTGTATCTTGTTGCTTTAAAATAGACATCGTGGTCTGAACTCTGCAGTTTGCAGTTGTGTTGCCCAGGCAACGGGATATTCTCAAATGGAGCGGTTTCGTTCAGGAACGTCTCCGGTGAACGGTGATTTTTCTAATTGAGGTGAAAGTTTTGCTGGCAGTGGTTGGGTTTCTGGCCCGGTAGTGACGTCACCCCTTGTGATGTCACAGAAATCAGCGTGTTTCATTCTGCCTGGGGAGGTGAGAAGGGTTTGGTGTGAAAATACTTGGGAGGAGATGGTAAAGCTCATGGATATTTTGTCATTCAGTTTAGCCGTCAACTCTTGCTCTTTACCTGCCACTGCTCCTCCTCGTGGGTAGAACACAGAACCAACACCTGCTGCTTGGTGTGTCTTAAAACCTTGGTCCAACCTAACCCCAACATCATTAGCTGATGTGAGAACGTCTGTAACATTATTTTTATTAATCAGCTCCGTATTTTTCTTGTCGTCACTACAACGACAACCTTGTCCTCCTCCATCTGTTCTCCCTTGTCAAGCAGTTGGGTTTTAAGGGCTGTGGGTTTCTGGGAGGGCGTGCAGAGCCTACTGATTTGGCTTCCCAGCTCTGGTTGTAGTAGAAATTAAAATAATTTGTGGAGGTGTGGAGTTCCTGTTGGCACTTGGGGGGTTACTCGACCTGGTATGGGTTGAAAACGCAGCACATCTTCCTCAGGTTTGCTGCCTGAGCGGGAAAACATTTTGGGCTCAGCGTTTCAAAGTGTGTTTGTTGACTTTGAACATAAGAATTGATTAAAGCTTGGAGCCTCTGAGAAATCTGTGATCAGGCTTGGGCTCTTTGTTGTCCTTAATGATCAGGTAACGTAACAACCCGGCCCTTCTGACCTCTCTTCGTTCAGATTAATTAAAAGCTTGCTCATAATCCTGATCTTAAAAGCAGATTTGCCTCGAGAACAAACCATTAGTGATTTTCAGTGCCTTTTTGTTCCTTTCAGGGTGACAATGTTTTCCGCAGCTGGGATTTGGTCCCTTTTGGGGTGACTGTCCCCAGCACCTTTTACTTCTCCAGGCACAGCTGAGGTGTTGCCTCTGCAGTGCTCAGATTATAGAGATATAAAGCAATAGAAATCAATATAAAACTGTACACAAATCATATAAAATCGTATGTAAACCGTAAGAAATCATTTCTATTCATGTCAAACAAGCCCTGCTTGTGTGTGTGGGGGGGACTTCTCTTGTTTGTCACTTTTTGTGGATGTTTAGGCCTGTTGGGAATTACAAGAAGAGGAATCTCTTCCTCCTGGAAATAAAAACCCATTAACCCTCTGGGGTTTAAACTCAGCCTTGATTCAGGGGTGGCAACAGCGCATGTAACACATTAAACACATATTTATGACACGGATTATGTGTCTCTTCTGGTCATAACCCAGGTGTGCTTTCATGGAGAAAGGTAAATGTGTTGTACTGTCCATTTCTGGGCACAAACACCTGGAATAAGGGTCAAGACACCCCTTTTTCCGCCTGCTCTGAGCCAGCCCTGGAGGTGTTTGGCAAACCCTGCATTCCAACCAAGGGGACTTTTCTCCGCGCGGAGAAAATCGACATTTGTTCTTGGATTTTAATCACCTTTTTGGCAAAGTGAGCGGATTGCTTTGTCCTTCCAACGTGGCGCTGGTGGGATGATTGATCACCAACCTTTTGCAATACTCTTGTGAGATTTGAGGTGAGCAAACCCACTTCTGTCAGTCTGCCCTTGGCAGCCAAGCCTCCCACGTTTCTTTTCCATCTCCCTCTTTCTGGAAGGAGGTAAAAAAACCCTCTTGGTTTGTTGCCAGACTGGACATTCCAGGGCAGATGGATCCCCACAGTCTTGGAAGCACCTCCTAGGACTACATTTTTATTTGTGCAGTGTCACTGTTTGCTTGACTCGGTTTTAGTTTGGGGCAACTGCTGATTCCACAGGTTGGTTTCTGCCTCCTGATGCCTCGATGGTTGTTCTCCACCTCGTACTCGAGCACTTCATTTCTCCATTCCGAGTGTAACAGTTTGTGCCAGCCTGGATTTCATCTTTCCCGTTTCAGACATGGTTATTTCTGTCAGCCAGACTCATGACCTTGTCAGTCAAAATCAATGTATTCTGCTTTTGTCTTTTCACAAGTTTGACTTTCCCCAAATTAGGGAAATTACCAGTAGAATTATCTCTGGGCAACCTGGGCCAGGGCCTCCCCACCCTCCCAGCCAGCAATTCCTTCCCAATATCCCATCTAACCCTGCCCTCTGGCACTGGGAACCCATTCCCTGTGTCCTGGCACTACGTGCCAATGTGGGAAGCAAAGAGAAGGGAAAAGGGTGGATAACCATAACTGAAAATATGAAGACAAGTTCTGCCTTCTTGGTAGGGAAAGGACAAAGAAAGGAAGGAAAGTAGAGGAAAACAGGGATTTAATTTGGATCAAGGTCACCTGCAATGTCCCTCTGTTAGAGCTTCGTTCGTTGCCCAGGGAGTGATTCCACGTCCCTGGAAGTGTCCAAGGGCAGGTTGGACGGGGCTTGGAGCAACCTGGGCCAGTGGAAGGTGTCCCTGCCCACAGCAGGGGGTGGCACTGGACGATCTGTAAGGTCCCTTCCCACCCAACCCATTCCATGATTCTGTGATAGCTGGGACATTCCCGCTCCATACTCCCTGCTGTTTGGGAAGGGAACATTCCCTGCTCCCATGGAGCTCCTGCCTCCTTTGCTCTTCTGCCTCTCTGTTGCCCTGGTGCCAGCTGCAGCCAGGCTGGGCCAAGGCCAGCTCGGTGCCTCTCCTGCCCGTGGCAGCTCTGCAGCATTTCCCTGCTTTACTGAGCTCTCGGATCCACCGCGGGGCAGCTGAACCCCAGACCCCCCTCTGCCGGAGTGAGGGAAAGCGGCCCAGGAGACTCTCTGGCCAGGAATGATTTTCTGTCATGGTGTGATGGGCTGGAGGTTGGTTTTTTGGGAGGCAGGCTCAGGGATCAAGTGCGTGTGGGAAAGGGAAGCACCTCAGCCTCGTCACCCCCGCGGGACACGTGTCCCTGCTCCCACGTGCCACCTCCGTGGGCACCAGAGGCACGGTGTGCTCCCCAGGGAGCAGCTCTCATTTCCCTGATCACCTTCTCTTTTCAGTTTTTATTTAGCCACTCTCTCAAGGCCTCCTCAGAACCGTTTGATTTGATTTGTTTGCTCTCTCTTTTCATTTGGAGTTTGTCTTGTAAAAATTGATCGGCTTTCTGGCCTCCTGGCTCCCTCCCACTCCTCCTCCAGTCTTCAGTGTGAGACTGAGCTAATTCTGAGTCAGATGCCATCCCAGCTTCCCTTCTCCAGATGATGCTGCTGACTTGAAATCCTCCCTGACCCGCAGCTGTCGCCCTCCAGGTGCAGGTGTTCCCTGGAAGTCTCTGCTTGGCGCAGGAAGCCCTGCATTGCCCATCCTTCAGGCTGAGCCCAGGAGCTCTTGGAAGGTCTGTCAGACCCATCTCAAATTGTGGTGGTCAGGACAGTTCTGGACACAGATCTAGAACCACAGAATCCCAGGATGGCTGGGGTTGGAAGGGACCTTACAGATCATCCAGTTCCACCCTCCTGCCATGGGCAGGGACACCTTCCAATAGACAAGTCCATCCTGGGGGGCACTGGCACCATGGCCACCACACCTTCCCAGGTACTGCTGTTGCCTAAAGCTCTTTATTGGTTTGAATGCTCTGTGCTTCTGCAGGGCGTTAATTCTACGTGTTTACGAGCCCCTGAACCCTTCAGTGCCCCTCTCCCTCCCGCCCCAGTGGGCAGGGACGTGGGTCCAAGAGTCCTCCATGTGCAGAATGAACCCACCACGCCACAAACCATCTCCCACCTACCGCTGGCAAACCATGACAGGCTTCACTTTTTAAAGCATGGACACCTCAGAAACTGGAAATTCCCTTTCTAGTCAAAACCCACTTAATACAATGGATAAAAATGTCTAGGAAGGAGCAAACCCTGCAGGAGAAATGCTCAGATCCTGCCCTGCAGCGCTCAGAGAGCAGCGGGCTGTGAGATCAGAGAGGGCTCTTGCACCACCCTCGACTTCCCTGAACTGACCACACATGGAATGGAACAGGGATGGGCCCTGTGCTGCCTGCACGGTGCAGACCACGGGCTGGAAGTTGGGTGTCCCCGGGAGGTGTTGGATCTACCCCGTGCGCGTCGCGTGTCTGGCAGGCACCGGGGACGTGGGGTCTGTCCCTGCTCAGCTCTGCAGCTCGTGCACGGGGGGTGTGTCTGGTGCCTCCAGGCAGTGTTGGGTCTGTGGGGCCGTTGTGCAGCGACTGACCCCGGTGACATCCCCAGGAGCACCAGCCTGGCTGTGCCTGTGCAGGGGCAGCACCAGCTGCTGCCAACGTCTCGGAGCTCCCGCTCGTATGGCAGCCCAGATGGAGCTGCCGTATGTGAGCAGGAGGGTTGACCCAGGGGGAACTGCCAGACTTCTGGAAGTCTGGAACAAATATAGAACGTGCCTGAAGTCGGGCTGGGCAAGGGGAAGGCAGAGAACTTTGAGCAAAGGGCGGGTGTTCAGCAGTGCCACCTGATTGAATGGCATCAGATGGTTAAAGAGAATCATTCCATTGTCTGGGATAATGGAGAGGTGGAGAGTCATCAGCAGTGGGAATACTCAGTTATTGGAACAGTCAAGGCCAGGCTGGGTGGGATTGGAGCAACTTGGTCTAGTGGAAGGTGTCCCTGCCCATGACAGGGGGTGGAAGGAGATGAGCTTTAGGGTCCCTTCCCACCCAAACCATTCCCTGATTCTGTGGCACAAATAGCTGACAATAGTCTGGCATGTTGACAGATCCTTCTGTCTGAGCAGAGCTGAGAAGCTTCCCTGTGTTGTGAATCTAATTTGGCTGCCTGCACCTCCCTCAAAAGCCATTTTACACTCCTCTTCCAAGGAGGAATGACCTGTTCCTGTCCTGCAGCACCTCTGATGATCCCTCCCTTCCCATCCCATCATCTCCTAGAGATGATGCATCTCACCTGCCTCACCCAAGGCCCTGCTCTGCCTTTGTGCCCTGTGGCCATTGGTGCTCCTGGTGCCTTTTGCACCCGTGGGATGATAAGGATGAAGTTCTGGACTTTTCCAAGTGTTTCATCTGCAGCTGAGAAGCCCCTCTGGGACCACGGTGTGGGTGGGCTTTCATATGGAACGAAAACAGGGGGGGTTGGTTTGATTCAGAGGTTCTGGGGAGGGGGTTTGTGCTTTTCCAGGTCTGAAAATCCACGAACATCCCAGCATTTTCAGAACCACTCAGGCATCTACTCAGTGTTCTTCTCACCTTCATCCAGGTAACTCCCTTTTGAAGTAAGATCAAAAACATAAACTCCTGCCACGGAACTCGGTCTCTTTGCCTCCCTCTCTTCCATCTTCTCACTTCATGAAGACTTTTATGGCAACTGCATGTTTCCCTTTATCAGTGTCCTGTGAGTCGGAGTCTGTGACTCGTGGACAATTGATAGGTTTTGCTACTCTTCTGTCTCCAAGTTCCCCACTCTCCTGCTCTTTGCGGCCATCCCAAGGTGACATCCCCAGTGGTGGCAGCGCTCTTTCTTTGTGACCACCCCCAGGTGACATCCCCAGTGGTGGCAGTGCTCTTTGTTTGTGACCACCCCAAGGTGACATCCCCAGTGGTGGCAGCGCTCTTTGTTTGTGACCACCCCAAGGTGACATCCCCAGTGGTGGCAGTGCTCTTTCTTTGTGACCACCCCAAGGTAACATCCCTAGTGGTGACAGTGCTCTTTATTTGTGACCACCCCAAGGTGACATCCCCAGTGGTGGCAGCGCTCTTTGTTTGTGACCACCCCAAGGTGACATCCCCAGTGGTGGCAGCCTGTCTGTGAGCTTGGCATGCCAAGCTTGGCCCTTCCTCGTCACAGGGGAATGGTGCTTTACCAGGGGTATTGCTAAGGATCAAAGGGCGGATACTGATGGAAATCCACCCGGATGTGGCAGTGTCTGGAGGTGTGAGGGCGAGTTCAAGGTGACCGAACTGTCATATTGTTGTTGCACCAGGAAAGTGATTCCATTTTTTTAGTCTTCAGCTATTCTTCACATTTCCTGTGTAAAATACCACATTCCAGGTCTGCCAGGACTCTTATCCTTAGGAATGTTCCTACCTGAGCCCTCCACAGGACCACTGAAATCCTGGCTGTGGCAGCAGGATCATCAGGATGGATTTCATATCCCTTTGTGCTGTGGGTCTTCCTTCCTCAGAGAAGCTGCAGGACTGGGAGCTGGAGCTCCTGTCGTGTCCTGCAGTGTCCTGTCCCATCCTGTCCTGTCCCATCGTGTCCCAGGTGCTCTGTGTGGAGGACAGGGGCTGGCAGCAGGCACAGAGGGGCTGCAGGGCTCTGCCTGGCACCCAGAGGTGCCACCTCTGTGCTCCTGCTCTTCCTGGATCAGTTCTTCATGTAACCTGAACTTGTCTCCTTCCTCGTCCAAGCTTTGAGATCCCTTTTGGAGCTGGAAATGTCTTCTCATAGGAAAATCCATCCATCTTTGCTCTCCATCATACATCAAAACTTGGTGAAAGGAGAGAATGGCTCCTCTAATGTGAATATACAGTGACAGCTCAGAACAAGAAAAATTAAATATTATCATAAAAGCAGGCCCAGGGTGAAAGCCCAGCTAAGTGGTTTAAAGTTGTTTAACCAGTCTGTGATCTCTGATTTATATTTGGTGGCATCTCCTCTTTCTTTCTTTTAGAGATTACTGAGTTTGCCTAAAGAGATAAAAATAGGCAGGTTGCTGTTGGATTAAAAAGCGTTGTCACTTTGATCTCATGCTGTGGAATGACTCAAGGTGTTACAGCGCTTCAGAAAATAACCCTGTGCCAGAGCCAGGATATGGCTGTGGCTCCTCCATCCCTGGAAGTGTCCAAAGTCAGGTTGGATTGGGCTTGGAGCAACCTGGGACAGTGGGAGGTGTCCCTGCCCCTGGTCCCCAGCACTGGAGGTGTCCAAGGAAGGCCTGGCCGTGGCACTCAGTGCTCTGGGCAGGGGACGAGGTGGGGATGGGGCACAGGGTGGATCCATGGGCTGGGAGGGCTTTTCCAGCCTCAGGGATCCTGGGATTCTGGGATTCCCCATCCATTTTGGGGATCATTCCCAAGCCAGACATCTAATGAGACTCGTAATTTATACTTTGGATGTGGATTTTTTTGGAGGAAACCACCTTTGGATGGTTTTGAACTGTATGTTAATTGTTCCTCTGAGGAACTTTGAAGTTCAAATGCTCCTTTCCAGTCTTTCGTCAGTTTGGTTATTTTTGCTTCCACGTTTCCCCAAATTCAGGTCGTTTGCCCTTCTATACAAAAACTGTCTTTGCCTGTGACCTTTGGGAGAGCAGATCTTATAAATATATATGTGTATATATAAGGAGAGACAGAAAAATCACAATTTGGAGCAAGCTTTGGGGAAAACAGAGTTTTACTCAATGTTCTCTGGCTCTGGCCTAGTTTCCCGAAGGCAGAAGGAAGGTTTCCTTTCTTGCAGCCCTCACTGATCACTTCCAGCTCTGGCTGAGGAGGTGGAGCACGAATTCTGGGCCTCAGAATACAAACAAAGTCCCACAGACATAGTAGGGCCTGTTTGTGCCGGGGTAGGCTGGTGGTAGAGGTGTGCGTGTGCCCTGAGTCACCGCGTAAATATATCCCCCCGTCACAAGTTGGGGCTGAGATGCAAATGAGCCTCCTGTTGCTGAAAGCTCTTCTTGTAGGAGGGCAGGGAAGTGTTCAACAGCTGGAGCTGCCAGGAGTGCCCTGGATTTAATGTCTGGGAGGGTTTGGGTGCTGCTCCTGGCCTGCTCTTGCACACAAAGGGCGTGGGATGGTCCCAGCGTGGGCAGCTGCGCCTAGGACTGTTCTCACACAGCACCAGCACTTTGTTCTCACCCAGAATCAACTTGGTCTGGTTTCTTTTTGTTCCCAAATAATCTGTGGGTGCTGCTCAGAGGGGACACCATCCTGAGGGGCGACTGGGTGTGCTGGGAGGGGTGGGAAGGGCTGAGGTGGCTGCAGTTGGTGGGGGCATCAAAGGCACGATTCGGGCAGCTCAGTCCAGTTCTTCTGGTTCGTCTCCTGGTTTGTTTTCCTGAGGGTCAGGGATGGATTTCATGTGCTCTGACCCATCTCACTGGGGTTCTTTCACGTGTGACAAGGATGCTTTTGCACCTTGTTCTGAAACACTGGATTGTTCTGCCAGCTGGGATGTGGTGCTGGCTTGGGGGTTCTGTCCCCCAGTGTGTAGGCAGTCAGTGATGTCTTTGTCTGTTGGTTGACGTGTTGCTTCAGGAGATGGTACTTTAGTCTCTCCTCTTAATTGCACATTAACCTGCCTCCAGAGAATCCCAGGATCCCTGAGGCTGGAAAAGCCCTCCCAGCCCATGGATCCACCCTGTGCCCCATCCCCACCTTGGCCCCCAGCCCAGAGCACTGAGTGCCATGGCCAGGCCTTCCTGGGACACCTCCAGGGCTGGGCACTCCAAACCTCCCTGGGCAGCCCCTGCCAAGGCCTCACCACCCTCTCTGGGAAGGTTTTTCCGTGTTCCCAGGACAGGAACACCTGTGGAATCACTTCCCAGAGCAGCACAGACCAGCTCTGTCTGTTTTACCGGCAGACCCACGATCAGCTTCCCCTCTTTCCTTGTTCCTTTGGGTTCTCCAAGAACCTTGTCCCTTTGGGATTTTCTTCCTGTGGAATGGTGGGAAAAGCAATGTTTGATGTCAGTCTAGAACACTGTGGTTTTACTGGGGGGAGCTGCTGCTGCCAGTGCCCAAGTGGAAGTGGCTCCTTGTCCAGGAGCGAGCATGCGTCGGTCCTGTGGATCTGTGCGGGGGGCTTGGCTGCTGGTAAGTCCTCTTTCATCAGGAACAGGCTGCCCAGGGCAGTGGTGGGCTCCCCACCCTTGGAAGAGTTCAGAAACCCTGTGTCTGTGGCACCTGGGGACACGGATAAGTGCTGAACGTGGTGGTGGCGCCACGTTGACGGTTGGACTTGATGATCTTAAAGGTCTTTCCCAACCTTAACAACACTGTGATTCTAACCAGGATCACTGGACAGCTCCAGGCTGGGGGACACGTTGTCAGGACCTGCAGGACGAATTCCTGGCCGGTGGCTGGTGTGTCATCACCAGACCCCGAGGAGAGGGGACCGTCCCTCTCCGAGCCATTGGCTGCCCTCTCGCCGCACAAGCCCTCGACATACGCTCGCCCCGCGGGGCCGGGAGCTTCCACCTCGGGGTCGCTGACTGGGGGAGCTGAGGCAGAACAATTGTTGGCTCCTTCCCCACGGGAAGCAGCTGTTGTCAGCCCATGTGGCAGCATCCGTGGCATCGGGGCCGCTCGGAGCCGCTCAGCTCTCCCCCTCCGTGTCTTTGCAGGTGGCCATCATTGCAGGGAACTTCGAGCTGGCCGAAATCATCAAAACCCACAAAGAGTCCGATGTTGGTGAGTTGGATCTTTCTTCTTGCCCCTTTCCTCCCTCTGTACCTCGCTGGGGAGCCCGGGGCTGTGCTGGGGAGGGGGGTTGGTGGGTTTTCCCGGTGCTGCCGGTGGGAACCGTGGCCGGTTTGGGTTTGGGGAGTGGCAGAGCTCTGCTTTCCTCCCGGGGCCATCCCGGCTGTTTGTCCAGGGTGGCTCAGGCTGCCAAGATAAGGAGTTGACCAGACCGTTAGTCAGGAGCAGCTCTGCAAAGCTCTGCTGTAAACCCTCGCCTTTTCCTCTCTCTTTGCATCCCAGAGGCTGCTCCATCCCAGAGATCCCTCCCTGCCAAGGCCATTAAGTGGGGTTGGTGCAAGGAGGGGACATTCTCTGCCTTACAGTGACAATGGTCACGGAGCTGCCCCATGCTGAAGGTCCTGTAAGGCACAGGAGCAGCTGTTCTGGTTGTATTTGCTTTATGAGGGGAATTTTTGGGGATTTCAGCCTTTTCCCTTGTGTCAGCTCCTCTGTCCTTCTCCGGTGGGGATGTCACCACGTGATGAATGCCACGTGAAACTGAGTTTTAGATCAGGGATAAAATCGACACTTGTTGAGTTTTCTTGAATTATCCCAAGAAATTTATTGATCCAGAGCTGTCAGTGGAGGGAAGAGTTAATTCTCAGCACGTGTCCCTCCACAGAAGGCATCGAGCCAGCAGGGGAAAAAAGACTTCAGGAAGAGAATCTCGGCTGAGAGGGGCTGGCCCAGGTTGCCCAGAGAGGCTGTGGCTGCCCCTGGATTCCTGGAATTGTCCAAGGCCAGGCTGGATGGGGCTTGGAGCAACCTGGGCCAGTTCCAGGGTTGAAACTGAAAGGGCTTTAAGGTCCCTTCCTACCCAAACCGCTCTGGGATTCTATGAAAATCCTGAAATGACTGAAAGACAATCGGAATCGGTTCTTGTGGAATTTGCAGCAGACAACAAGTACTGAGCTTGGTTCTTGGAAGTGGCTGCGAATCCAGAAACCTGGGCCCGAAACATCCTTTTTCCCTCCTTTTCTCAGCTATTGCTGATAGTTAGAAACAGCTGCTGAGAGTCTGGGGGAAGGCTTAAGAGTCAGGAAGGACATGGGGAAAAACCTGAAAATTCCTGATGTGAACAGTGGTGATGAGAAAGTTAATGAATTCAAGAGAAAAGTGACTGTCTTTGCTGTGAGAGAGGTTTTACGATTGGCTGACCTCCAAAGGTCCCTGCCAGCCTAAATTCTCCTCTGTTGGACTCTGAACCTGTGATTGACTGGCTCAATTATTTTCATTGAAAAAGTGTAAGGAAAAAGGGCAGGAAAACATGTCAGGTGCAATGAAACGTTCGTGTTTCAGCCACGGCTGTTTATATAAAATAGGTCAGGGAACAGTTGCAAACTAATCACATGCCAAGCAGCAGGTCCAGATGGCACCTGCCTGCGGTCAGGGGGACTGGCACTGAGCTTCCCAGGGAAGAGAAATTGGGTTGGGAAGTTCATCAAGAGCTGAGGAGTGTGTGTCGGAGAGGGGGAGAACAGGCGGTGTCCCTGAGGATGAGGAGGGACACTTGGAGGAGAGCTGCTCACGTCCCTGAGGATGAGGAGGGACACTTGGAGGAGAGCTGCTCACGTCCCTGAGGATGAGGAGGGGCTTTTCTTGGTGTGCCCTTCCCTCTGATCATTCCATCAGAACAGTTAAGGGGTGTTGAAACCAAGAATCTGACAGGATTTGGAAAAATTGGAGGTGATGTTCTTGGAGAAATCTTCCTCTTGAGTGGCCCATATGAGGCTGGGGTTGCTTGAGATGAGGTTTGTGGCCCCCATCATCAGACAGAGCCACAGAGGCCGCGCTGGGGGAGGAGGGGTGCTTGGCAGTACTCCAGGAGACTCCATCCCTGTTTCCATCTGGATCGGGAGCGCTCGGCTGAGCCGGAGCCGTCCCCTCTCGCTGCGTTTTGCCTCAGAATGCAGAGCAAGCCCAGAGGGTGAGAACCGAACTTCCTTCAGGGGAACATAACCCAGAAACTGTTCCAGGATAACTCCCAGTGGGCTCCGTCTGCTGTGAGGAGTGGCCCAGGGCAGCTCGGTTGGGATTTACATGCCCGGTGTGGGTGTTGGGTGGTCCATGGACCCTGTTTAGAGCCCACTGGGCTGAAGGACTCCTCGTGTGGCTCCACTGGGGTCCCAGTCCACATGTTCCATCCCAGAGTCCAAGCACTGCTTATTTCATCAGTGCTGGGTCGAAGAAGGTCGGAGTGGAAGGCTACAAGTCCAGGGAGGAAGGACATGCTCTTACAGTGTTTGTGGAGACTGTGCAGTTGGGCTGTTCCATCATTTCTGTTCTCCTCCTTATCCTTGTGTCCCACGGATCTGCAGACAGAGGATGCCATGAATGGCAGCTGCTGTGCTTTGGCTTCTTGGCTGGAGTTCAGAGGACTGGATTTGAGGGGACTTAAGAGGTTGGATTCGGAGGGATGGTCAGTGCCGTCACACGTCCTTGTGGCACATCTTGGTGCTTGTTGGTCAGTCCCACTCCAGGGTCTGGAGCAGAGCCTCATCTCCCACTGCTCCAGGAGGGTTTGGAGATGTTCTCAGCTCAGTGATGCCCCGGGGGAATACCTGGGCCACCTTTTTGAAGAGCCTTGGGGTGGTTTTGCAGGAGCTTTACAAGAAGAGCTCGCTCCAAGGTGATCCCAAGTGGGGTGTCCAGTACCCACCCCTGCAACTGCCAGTGGGAAAAGGGAACGGGAGCACCAGGAGCCAGTCAGTGGGATCAATGGAAATGGGATGGTGTCTGGACCTCAGGACCTCTCTGAGATGCCTCTGTGTCCATTTGCTTGTCCTGTTGGTGCTCGAGTCTCAAATACACATCAACATTTGTCAGCCCAGTGTGTCATTCCAGTGGGTAAAGTCAGGTGTGCACCAGGTCACCTGCTTTCACTGGAACATCTGCAGTGGTGGTAATTGCTCATTGGTGTCAGATCAGTTGGATCCCGTGCCAGCTGCTCCATAGTTTTCAAGATCCACCTTTTTGGTCAGTTTTCTCATCCTGCAAGTTTTGAAGTCTTTGTTTCAGCTGATCAGAAGCTGCCTCTGCTTTGTGGTCGTGGTGACACAAGGGCCTCTTCCTGCTTCGTTTGGAATAACCCTGGCACAGGTTGGGCAGAGAAGCTGTGGCTGCCCCTGGATCCCTTGGAAGTGTCCAAGGACAGGTTGGACGGGGCTTGGAGCAACCTGGGCCAGTGGAAGGTGTCCCTGCCCAGGGCAGGGAATGGCACTGGATGGGCTTTAAGGTTCCTTCCAACCCAAACCATCGTGGGATTCTCTGAATATATAAAAGACAGGGACAAGGATGGCTTGCACAGGAAGGACTCTCTCTGTGGAAAACAAAGTTTCCAAAAAATAAATTTTGAGCCTTTTGCTCAAGAAGCTTCACAGCAATTCCCAGTGGGATTCCGTGGTGTGACCCTGTAATCCTTCAGCAGGTAGTGAGGGGTTTAAGGAGGGTTTGGCTGGGAGGGTGGGGAGGCCCTTGCCCAGGTTGCCCAGAGAAGCTGTGGCTGCCCCTGGATCCCTGGAAGTGTCCAAGGGCAGGCTGGAGCAACCTGGGCTAGTGGAAGGTGTCCCTGCCCATGGCAGGGGGTGGCACTGGGTGGGCTTTAAGGCCCCTTCCCAGCCAACCCATCCTGGGATTCTGTGACTCTCTGAAATGATCCAGGACTAAGCTCTGCGCAGTTATCGGGATCCTCCCACTGCCCTTTCCAAAGCTGCCTCCCCACCTCTGGAGCTTTTGAAGGAGTGTTATAAATACAGGCCAGGGACTCGCTGAGCTGTACTGAAAATTCTTTTGAACTTTGCAGCAGAAGCTTTGACTGTTCTGACGTGAGTGTGCAAAACTGAGCTGAGCAGTCGCTGCCGGCCTCGGAACTGGGGGGGAAGTTCTAAACGCTCCATTTTGGTCCTGGATGCATTTTTTGCCAGTACAGAGATGTGGATGGGAATTATTTTCCGAGACACAGCGGAAACACTCCTTGGCTTTCTCTGGTTTTCTGGGTCATTGTTGTTAGGGGAATTGTGTGGGGTCGGTCACAGGTCAGGGCAGTGCCAGGATTTCCTCCAGGGGTTTATCCTGAGAGTCCAGGCAGGACCCTCGATGTGCTGAGTGTAACAAGGTGAAACAGAGGAATGAAAAATGCACAGACTCTTGCATGGAAAAGTTTGCAGGGTTGAGCTGCACCAGGCTGATGGATTTTATCTGGAGGGAAAAGCTGAAAACCTCATCTCTCAGCACCACGTTTGGGAATTGCTCAGAGAGGAGAACCAGCAAGTTTAATTAACGTGTTTCCAGCAGGTTAAATTTCAGTTTTACAAGTGCAGAGGAAAATGTGCTTCCAGCTGGGAAGGGCTGGCTCTGAGCAGGGCCAGGGGAAGGAGTTGAGGAGGAGCATCAGTGCAGGGTCTGGGTTGCCTCCTAATCCCATCCTTTTCCTTCTGTTTTCATTCCTGGAAAAAAAATACCTGGAAGGTGTGTTGGAGTGGCTGCTCCCTCTTGGATGGGAGAGAAACCTGGGCGTAATCTGCCACATGTGGGGAGATGCCATGCATCCTGTCTGGGAGATGATCTGTGCCTTTTCCAGTCTGGGAGATCATCTGTACCATTTCCAGTCTGGGAGCTGTTGTGTGCCTTTTCCAGTCTGGGAGATGATCTGTGCTGTTTCCAGTCTGGGAGATTCCAAGTGTCTTCTCCAGGTTTGGGAATGCCATGTGCCTTCTTCCGTTTGGGATGTGCTGTGTTCCCTCTCCACTTCGGGAGGTGCTGTGTGCCTTCTCCAGTTTGGAAATGCCACGTGCCCTCTCCAGTTTGGGAAATGCTGTGTCTTCTGCAGTGGGGGAGATGCCATGTACCCTCTCCAGGTTGGGATATTCCACATGTCCTCTCCAGTTTGGGACGTGCCTTGTCCCTTCTCCGTTTTGGGAGATGCTTGGTGCCTTCCCCGCTTTGCTTTGTGATTTTCCACTATTAAAATGTAAATGTGGCCTCTCAGCTTGGAACTGTGCAGACATTTGCACTCCTCGTGCTTTGCTCTTTGCCATGAATATTTAACATGGAAGCAGCAAATCCAAACAACCTCGGAGCGCTGATTACGCTCGGGTTCGTTAGGCTGCGGCGCGCCGGCGTTCGGAGCCTGCTCCAGGTGCCTCTGGAGCACCTCTGGGCTGGGAACTCCTTGGGGAGCAGTGGTTGCATCCCGCTCTCCTCCTGCCTGGGCAGGGAGCAGCGCTGGGCACCAGGAACGCCGTGTTTCCGTTCTGGAGAGCAGAAATGCACCTTGGAAGAGCGGGGGAAGCGGGCTGGGCTCCGAGCAGCGCTGTCATGGAAACCAAAGGGATTCATTTTGCTGCGAGAAACCCAGTAAACAGACTTTGATTAAACTCTTGAGAAGGTGTAGAAAGGAATCTTCAAAGCCGATTGTATGAACTGGGCGAAGTTTTTTTTTCTTGCTTTATTGCTCTCCCTTCCCCACTGGGCACGGTGGATTCAGGGGGATGGGATGAGGAAACCTTCCTCGGAACTGGAGACCTGGCAGAGGCTTGAGGATGTCCTATTTGTGGCTCCTGGAGCTCAGGCTCAGTGGTTTATCATCATCATTATTATTGTTATTATTATTATTGTTATTGTTGTTACTGGTTTCAGGCAGATTAAGGAGTAGTGGGACTGGTCTAAGTGTATCTCGGGTCTCATCCAGTATTTTGGGACATCCTGGTACGTCTGAACACCCCTGAGCCTCCTGAGCTCACCTGCCAAACCACAGCAGATCAGCTCTTCCCAGTATAAACCGGGGTCAGGAGCAAGCTGCCCGTATGGAACTGGAGTCTCCATGCTCAGGTTTGGCACTTCAGCCGCCGGCTGGGGAGCAGCTCCTCAGGTATCCTGCCAGATCCAAGGTCTCTTCCTGCTTCCCTGTCCCTACTCTGAGATCAGGGGACAAGGAGCCTTGTCTGTGCCCTGTGTCCTTGGGGCCAAGGAGGCCAGTGGGGTCCTGGGGGGCATTTGAAAGAGCAGGCTGAGGGAGATGGTCAATGTTCTGCTGAACAGAAGACTAAACTCTCTGCACAGCTGAGGGTGACCTAATTTTTGGCTGAATGAAGCCACTCTGCTGTGCTGGAGAGGGCTCAGAGCTGTGGAGCAGGTGGGACTGTGGCATCTTCACTGTCCCTGTGCCTGGGCTGAGCTCTGGCTGTCCCAGAGCCTGTCACTGGTCATCCCAGTCAGACTTGGGGGGAGCGGCTGAGGGAGCTGGGGGGGCTGAGCCTGGAGCAAAGGAGGCTCAGGGGGGACCTTGTGGCTCTGCAAGTCCCTGACAGGAGGGGGGAGCCGGGGGGGGTCGGGCTCTGCTGCCAGGGAACAGGGACAGGACAAGGGGAAACGGCCTCAGGCTGTGCCAGGGGAGGCTCAGGTTGGACATCAGGAGGAAGGAATTTGTTGCTGGAAAGGGTGGTGAGGCCTTGGCAGGGGCTGCCCAGGGAGGTTTGGAGTGCCCAGCCCTGGAGGTGTCCAAGGAAGGCCTGGCCGTGGCACTCAGTGCTCTGAGCTGGGGGCACAGGGTGGATCCATGGGCTGGGAGGGCTTTTCCAACCTCAGGGATTCTGGGATGCTGCTCAAAGCAAAGAGTTGTGGTTAATTTGCGGTTAGTTTGTGGTTAATCCCACCCTGGTCTCCATCAGAGCAGCAGATGTGTCCCCAGGATTTTCCTCAGGGGAGGGATGCACAGGAAGACCCACTGTGGGTCCCTTCCTCGCCTCTCCAAAAAACCCCACATCCATTGTGGGCATCTCTCCTGTCCCTCTACCATCTGGCTGTGGCACAGACAACCTTCTCTTCCACGTTTCTCTTCCACATCCAACAGTTTTCACCTCCCTTGCTGTCTCCATCTCGTTGCATGTCACGGCCAAGAACATGGTTGTACCTCTCTGATTACATCTAATTTCTGCCCAGAAAGACCCAGGTTTGTGCTGGGTCTGCATGGCAGAGCTTCCAGCCTGGCAGGGTGGAGGTCTGTGCTTTGCTGAGGGCTTTGGAAAAGCTCAGGGGTGTCTGGGCAGCGACTCCTCCGAGGCCTGGATGAGCAGTAGCTCTGCCCCTCTGAATGCTCTCCCCCTGGCAGGCTGCCTGGCTGTGTTCTCCTCAGGGGCCTTTCCTGGCCATGTCCTGTCGTTCCTGGCTCTCCAGCCTCTGTGTGGAAGTGTCTGGTCTTGGTCCAGTTGCCTCCCTGGCAGCACCGTGGCCCTGAAATGGGTGTGAGGCAGTCCCGTGGCAGAGCTCAGCGCTCAGGTTGGGGCAGGTGAAATGTCCATCTCCTCAGCCTCTGCTCTGGGGCTCCCCAGGGCTTTGCTGGTCCAGGGGCCGCCTGGATCCTTGGGATGGGACAGCTGAGAGCCTGGGCACCTTTGCAGTCCACACATGTATCAGCTGAAGGTCTGTGCTGCTGTGAGAGGGCTGGAACGTGGCTTTGTCCCTCATTTTTGGCAGTGCCTTGCCTGTGAATCCGCCTTTGGCAAGTGAGCCAGGCTGGATCAATCCCACCCCCCTGCGGGTTTGGGGCTCTGGGGGCCAATTAAATAACACAGACAGCGCAGATACCTCCTGTCTTTGAGGGAACTGCCTTTGCAGTGACACCTCTGTCCTCTTAATATGCCTCTGGAATGAAACACTCGGGAAACTTTGGCTTTACAACCTGTTCTGTGACCTGGATACCTTCAGTGTTCACTCCTGTAAATGTTGTGCTTCAGGGACTCCTGCCCTTGATGTCGTGATAAATGGATTAGTGGCTGGAGAGTGGCCCTGGGCTGCTCCTCCAGCCCCTCTGTGCTTCCCCTGGATGAGAATCCCAGGCAGAGGTTGAGTTTTTCTTTGTTTCTCAGCTGGGTTCTGTCACTTTGGTGCAGGGAGGGAGCGCTGGGAATGTGGAAGGTGGCGGCTGGGTGTGATTTATTTGACAGGCCGAGTTAAAGCACTTGCCCTGACCTGTGTCAAGAATTATAAAGTACCTTCTTCTTTACCAGGGAGTCCTTGAGCAACCTGTTTGTGCCTCACTGCCTGGTGGTTGGGGCTTGCTGGGAACATCTCACCATCCCCCCTGGCCCCAACCCATTCACATCTCCCAGTGGGGAGGTTGTGCTGGTCCCAGTGGGGAGGGCAAGGCCCAGGACAGGTTCCCTCCTGCTCAGTTAATCTGAAACAGGAGCAGAGGAGACCTACAAGATCTCTTGCATGGTGGGGTCCTCCTTTCCTTGCAAGATAAAAACCTGCTCTTCTTTTTTTTCCTCTTTCTTCCCTTCCTTTTTTTCTTTTATTTTTCTTTCCTTTTTTTCCTCTTCTTTTTTTTTTTCTAATTTCCTTTTGTCTTCCCAGCTCTCCAACAGGATAATTCCACAGGAAAATTCGTATGAGTGGTTCAACATACAGTTAGGACTTTTTTCCTAAGCACTTAATACTAAAAACTAGTAATTAATTTATAAAACACACCAAAGCCAGCCTGGGATAACCAGGCCTGGAAAGGGCTGACTGACATTCCTGGCTTCTCCCAGGATGGGGGGAAGAATATTCCACTGCCCACTCATGGAGCACCGTGGGACAACCTCTGTGGGGCCTCGCTGGTCCCCAGCTTGGATCATGGAATCATGGAATGGTTTGGGTGGGAAAGCCCATCCAGCCCCCACCCCTGCCATGGGCAGGGACACCTTCCACTGGCCCAGGTTGCTCCAACCTGGCCTTGGACACTTCCAGGGATCCAGGGGCAGCCACAGCTTCTCTGGGCAACCCGGGCCAGGGCCTCCCCACCCTCCCAGCCAGCAATTCCTTCCCAATCTCCCATCTCTCCCTGCCCTCTGGCCCTGGGAAGCCATTCCCTGTGTCCTGTCCCTCCAGGCCTTGTCCCCAGTCCCTCTCCAGCTCTCCTGGAGCCCCTTTAGGCTCTGGAAGGCTCAGGTGGACTCTTCCCTGGAGGGACAATGCCGAGCTTGGGCTGGGTCACTGAGACCTGGAGCTCCCAGAGTTTCTTGGGTTTCCCCTGTGGTGTTGGTCCCTGGAAGCCCACCATGGATGTACTCACATGGCCAGTTTGGAATCCCAGAATCCCAGGATCCCTGAGGCTGGAAAGGCCCTCCCAGCCCATGGATCCACCCTGTGCCCCATCCCCACCCTGTCCCCCAGCCCAGAGCACTGAGTGCCACGGCCAGGCCTTCCTTGGGCGCCTCCAGGGCTGGGCACTCCCCCACCTCAAGAAGCTTCCTTGTATTTCCAGTGGCTGCTTCCAATTCCTAACAAGCTTTAAATCTTCCAGCACCGTGACATGGCATCCTTTTGATATTTGCTTCTCACCTTTTTCCCGATTTGGTTTCCTGGAAGTGATTTGGTACAGAACTAAATGTCTCCTGGAGATCTGTCACGTGCCTGGGCGACACATGAACGCAGCTTTGGCGAGCCTTGTCCTGCCTTGATGGGACATCCCAAGGCCACGTGTGGATGTGGCACTTGGGGACTTGGGTTAATGGTGGCCTTTGCAGGGCTGGGTGCCGGTTGGCTTTGATGGTCCCAGAGGGCTTTTCCAACACTTTTTTCTGTGATTCCAGAGTTCTGAGTTGTTTTTCCTGCTGGATGTGGGTGGTGAGGGCAGGTGGTGATGGCAGGAGATCAGGGAGTGTGGACACTGCCGGCAGAAATTCCCCCTGCACGTGGTTGGAACTCAGGAGGGAACAAACGCATCTCGTTGCTATGGCAACAGGAAGAGTTACAGGCGCCTGAAATTCTTGTACTTTGAACTGAAAATATTCCTCGGAAAGATATTGGGAGTGTGGCCGCACAGCCCAGCTGGGAAGGGCCTGCGGGGGGTTGGGTCAAGGATGACACAGGTTGGAGGCCTCGGGCAGGTCCATCCTCTGCAGCCCAGCGGAGCACGGTCGGCAATCCCCTGTGGAAGGTGCCGTGGGAGAGGTGGCCTTGCGAGGCCACCAGGCTGGGGAAGGGACTTGAGCACAAGTCCTGTGAGGAGAGGCTGAAGGAGCTGGGGTTGTTTAGCCTGGAGAAGAGGAGGCTCAGGGGAGACCTCATCGCTCTCTACAACTCCCTGTAGCCAGGTGGGGGTTGGTCTCTTCTCCCAGGAACCAGCAGTAGGACAAGAGGGCTCGGCCTCCAGCTGTGCCAGGGCAGGTTTAGGTTGGTTATTGGAAAGAAATTCTTTCCAGAGAGGGTGATCAGCCCTTGGAATGGGCTGCCCAGGGAAGTGGTGGATTCTCCGTCCCTGGAGGTGTTTAAGCTGAGGCTGGACGTGGCACTGAGTGCCATAGTCTGGGAACCGCGGTGGGGTTGGATCAAGGGTTGGACTTGATGATCTCAGAGGTCCTTTCCAACCCATCTGATTCTAGGATTCTGTGATTCTAAGGGATGTTTTGGATGCGGAAGGGGTGGGAGGTCCCTGTTGGTGGGATTGCGCCGTTCCTGATCCTGCTTGGAGCAGGAGAATGGGAGACTCCCTGTGATGTACCTCTCCCTTGCTTTGGCCACTGTGGTGGCACCAGGAATGGGCTGGATGAGCCCGACTCCGGGGTCTCTGCTGGATGTTGCCACATACTTTACGTCTGTTAAACTGTGGGATGGAAACGGACTCATTAAACAGAATATAGGAAAATCTGTCTTTCCTGACAGGAGTTCTCCTCTGTCCTGGCTGCTCCTGCCCTCCCAGCTCAACTACACAAATATTCCCTGGAGAAGGGGAGACTGAGGGGAGACCTCACTGCAGTTACATCTTCCTCGAGAGGGGAAAACGAGGGGCAGGACTGAGCTCTGCTCTGTGGGAACCATGGACAGCACCCAGGGAAGGGCTGGAGCTGTGTCAGGGCAGGGTCAGGTTGGATCTCAGGAAAAGGTCCTTTCCCCAGCGGGTGGTTGGCACTGACCAGGCTCCCCAGGGCAGTGGGCACGGCCCCAAGGCTGCCAGAGCTCCAGGAGGGTTTGGATGATCCTCTGAGGGACAGGGTGGGATTGTTGGGGTGTCTGTGCAGGGCCAGGAGTTGGATTGATGATCCGGGTGGGTTCCTTCTCAACTCAGCACAGTCTGAGCTTCTGGTGGTCGCCCCGTGCCGCGAACCACGACCTCCCAACGTGAGCACGGGCAACGCCGCTGGCGCTGCCGAGGTCTAACCCCCATCTCCGTGTCTCCCCCAGTGCCTTTCCGAGAAACACCGAGCTACACGAAGCGGCGGCGGATCCTGGGCGGCGGCGGCCTGGCGTCGCCGCGGCTGCTGCAGCGCTCGGCCAGCGACAACAACCTGAAGGCCGAGAGCCGGGCGTCCTACTCGCCGGTGCCGTCGCTGCGCAGCCTCCCGCCCCAGCTGCTGGTGCAGATGCAGGAGGCGGCGGCCGGGCTGGTGGTGGCGGGGGGGGACGGCAGCCTGGCCAGCTCGGGCAGCGCCCGCAGCGCCCACAGCCGCTCGCCGTCCCTGCAGCGCGTGCAGGAGGAGAAGGAGGCCGACCTGCCCACGCTCCGCAGGAGCAGCCGCGGCAAGGCCAGGTACGGACGCGGCGGGAGCGGGACAGGGCGTGCCGTGGCGTGGCTGGATCGTGCCCCCACGCCTGTACGGGGTCGGGCTCCACGAGGTCCCGGCTGGGAAGGAAGCAGGGAGGGCGGTGGAGCCCGGTGAAGCTCCTGCGAGGAGCAGGGCTGGCCAAGAGCCGGAGGGAGGGTGTCCCGTGCCACGGTCGGCACGTGCTGCCACACCAGTATGGGATTGAGCGCCGTGGGATCGGGCCCCACAGGAGCCCAAGGGAAGCAGGAAGGCTGGTGGAGCCCGGTGAAGCTCCCGGGTCCAGGCCCTGGCACAGGCACTGAGGGATTCCCTCCATGCCCAGCCCAGCCCCCGGTGCGGTCGTGGCTCTGAGGAAGATGCTGAGCCCGCGGTGCCGCGTCGCGCTGGCGTTGCCATGACAATGGATATGCGTCTGGAAAACTAATACTGGGAGGTGGCACGTTGCAGGGAAGGCAACACCCGGCACACCGCAGCCCACCCGTGGGTGTCGTGGTTGTCGTGGTGGTTGTGGCTGTCGTGGCACTGTGGTTGCTGATGTGCCACCTACAGATCCAGGTGCTCAGCCAGAACCACCAGCTCGGCACCGTCTGATGGGCGCCCTTGTCCCATCCCTGAGTGGTGTTGGATGGTGTCCTTGTGGTTCTGGGGGCCCGTAGGAGTGGGAGTGCAATGGATCTCACAATTATCCTGCTGCTCCCCGTCACTTGCCGGCCATTCCAGCGGGAGCGTTGGCTCCAAAGCTGCTCACGGTGTCGGACGGGCATGGGCACCCGTCCTGTGCAAGGGGGTGTCTCTGTGCCACTCCTGTGCTCTGGGGCTGAGGGAAAGCAGGAGATTCCTTTTGGTAACTCTGGGGTCAGGCTTTGCTTTTGGAGTCCTCTGTCAGAATCACGGAATCATGGAGTGGTTTGGGTGGGAAGGGACCTTAAAACTCATCCAGTGCCACCCCCTGCCATGGGCAGGGACACCTTCCACTGGCCCAGGTTGCTCCAACCTGGCCTTGGACACTTCCAGGGATCCAGGGGCAGCCACAGCTTCTCTGCCCAACCTGGGCCAGCCCCTCCCCACCCTCCCAGACAGCAATTCCTTCCCAATCTCCCATCTCTCCCTGCCCTCTGGCACTGGGAAGCCATTCCCTGTGTCCTGTCCCTCCAGCCCTTGTCCCCAGTCCCTCTCCAGCTCTCCTGGAGCCCCTTCAGGCCCTGCAAGGGGCTCTCAGGTGTCCCTGGAGCCTTCTCTTCTCCAGGGAACCCCCCCAGCTCTCCCAGCCTGGCTCCAGAGCAGAGGGGCTCCAGCCCTGGCAGCAGCTCCGGGGCCTCCTCTGGACTCTCTCCAGCAGCTCCACGTCCTCCTGCTGTTATTCCCAGGGCCGGAGCAGCTCTGCAGGGGGGGCTCACGGGAGCAGGAAATTTAGGGAAAAAGAAACACATCAATGAATGAAAAATAATGAACCCAAATGTAAAAGAGCTGCTCCAGGGCAAAAAACCCCAAACTAGTCAAGTACCTGCCAGGATTCTTAATTAATAGTTTTAACTCAGGAAAAGTTGCAGGATGTTTTCCAAACAGTTTAAAGGAGGCATCTGCTCCACGGGCAAGTCCAGAAGAAAACAGCGCGGTGTTAGAGGAGCCAGTGATGGATTATGGGATGGAGAACAGCCTCGGTCAAAGTCAGGGATGGCACCTCCGAGTGCTGCCCGTGGCAAGGACAGGGGAGGTGAAGGGTTTGCTGAAAGCCATCAGGGATGAGGGAATAAAAGGCTCTGCTTTGAAGAGAGATTTAGGAGAGCAGGATTGTTACCTTAGAAACCAGATGAACGGGAGGAAGTATGGGAAGAATATTGAAAATAGCGAGTGGCCGATGGGAGGGAAATGGGGAACCTCTGCCTGTTCCATGGCACAAGGAGAAAGAGGGTGCGAGGGAACTGCTGGGAAGCCACGCAAAACCGGTCTGAGACGTGGGCCTTCCCAGCCTGTGGTTGCTTCAGGAATTGGGGATGTTGCTGGAGCCATGCAGAGCGTGTTATAAAGACATGAGGAGGTTGGTGTGGGTAAAAAGTTCTGTGGGCTTTTATAATTAATAAGGTTTAGGAAGTATTCCCCAAATAACCTGGAGCCGCTGGTGGCCAGGAAGGAAGGGAAGAGGAGCTGTACCCAACTGGGCAGTTCTTGGTGAGGGGAAGACAGGAATAGGGCCAGAGAGGGAGATGGCAGGAATCTGGGGTCTGCTATGAGCTCATTTTATAAAACATACATAGAAAAGTGCATTTTACTCCATTTTTTTCAGAGATTTGTATATTTTTTCAAGGATAGGAGAATCATGGAGTTCATTGCATTGAGTTTAAAGGGAGGTGAAAGTCCCGTGTGTGAAACCTGTATTTCCCGTTCAGGGAATCCCAGAACTGTTAAGGTTGGAAAAGAACTTTAAGGTCATCAAGTCCAACCATCGCCCCCCCCCCCCCACGTTCACCTCTGACTCGTGTCCTCAAGTGCCACAGACACAGGATTTTCAAACACCTCCAGGGCTGGGCACTCCAAACCTCCCTGGGCAGCCCCTGCCAAGGCCTCACCACCCTTTCCAGCAACAAATTCCTTCCTCCTCAGGGCCAACCTGAGCCTCCCCTGGCACAGCCTGAGGCCGTTTCCCCTTGTCCTGTCCCTGTTCCCTGGCAGCAGAGCCCGACCCCCCCCGGCTCCCCCCTCCTGTCAGGGACTTGCAGAGCCACAAGGTCCCCCCTGAGCCTCCTTTGCTCCAGGCTCAGCCCCCCCAGCTCCCTCAGCCGCTCCTGCTGCTCCAGCCCCTTCCCAGTTCCCTTCCCTTCCCTGCACACGCTCCAGCCCCTCCAGGTCTTTCTGGTCCTGTGACGCCCAAAATTGGTGTTCGGGAAACGACTGGACATGGCACTCAGTGCACTGGGCTGGGTGACGAGGTGGGGATCAGTCACAGGTTTGACTTGATGACCCTGGAGATCTTTTCCAGCCTCGGTGATCCTGTGATTCCCCCGCTGTGCGCACACGGACACTTCCCACCGAGTTAAGAGCCAACAAGTGCTTAGAGCAGCTAATTAACAGTGATATTTTGTTTGACTCAGTATTCCTTTCACTTGTTATTGGCCTTATCGCTCTCCCAGTCGGTTCCCAGCGTGTTTGGGTTGGTTTGACAGAGCTTTTATTTACTCCCGGGCTGGCCGAGCGGTGCAGTGATCCCTATATCCCTATCTCGGCTGAGTTCTCCGTTCCCAGGGATGTTTCATTTTCAAACAAAAAAGCCTTCACTTTGTGCTGAGTGACAAGGCATCCATAAACATGCAGAGTCCTCTCACATCTTCCTTGAGAAGTCTTGCCGAAAAATTGATTCTGGGTCAGATTTTTATTAGAGTAAATATCAAGAAAATTTAGCGTCTGCAGCGTTGCCCCAATTCTTTATTCTGAGGGTGAGAACTCGCAGCAAAATTCTGATTGTTTTGCAAATATATTCAGGATGTCAAAGAGAATTTAAATGAAAACTGATTTAGCATCAGGGTGTCATTTTTTCCAGAAGTGGTTTGCGGAAGCACCTTGTGCTGCAATGGCCTTGGGAGGAAAAGACTTGGGCGATGCCGGAGGTTAATCCATAGAGTGATGGAATGGTTTGGTTTGGAATGGACTTTAAAGCCCATCCTGTTCCACCCTCTGCCTTGGGCAGGGGCACCTTCCACTGGACCAGGTTGCTCCAAGCCCCGTCCAACCTGGCCTTGAAGTCCTTGGGTGAGCCTTGCACAGCGTGTCCTCAAATGCCTCCGGTGCTCGTGTGCCCTTGTGCCATAACCTGCTCCTGGGAGGGACCCCCGGGGTGGATGTTGTTGACACAATTGGCTCTGAACCCCCCAGTTGCTTCATGGATCATTGGGGCCCCCGGGAGGATCAGAAGGGTCTGATGCACAGACATCACATCCTGTCCTTGGGAAGCCTCGGTGATGGACCCCAGTGTTTTCCTTGCTCCTGCCTCTCTCTGTCCTCACATTAGGAAGTTTTCTAACATCTGACCCAAACATTTCTTCCTGTGGTTGTTACAGCAAGTTTACTCTGCTGTCCCACTCCTTCACAGAGTCCCAGAGGTTGGAAAAGCCCTCCCAGCCCATGGATCCACCCTGTGCCCCATCCCCACCTTGGCCCCCAGCCCAGAGCACTGAGTGCCACGGCCAGGCCTTCCTTGGGCACCTCCAGGGCTGGGCACTCCAAACCTCCCTGGGCAGCCCCTGCCAAGGCCTCACCACCCTTTCCAGCAACAAATTCCTCCTCAGGGCCAACCTGAGCCTCCCCTGGCACAGCCTGAGGCCGTTTCCCCTTGTCCTGTCCCTGTTCCCTGGCAGCAGAGCCCGACCCCCCCCGGCTCCCCCCTCCTGTCAGGGACTTGCAGAGCCACAAGGTCCCCCCTGAGCCTCCTTTGCTCCAGGCTCAGCCCCCCCCGCTCCCTCACCCGCTCCCGCTGCTCCAGCCCCTTCCCAGCTCCCTTCCCTTCCCTGCACACACTCCAACCCCTCCATGGCTCTGCTGTCTGAGGGCCAGAACTGCCCCCGGCATTCCAGGGGGCCCTCCCCAGGTCCCAGCACAGGGATGGTGCTGTGCCCACGTGGTGCCCGCAGCAGGGTCCCAGCAGCAGGAGTGGGGCAGCAGAACTTCGCTGTGTGGTTTGGGGCCGTGTTTGGTGACTCCTCTCCCTCCCTCCCTGCAGTGTGTGATGTGTGACTCACACCCCACGTGTGAGAACCTCCACGGTTTCCCCCCCTCCAGTCCCACTACACAACCACGTGCTTCCCCAGCCCAGCCCTTGTGTGTTGATGATTCCCGAGTAGTTTTAATTCCGTGAGTTTAGCGGGATCTGTGTCAGCCCCAATCCATGTAAGCCCCAGTCCTGTTCTCTGCAGCCCCTCTGTAGTGCCTGTGTTTTTGGCAAGGACCTTTTCTGACCCTTCCATCGCTTGGCTGAAGGAGGTGCTGGCCCAGCTCCCCCCTCACACAGCCCTGGTTCTCCCACCCTTGGGTGGGGAGGTGTTGGAGCAGGGAACCCTCCTCCTGCCCTGTGTCTGGGTGATCTGGGGGATGCTGGTGATGCCTCACCTCAAATCCTGGGAGTTGGAACTGGCTGAGCTTTAAGGTCCCTTCCAACCCAAACCATCCTGTGATTCCACAGTTCTGTCCTAAAGAACTGGAGGCACAGATGGCATCGAGCACCAAGGAGGGCCAAAGCCGACGGGAGCGAGAGACAGCGTTGCCACAGCCCCACGTGGGTGTCCTTTTTCCACACAGCGGTGTGGATTTGAAAGGAAAAAGGTGACCCTTGGAGCTGCAAGGGGAGTTCTTCCAGGAGAAGAACTTCCACTGCATCCCTGCAGCGTGTGAGGCACTTGTGGGGCCTCAAACCCTGGGGCCAGCTCTGGGCCCCCAGCAACGAGAGGGACATGGAGGGGCTGGAGCGTGTGCAGGGAAGGGAGGGGAGCTGGGAAGGGGCTGGAGCAGCAGGAGGGGCTGAGGGAGCTGGGGGGGCTGAGCCTGGAGCGGTGCCAAGGCCGAGGTGTGTGGCACCCGCGCAGCAGCAGCTCCTCTCACCAGTGGCCCGTGACAAATCCCTCCTGCCTGACACCACATCGCTTCCTGCCAGCCGAGTGCAAACACTTTGCCTTGTATTTGCTCCAATTTTTTCCCCAAGAAATGAAGTCCTGGCACATCTTTAGCTTTTCTCTTTCCCCCTTGCTGACCATTTGCTGTTTTCCACTCTTCTGGGCACACGACATGAGCCTTCAAAGACGACCTTGGCTGTTCTTCGATTGCTTTAATCTCCTCTTAACCTCCCTTCCAGGTGTGTAGCCAGGCACATCCAAATATCCTTAATTAATTCCTGCTTCTGGTTTCCAGGTATGATCTTACCTCTCTGGCTCTGAAATGTCACTGCTGATCCCTGATTTCAGCTCATTGGGCTTTCTAGTTTTGTCCATAGGAAGCTTTCCCTCTTTGCAATTAACCAAAGAAGCACCAGCAATTGCCAGCAATTCCTGGGATTTTTTTCCTTGCTGTCAGTGTGTTTAGGGAATGAGTACCTGCTTCTCTCCCTGTGCCATTTCCTCTCATGCTCAGGGGGCTCCGGGTGGTTTTGTCTTGTGGGTTATGCTCTTCCTTTACATCTGGCCATAGCAACCACTCCCGGTTCCCAGTTTCTGTTGGGTGTTTGGAGGCAGTGCCCCTGCATCCCTGGAAGTGTCCAGGGCCAGGTTGGACAGGGCTTGGAGCAGCCTGGGCTAGTGGGAGGTATCCCTGCCTATGGCAGGGGGTGGCATTGGATGGGCTTTAAGCTTCCAGCTCAAGCCATTCTGTGATTCCATGATTCCATGACTGTCTTGGGTTAAAAGGGGCCTCTGGAGTCCATGTGTCTGTCTGTCCCACCCTTCCATGAAATCCTGCCTCCCTTTAGAGCCTGGCCTCACGCTGCCAGGCTGGTCTTTCTCACTTTGTTCCTCAGAAGTGCAGAAGGTTTATCACTTCCTAATTGTTCCTGGAGCGTCACCTCTGCCTTCACATGTTCAGACACTTGGAATCAAAGTGCTAAAAGAGCTTCTAGGGCTGTTTCTGCACCTTCTTTATAAAAATAAATTGTCTTGAACGCAGCCCAAGAGCTCCCTGGCCAGTCAGTGCCCAGATCCTTCCGCAGATCCCTGGATAAATCCAATCTCTTATTATCCCTAATCCCATAAGCTGCCATCAGAGGGGCATGGCGGAAGACACGGGATCAGAGTGAATATCCACCAAGCCCCATATCTCATGCTGGCATGTGCCTAAAGAGCAGGACACGTGCTGAGGAAACCAGGGATTATCCCCCCTGGTCCCTGAAATGCCTCCTGTCCCTGAGCCTTAGGAATGTGGTTGCTGGTGCGTGGCCACTCGGGCAGATACTCTCCATAACAACTGCTGCGAGCTCCTCGGCAGCCAGGAAACGCAGAGAACATCCTTTCCCAGCTCCTCCCTGAAGATTCCTGGCTCTTTGCCACCTTGAACAAACATCCTTCTTCTGAAATTGCTAAAACTGCAGTTATTGCATCAACCCCAACCCGGGGACTTTATTTCTAATATTCTTGACCTCTCCTTGGGGGGTTTAATAAAATAAATGCCTTGTCCCAATCGCTTTTTCCCCCCCATATTGTTACTTTTAACAATATTAACAGATCCACAATTCCCAAGCCCTTTTATTCCTCAACAACGTGAATGAGATCTTTGCCCTGAGTACCAAGCCGTGGGTTCATTTATTTATTTATTAAACGCCTGAGATGATTTGTTTTCCCTTCCTGGCTCCTGGAAGGGTTGGAGCCGTTTGATTTGCTCCACCTGCAGCGGGGATTTGGGAAGGAATTGCCACCATTTGTTTCATTCTCTGCTCCGTGCTGCGGTTTTCAGCCGCTGACTGGAGTTGCCTCTGCAGCTCAGCTGTTCCCTACGGCTGCTTTTCCCAAAGAAATCCCCGGAGGCGTTGCTGGGGAGCCTGGAGGTGGGTGATCAGCCGCCTCCCTGGGGTCACCAGGCTGCCTGGAGTCCTTCTGGTGGGGCTGTGCTTGTGGGATGTTGTATTTCCAGGTGAGATGGTGAGGGGCGTGGGTAGGGATATCTTGCTCCGTCTTCCAGGACGATTCCACCACTGAGGAATTCCGTGCGGAAGGTGTTGTGGAGAAACACGTGGTGAGGAGGGCGAGTCCCAGCAGTCAGCTGAAAACAGGGGGGGTTTGCCCAGGGATTGCAGGGGATGTCTGCAGTCATCTGGTCCAGCCTTCCCATCCTCCAGAGAAAAGGGCTCCAGAACCTCGGCAGGGAAGCAGCTGGAAGGGCCTCACCTCTCCCTCCAGCTGTGCTCCTGCCCCTCCCTGGGGGCTCAGGCTCTGGGGTGGAGCTGAGCCCGGACGGGGCTGGAAGCCCTGGGCTGGCCGCTGGCTCCGAGCTCCGAACCCCCTCGCTGCTCCTCAGCTGCTCCGTGGGGAGCTGAGCTCTGGGACCTGCCCTGTGCCCAGAGTGTGCCCAGCACTCCCACGGCCACTGTCCTTGTCCCCCAGGACTGTGCCGTGTCCAGGGGGCCGATTCCTGCCCTCGATCCAGCTCCAGGTCCCTGTGGAGCGGTGGCTGCTCCGGCTGCGCCCACATGGCCCTGCTGCACCCTGTGTGCACCCAGAGCCAGCCCCCCGTGCCGTGCACCCCTGTGGTGAGGGAAGGACCACTGTTTTCCAGGATTTCTTCTCGGCACAGCCTTGCCTTGGACATGCAGGTAACCCCCATCCCAGAGATGCTTCTCCCATACCTGCACTCCCAGCACCTTTTCCATTCGGATGGACCAGAGGGGACTCTGAGCAATATCCAGGCGAGATCTCCTCCCTGCCAGGCGTTTGCCTCTGTAATCACTGTTGCTGTTTGCCTCCGAGTTCCCAGAAGGATTTGTGCTGGCAGCCTGGGATCCCAGCGAAGCTTCAGGAATATTTATTGTGCTGGGCAAAATTAAAATGGGACCAGATGAGATGAGTGGAGGTGCCCAGCGGAGCCTGCCTGGCCTCCAGGACCCCTGGTGATGGTGCCAGAGGCTGAGGGAGCTGGGGGGGCTGAGCCTGGAGCAAAGGAGGCTCAGGGGGGACCTTGTGGCTCTGCAAGTCCCTGACAGGAGGGGGGAGCCGGGGGGGGTCGGGCTCTGCTGCCAGGGAACAGGGACAGGACAAGGGGAAACGGCCTCAGGCTGTGCCAGGGGAGGCTCAGGTTGGCCCTGAGGAGGAAGGAATTTGTTGCTGGAAAGGGTGGTGAGGCCTTGGCAGGGGCTGCCCAGGGAGGTTTGGAGTGCCCAGCCCTGGAGGTGTTTGAAAAACATGTGGGTATGATCATGAATCCAACTTTAATGATTCCATGATTCGGTGATTTCAGCATGTTTTGCTGCCCCACCTGTGGCCACGGCCTGGCAAACCTCAGCAAATGCTGAGCTGAGATGTCCTTCCAGCCCCTTGGGGAGGCTTCTCCCGCTGTGCAGGTGCTCCCCAAAATTAAACAGGGAGGTTGGGAATGTGAGGGGCAGCACAGCAAGGACAGGAAGGGTATCCCAGTTCCTTGTATTCATCAGAGGCACAGGCTGAACATTCTGAGCATCGCTGGGCCACCCTCACCGAAGGGATGTGTGTGGGCTGAAGGCAGAGATGAATGTGGGGGGCTGGAGCTGCTCTTGGCTGCAGGGCTGTTGGAAAGGCTGGGTTAAAGGAGGAGGATGTGGTTCCTGCAGTGGTGGGGCTGGAGGAGCTGTGCCACAGGACTGAGCAGGCAGAGGCTCCACTCGTGTCGCTCAGAGCGTCGCTGTGTGTGTGAGGGAGCAGATCCAGGTTATTTATGGCTGATGGATGAGCAGGGGGAGCAGGGGATGGTCAATATGGGGAGGGAACTCAGCTCTGGAGCTGCCATGGAGCCAACAGCCCTGGCAAGGCACAGGGATGCCACGGCACAGGGAGTTTGGGGATGATTTCACTTGTGCCAGTCCAGGGTATTTAAATCTCACCTTGGCTGCAGGGCTGAGTCACAGCCAGAAGGAGCAGGGACTGAGCAATGGAATGCTGGAGCTGTGGAGGAAATCATTACTGAAGGAATTCTTTACTAAAGAATTTCATTCATTACCAAAGAATTTCTTACTAAAGGAATTCTTCCCTGTGAGGGTGGTGCGGTCTAGAGAAGAGAAGGCTCCAGGGAGGCTTTAGAGCCCTTGCCAGGGCCTGAAGGGGCTCCAGGAGAGCTGGAGAGGGACTGGGGACAAGGCAGGGAGGGACAGGACACAGGGAATGGCTTCCCAGTGCCAGAGGGCAGGGAGAGATGGGAGATTGGGAAGGAATTGCTGGCTGGGAGGGTGGGGAGGGGCTGGCCCAGGTTGTGCAGAGAAGCTGTCCCTGGATCCCTGGAAGTGTCCAAGGGCAGGTTGGAGCAACCTGTGCCAGTGGAAGGGGTCCCTGCCCATGGCAGGGGTGGCACTGGGGGGGCTTTAAGTCCCTTCCCCCCCAAACCATTCCATGATTCTGCCCATCAGACAACAAACCTGGGGAATCCCTGCACGTACCTAGCAGGCTGGAGCCATGCTCCTGACCCCCTGTTCAGTGGGATTTTGGCTCCAGGACAGCTCCTAATCTTTTAAAAGGTGTCCAGCTTGGACATTGTAGATCTGGATGGCTGCTCCATAATCCCAGTTTTTCCCTGCTTTTCCCAAGTGTCCTATACAAGAGCGGAAGGATTAAACAGCTCCTCCTTCGTAGGTTCTTTTATCCCAACTCTTGTCTCCCTGCTTGGGAAGTGGTCCCAGTTTGGCAGGATTCTGGTCCTGGTTTGGACAGCGCCACTCTTGGATGAGCTGGGATTTTGGGAGGGTCTTTAGACTGCACCTCTGGGACAGGAGGCTGCAGCTTCCATGAAGTTCCTGCCACTCCATGGAATTTGTGACTGGTCTCCTTCCATCCCAGCAAGGGCTGGGTGCTAGTGCTGCTCCCAGACCTTTGGGACATCTCTGCTGCCTCCATGGGATGTCCAGCCAGGGAAGTTCCCAGGAAGGGACCGCACACCCAGGGGTGGCGAAGGCTGAGCTTCATCCCGTGACTGAACTGATATTCCAGGGATTTTACAGCTTGGTTTCATGTCTGTGTGGCTCCTGACCCACGTGCAGGCGTCTCCCTGTCAGGCTGCCAAGGGCTCCGGGCTCCCGCGGAGCTTTGTGGTGTGGATCCTGCGGAACGGCCCCGCCAGTGAGCCGGGATTTATTGCCCCTTTCTCCCTGGCCGTGCTGGGTGCAGCCCAGATAAGCCCAAGCTTTATGGCCTGGTGTGAAGTGGCTAATGTTGCCTGGAACCCAGCCCTGCCGAGGCCGGGCAGCAATCCCCGCTGTCGGAGAGGGTGCTCTTCCCCGTGGCTGGAGCTGTTCCGGAATCCTCACCGGTGCCGCTTTCCCAGCTACGCTGCTCCTACGGTGGAATTTTTATTTTTTTTTTTAAATATTTCTGTTCAAATCTCTTCCAGTCTGAAACCTGTCATGTTTTTCGTTGCTCCTGGCTCAGCTTCAGTTCAAATGGAGCAGAGGTGTTTTTATAACGAGCAAGGTGAGGGAGAAATGGTCGGATGTGTCCTTTGTGTGGATGCGCTGCCTTTAGAAAGACCCAGCGTGATAAAAAGCTGATGCTTTACACGAGTGTTACTGAGGCAAAGAGGTGCTTCACAGGAAACAAATTCTGATTTTGCATGGTAGCAGGGATTAGAAAACCCGGGGTTTGTAGTTGTATGTTTATTTATGAACGACCGTTCGCTAAATCAGGGACCCGCAATTCCTGTCGTGGTCCAGGCGTGTCTCTCCTGAGGGATTTCTTTGTTACAGATGGATTTTTAGATGAGATATTGGGAAGGAATTGCTGGCTGGGAGGGTGGGGAGGGGCTGGCCCAGNTTTTTTTTTTTTTGGTGTAGCTTTTACCATGGACAGTTTTGGGTCCTGTTTTGCTGTGGGTGTTGTGGGGGTTGGTTGTTCCTCGGGTCGATTGTCCCCTCTGTGGAACAGTCACTTGCTGCTCTCACAGTGCCCTTCCCTGACTTGGGACCTGGGGGCAGTTCTGGGCCCTCAGACAGCAGAGCCATGGAGGGGCTGGAGCGTGTGCAGGGGAGGGAAGGGAGCTGGGAAGGGGCTGGGGCAGCAGGAGCGGCTGAGGGAGCTGGGGGGGCTGAGCCTGGAGCAAAGGAGGCTCAGGGGGGACCTTGTGGCTCTGCAAGTCCCTGACAGGAGGGGNGGGGTCCGGGGGGGGGGGGGTCGCTGGGGGGGGTCGGGCTCTGCTGCCAGGGAACAGGGACAGGACAAGGGGAAACGGCCTCAGGCTGTGCCAGGGGAGGCTCAGGTTGGATATTGGGGAAGAATATTTCACAGAAAGTGGTGTAAAGCACTGGAAGGGGCTGCCCAGGGAGGTGTTGGAATCACCATCCCTGGAAGTGTTTGAAAAAAGTGTGGATGTGGCACTTGAGGACACAAGTGGGTCAGTGGTGGCCATGGCAGTGCTGGGGGAATGGTTGGACTCGATGATCATAAAGGTCTTTTCCAACTTTAATGATTCCATTCCATGACTTCATCACAAGCACATATTGTGGTGTCATGCACTGGCTCCTTCCCCATTCTGAGACAAAGATCAGCCCAGCCCAGCCCAGCCCAGCCCAGCCCAGCCCAGCCCAGCCCAGCCCAGCCCAGCCCAGCCCAGCCCAGCCCAGCCCAGCCCAGCCCAGCCCAGCCCTGTCTGACCACAACAGTCACTCTGGGATTTGCCTGCACTTCCCATGTCCTGATTTCTGTAGCCTCGTCCCCGTTATCCCATCAACCTCTGCATTCCATCCTTATCAAAACCCAGTTTCATTTCTAGGCTGCCTTTGTCCCCCTCTCGTCCCAAGGCACCTCTTTTGTCCAGGTTCTCTCTTCTGAGCCCCCCCACCCCCCGTGAGCTTTTCCCTGTTTGCTTTAGTTGCCTCTGCCAGGTTTTCCGGCTGCTGCAGCTTCCCAACGCTCCTGTTTCTCTGCCTTCTCACACAGGAGGCTCTGCAGAATTTTGGCTCCTCTGATTAACGTGCTTGGAGTGAGGCTGCTGCTGCTGCTGTGTTGTATTTCATTGACCTGGGGTTTGTGGGGAGTGTTTCAGTTCCCACCTGGATGTTGTGATGGAAAGCTTTTGGCTTTTAGTATCTGCTGGAAGCTGGAAGCAGACAGGTGTCTGCTTGCATTGGATGTGTCCTTTGGGAGCTCTGCTGAGGGTGAGTGTGATTTCCATCCTCTCCCTCGGTGTTAAAGCTGACAGGAAACCCTTCCCAGGGTGATGTGCCCATCAGCATCATGGATGAGCTGCTGCTCTTCCTTTGGGAAGTTCTCTCTCTCTCCCCTCAGTTGTGCCACTCTGGAGGATGCCTTGAAGAGGAAGGATGACTCTGAACGTCCTGTCCAGCAGGCAGCCCTTGCTCCTGGGGCTCTTGTCCCGTGTGTTTGGCTCTGGCTGACGTGTCCCCGAGGGAGGTGGGAGTGGGTCATCTGAGCTGGGCTGCGATCTGGGCCCCCAGAAGGTGCCAGGCTGAGGGTCGTTGGATGAGCTGCGATGGAAGCTGGGCTTGCTGGGTGTCAGCACAGTGCCGTGCCTCCCAATCCAGCCCCCTCTCCTGGCTCCCCTTTCTCCAGCAGCTGCATCCCGCCGGCAGCAGAGCTTGGGTCGGTGTCACACAACCCTTCCCTAACCCACCTCCAACGGGCTGGAGGGTCCCACGGCTCCGGAGCACTGAGGGCACGTCCCTCCATGGAATGTGGAGGCTCCCAGGGAAGGGCAGTGACCTTTCCTGGGGCTGCCTGTCTCCCACCCTGCAGCTCGTGGGAACTGTGGCAGTCTGGGAGTTGGTTTGTCCTGCGGAGGACGGACGCGGCTCAGAGAGGTCCCTCCTCCCCGTGAAACGTTCCTTCGGCAGCTTCTGGTCATCTGAGGGTTGGTTTGGCACTTTACAAGGAGGAAAATGAAATGGAAGCTCCACAAGTCCCCTTTATCTCCCTCCTGGAGCTTCATTTATGGTATTTACATGCTCCAGAAATCCTCTTGCACTGCGACTACCGGGCACGTCCCGCTCTTTCCATCAGCTCTTCCTCCTAATCTGATTCCCAGATTCAAGACCCGATTCTCAAATTCAATCAGATCCCCTTTCCAGTTGCCTGATAAACTGCAGCGGAGTTTTTATTATTGGAATAGATTAAATTAGGTTGTTCCTTTCACAGTTCTTAAAGATGCAGCTCTGCTTTCCCTCCATTCCCCCGTAATGGATATATCCATATATATCCATACATATCCATATATCCTGCGGAACAGGGCGGGAGCTCCCTGTGGCTGCTCATTCCTTGCTGAGAGCGAGGTCTGACACGCGAAGTAATGCTTTGTGACATCCTTAAATCCACTTATTTTGCTGCTGGATAATTTGTCTGCCGGAGTTCAGGCATCAGTCAGGGACTATCAGCTGTGCTGGCAGATCATTTGCTGGTACCTGTGGCCATTCCAGCTTTGCTGTTTGGATGCAGATCCCGGCGTTCCCCATTTTGGGCTGGGAAAAGGCCTTGTTTTGACCTAGAAAACAGGAAACGGCCTCAAGCTGTGCCAGGGGAGGCTCAGGTTGGCCCTGAGGAGGAAGGAATTTGTTGCTGGAAAGGGTGGTGAGGCCTTGGCAGGGGCTGCCCAGGGAGGTTTGGAGTGCCCAGCCCTGGAGGGGCCCAAGGAAGGCCTGGCCGTGGCACTCAGTGCTCTGGGCTGGGGGCCAAGGTGGGGATGGGGCACAGGGTGGATCCATGGGCTGGGAGGGCTTTTCCAGCCTCAGGGATCCTGGGATTCTGTTAGTCAGGTGTCTCCTTTTGAGTCTCCCCAGGTCAGACCCTCCCAGTGGAGGGGTTTCTGCCTTGGGTTTGTTCTGTGGCTTTTTAAGCCCACGGAAACTTTACTTTCCACCACATCTCACCGGGTGAGTCCTGCACCTTCCCTGGCTGTGAGCAAGAGCCTGCTTTGCTCTGCTCCTCTCCCCAGCACCCCAGTTCCAGCCTGTGAGCAGCTGATCCCTGTGGGTCTCCTCAGCCCCACCCCAGGTCTCCCAGATCTCTGCCGTGTCCCCCTGTTTCTTCCTCCCAGGCTGCTTTGATTCTGAATCACGGAATCATTGAACAGTTTGGGTTGGAAGGGACCTTCCAAAGCCATCTAGTCCAACCCCTGGTTGAGGGCAGGGACATCTTCCTCCCCTGCAAACACAGGTGGCAGTTTTCAGTTTGTTTTCCCACCCCGGCTTTATTCTCTGGGAGCATTTCCTTGGTAGCTCCATTAACTGTTGGGCTTTTAAGTCCCTGACAGGTTTTCTGTTCGGATGTTTGTGAAAAATGACGAGTTTTTAAGGCTCTCTGCGCGTTGTTCTTCCAGCTCCATTTTTGTCTCAATTTAGCAAAATAACGTGAAATCTGTTCTGCTTTTTCTCATTTAAATACAACTTTGTCTCTTCAGCTGTCGTTTTTTGCTTCTTATAACCTTACAAACCTTATAACCCCACAAACCCTTCTAGTCCTTCTTGACAGGTAGTTTGTGTCTGAGCATCCAACCAGGTGTCTTGAAATAGTCTCCAGCCTTTACTTTTAACAGTCCATTGGAGTTTCTTATCACCCAGATTAATTTTTCGGAATTTTGGGGTCCCTGTTTTCAGACTGAGCACAACGGCAGCGCATAGAATCCCAGAGTATTTTGGGTTGTAAGGGTCCTTAAAGATCATCTCATTGCCCCTGTCCATGGGCAGGGTCACCTTCCACTGGAGCTCAACTGGAGTTGATTTGTTGGCTTCCACTGGCTCTTTGTGACATCTCCCACTCCCCTCCCAGCTCCAGCTCTGCCTTCCCAGGTGCTTGGAGTCGCATTTTCCTGCTGTGTCTTTGCTCCTCGGAGTTTCCATTGCATCCAGTGTCTCAATATTTTTATTAAACCCCAGTGTTTTGGTCTCCTGCCTTATTTCTTAGACTTCCAGCTCCCCTCCAGAGGAACACAAGTGATACTTTGGGGTTTCTATTTTTTTGTTGTGTTTGTGCAACTGCTCTTCACGGGTTATCTGAGTTTTCCAGCTCCTGTCCTCTCTCTTTATGGCTCCATGACTCATCCCAAAGCAGGTGCTTTGCTGCATGTCCTGGCTTTCCTATCCCTGTGGATAAAAGCTCTCCCATAACCTTGTTAATGTTAAATCCTAGCAGCTCAATTCCACCAGGGTTTAGTAGGGTTTTCCTCTCCAGCATGGGAATCCAATTTTTAAAGCTTTCCCTGGTTTCTGACCAGCACAAATCCTGCTTTTTTACCCCATTTTCCTGCTCATGCCATGGAATTTTACTCCCTGCTCCTCTGTTTGGCTGCTGAGGCTGTTTCAGAGAACATTCACATGCAGGTCTTGATCTTCAGCTCCCCAGGAGCCTCCTCCAGCTGCTCTTTCCCACTCCTCCTGTTCCACAGACCCTGGGATCTCAAACATTGCCCAGAGAGAGGCTGTGGATTCCCCATTCCTGAAAGTGTTCAAGGCTTCAAGCCCCAGGTTGGACAGGGCTTGGAGGGCAGGGACACCTTCCACTAGACCAGGTTGCTCCAAGCCCTGTTCAACCCGGCCTTGGACACTTCCAGGGATGGGGGTGTCCAAAGTCAGGTCAGGAACACTTCCAGGGATGGGAATGTCCAAGGTCAGGTCAGGAACACTTCCAGGGATGGGGGTGTCCAAGGTCAGGTCAGGAACACTTCCAGGGATGGGGGTGTCCAGGGTCAGGTCAGGAACACTTCCAGGGATGGGGGTGTCCAAGGTCGGGTTCAGGAACACTTCCAGGGATGGGGGTGTCCAAAGTCAGGTCAGGAACACTTGCAGGGATGGGGGTGTCCAAGGTCGGGTTCAGGAACACTTCCAGGGATGGGGGTGTCCAGGGTCAGGTCAGGAACACTTCCAGGGAGGGGACTTGTTGTGCACCAGGACCCCCATGTCCTTCTGGGCAGAGCTGCTCTCCAGCAGGTCACCCCAGGCTGTGCTGGTCCCTGGGTCATTCCTCCCAAGGTGCAGGGCCTGCATTTGCCTTTGTGGAACTTCAGCCCCCCGGTCCCAGTTCCACCCCTTGTCCTCAGGCCTTGTCTTTGCATCACTTTGCCGGAAGCTGAACCTTCTCATCCCAAAAACTCTTGGAGCCCTGGGCAAACACTGTGGCTGGGGCTGAAGTTGGGTCCCACCTGAAGGGCACCCCACTGCCACCGTGACCTCTGGATGGCTCCTGCCTGGTGCCACCACAGCTGCAAGGGCTGTGTCACTGCCCGGATCCCAGATCAGGCTCGATGTGGCAAAACCTCCCTGGGAGCAGGGATGACAGTGTGTCCCTGTGCCCGTCTGCCGGAGGCGTCACCACAAGCCCGGGCGTGTGACTCACACGTGCTCCCTTTTTTAAGGAATACAGATGCGGAGTAAATGGGAATCAATTACACTTCCCACACAAAGAATCCCCTGATTTGGCATCTGACACAGACACATCCTTCCTTCCAAAGTGGAAAATTCATCTGAGTTCCAAGGAGGTTTCAGTTGGGAACACTTTTCTGTGTCACACAGGAGTCCCTCCCTGCAGCACCAGTTCCCAAATTCTGCCGAGGGTCCCTTCCCAAGCAGACCCCCCCAGACAACACTGGCACCACTGGGCTGAGCTCAGGGATGGTTCCCAAGGATGGAGCTGCTGCTGCCACTTCTCCTTTCCCCTTTTGTCTCATCATGGAACAGCCCCTGCCCTGGAAGAAGCTGCTGACTGGAGCAGCAGCCCCAGGAGCGCAGCTTCCCTTCACCCAGGCCTGGACACACCAGTCCCAAATGTTATGGGCAAGAAGGCGCCTGCCCTGGCATGGCTGGGGAGGAAGAAGAACGTGTAGATGTGGGGACGTGGGGCAGTGGCAGCACTGGGGGGAGTGGTTGGACCCGATGAGCTCAGGGGGCTTTTCCAACCAAAGGATTCTCTGTGGCACCTGGGGACATGGGGCAGGGCTGGCCTTGGCAGTGCCAGGGGAACAGCTGGATTTGATTCCATGATTCTCTAAGAAGGGCTGATTTAACTGCTGAGCACCCAGGACCTTGAGGGGTTGGAATATCCATCTCGACCTTCACGTTGCCCCTCTGTACTGGGGCAGGGGCAGTGACCAGGGACAGGATGAGGAGTGACAGCTGACTTTCCTTCCTCTGGAGAGCTTCCCAGCTGCCTGTTGGCATGTGGGATGTGCTGCTGGGCAATCCCCTGTTCTTTGGCCTTATTTTAATCATTTCACAATTCTAGGCAGTTCCAGTAACTTCTGGACTCACTCAGCAATGGCTGTTTCCAGCCACTGCTCCTGGGATTCAGGATTTGTGTGGGCAGGATGAGTGAGTATCATTTGGTCAAATTATTTAAAATCACCAGTGAGGGTTGGAAAGTAACTTACAGCCACCATCAGAGACAGCAAATCACTGGTGGAGCCTGTGGGACCTGGGAGGGAGGGATCCACGAGGAAACTCCGGATTTCCAACAGCAAGGACAAAGAGGGTGATGAGCTGTGGGCATTAGCCCAGGCAAGCCGTGGCTCAGCCTTGGGGAGATCAGAACAGCGCTGGACATGTTTGGGATTGAAACAGTGGTGTCTCTGTGCCGGGTCTGGAAACAAACCTGCAGGATTTGGGATATTAACCTTGGCAAAGGCTGTTCCAGGATCATCTTTGCTGGTTCCCAGAGGTGCAGTGAGCTCTGTGTCTCTGCCCGAGGGGTGTCACAGAATCTGGGAAATGCACAAAAGAGAACTTCAGGATGGGTCAGGAAGGGTGAATTGGCCACGAGGTGCCATCGTTGTCCTAAGGGGAGGAAATGCAGTGGGATTCCAGGAGCGAGCTGCAGGCTTCTGATTAATACAGGAATAAAGAGGGTGAGGAGTAAAGCAAATGAAGGCTCTGCAGAAGAGGTTCTCTGCATTGCTGAGCTGTAAATCTGCACATCCCTGCTGGTGTGTGCACACACTTCTGGAGTCCTCCACGTGGTTGAGAGACACAGAAGGACTCAGCAACCAGAGTGTTAAAGGTCAGACCTTCTGGAATTGGGAGGTTCCTGGCACTTAAAGTAGGGAGGGACTGACCAATCATCTCCTGTCACTCCTGGTGTCACTGAGCAGGAGATACCCTGCAATAATAATTCTTTTGGGGTTGTTTCATATAGAAGAAATCTTGAAATAGGTTGTCTTGGCCAGCAGCAGCTTGGGGGGAGCCACCTGGACCTTTGCCTCCGTCCTCTGGGCGGGTTTGGGCTCTGGGGATCCTCTTGAGATCCCTTCAGTCTTGAGCAGAGCGGGGATCCTCTCACCTTGGGAGGAGCATCTGCCAGACAGTGAGGTGCATGTTAATTCGGGGCAGTTGCTTATTCCTGCATTTTCTGGGCTTGTCAGACAGGTTGTCCAAATTCCCAAGGACTGTGATCTTGCAGGATAGGCAGGATTAGAGGCATAATTTCCAGAAATCCCGTTATCCTCCTTGTCAACTGCTAAAACTGTATTTTGTCTTTTCATTAGGACTCCTTTAAGATCTGATGGAGCTTCGCAGTGATATAAACCCCTCTGAGCTGTCAGGGTGGAGAGGCACAAATCCAGCCACCAGGGGGGATGCTCCTCTAGCTGGGATGCACAGGGAGAGCTTTAAAGAGAGAATCAATATCTGTGATTATATAAAGGGAGACAAAACCTTTTAATTAATTGTCTCTCTCGGGTTTCCAGTTCTGCTCCATCTCCAGAGGCTTTTGCGAGGCTGGAGCTGTGGCCTGTGGGAGGTGATGGGACTTCAGGGAGGTGGTTCAACATCCAGACTAATCCCTGCAGGGAAGCACAGGGCACTGCTGGATTTATCCCAGCTCTTGCCTTGGCTGGATCTTGTGTCCGTTGCCGGTGTGTCCTTGGCCACAGGCTCCCACTCCAGCTTCCTGAAGCATCTCAGGATCCCAGAATCACTGAGTTTGGAAAAGACCTCCGAGATCATCCAGTCCAACCTGTGACTAATCCCCACCAGGGCACTGAGTGCCACATCCAGTCCTTCCTTGGACACCTCCAGGGATGGGGACTCCACATCTCGGCGGCCTCTTGCTCCTCTCCTGGGAATTCTCACATTGGGTCACTGGCTGTGGGATGCTGTGGGATGCTGTGGGATGCTGTAGGATGCTGTGGAATGCTGTAGGATGCTGTGGAATGCTGTGGAATGCTGTAGGATGCTTTGGAATGCTGTGGGATGCTGTGGAATGCTGTAGGATGCTTTGGAATGCTATGGGATGCTGTGGCATACTGAGTTCTCCTGCTCTGCCCCCCAAGCTCCCTATGGATGCCCTGATCCCTGATCTCCTGCTTTACATCCTCGCTCATCCTCGTGCTAATTAGGCAAGCGCTGGGCTGGGATCTGAGGAGGAGCAGGAAGGCGAGTGGCTCCCGTCCTCCCGTCCTCCCGTTCTCCCGCTGCCTTCCCGAGCAGTGGGAATCAGGCACTAATTGGCTCTCGTTAGCAGGTGACTGTGCTGTTCTCATTTTGCTGTGTGCAGATGATCTGAGACCAGAAGTTTCTCGGCTCACTGAGCCGAGCTCTCGGAACAGAAAGGGATGAAATCCCTCTGTGCCAGAGCCCTGGCAGCCCAGATCTGCCTCCTAACCCAGCCTGGGGGCACCGGGGGGACAGGCTGGGGGTCCTGCTCTGCCTGTGTGGCCCCAGGGATCCCCAGAGGGAGGCATCAACCCCTCCATGTCAGAAACTGCCTCTCTTAATTTTGGACAGAACTTGTCTCTCTTGGTCTGCCCCAAGTGATTCCCTGGGTGTCTTGGAAGGGTTTTCTCCCATTCCCAAATTCAAGACCTCTCCCAGAATAGCTGACTGACAGTCAAGGGAAGTTCCTTTGACCCCAAAAGTATGCTGTGAGCGCCCAGCTGGAAAGCAGCTCTGCAGAGAAGGCCCCGGGGGTCCTGGTTGACACCAAGTTGAACAGGAGCCAGCAGTGTGTCCCTGCTGCAGAGAAGGTGCCCTGGGTTGCTCCAGGGGGATAATCCTCCCCCTCCACTTGGAACTGGAATGCTGGGACCAGTGCTGGGCTCCCTGGGACAAAAGAGACGTGGAGCTCCTGGTGAGAGTCCAGTGAAGGACCATGGAGAAGATGAAGGGACCGGAGCATCTCTTCTACAAGGAAAGGCTGAGAACAGGGAACTGTTCTTCCTGGAGAAGAGAAGGCTCTGGGGGATCTCATCCATCACAAACATCTCAGAGAGCGTGTCAGGAGCCTGGTGACAGGACCAGAGGCCACGGGCACATTCTGGCACACAGGAGGTTCCTTCTGAACATCAGGAGACACTTTTCCACTGTGAGATTAACGGAGCACGAGCTCGGGCTGCCCAGAGAGCTGCAGAATCTCCATCCTTGGAGACGTCCAGAAGCCAACTGGACACGGCAGCTGGCTGTAGGTGTCCCAGCTGGAGCAGCTGGATGGGATGGCCTCTGGGGAGCCCTGCCAGACTCAACCCTTCTGTTTGATCCTGCAAATCTGGGGAAGTTTTAGAGGCGACGAAGCTGCTTTTTTCCTGCCGGCGCTGGAAGCGTTGCTGTCAAACCCGGGCTATTTCTGGATCTGTCAGCCACGCTCGTAGTAACAACCTGAAACTCCCGAGCAGGGAAAGCTTTTCTTCCACAGGACACGTAGTAAGTGCCATAACGGAGCAGCAGTGCTTGGTTGTCAGTCAGATTCCAACAGGACCAAGTTAGAAGGGACTGGTGGACTTGAAACCAGTCGGGGGGGGATGGCAAAACCTCTCCTGCCCCAATGCCAGGGTGGAGCTCACAGAGGGGACTGGGCTTTGTGTGCTTCTGCCCACTGAGCTTTGGGGACAGATGTCTCCAGGAAGGTTCTCACAGAGAAATCCTCTCCAAGTGCCCCGTGGATACAGAGCTGTATGTGGGAATTTAGGATTTTTTCCCTAATATCCAACCTGAGCCTCCCCTGGCACAGCCTGAGGCCGTTTCCCCTTGTCCTGTCCCTGTTCCCTGGCAGCAGAGCCCGACCCCCCCCGGCTCCCCCCTCCTGTCAGGGACTTGCAGAGCCACAAGGTCCCCCCTGAGCCTCCTTTGCTCCAGGCTCAGCCCCCCCAGCTCCCTCGGCCGCTCCTGACAGGATTTATTCTCCAGTCCCTTCCCCAGGGGAGGGTTGTTTAAACCTAAACACAGAATCCTTCACCCAGAACTCACCCGACAAAAAGTGATTCTCTTCTGATCAGCCCCGTGAGAGCACATAAAAATTAAAGCAACTGTCCTGGGTATTTGGGACTGTTTGATGTGTTCGAAGTAATTGTGGGGACTATTATGGTCTGTTAATTCACTTGTGATTTGAACCTGCCTGTGAAGGGAAGTCTGTGCTCCCACAGAAACGCCTGTGGGTTTGTGGAGGGGTTTATTCCAGGTGGGTGTGTGGAGGGGTTTATTCTAAGTATCCATTCTCATGGGGAAGCTCTTCCATACGGGGACATGACGCTGTTCCCGATGGAAGCACCATCAGGTGCTCAGGCCCAGGCGCTATCAAGGCTGGATGCTCCCAGGGGCTGAAATGCCTGAAGGAATATGGGATGTGGAGTCACACGTCAACCCCATCTCAGGTAGTTTCAGCAGGCAGAGCAAGTGTGACACCTCAGAAGTGTCCCATGAGGGTCACCACCTGCTGCTGCTCCGGCTCCTCCCGACTCTGGGTGAAGCTTCCAGAGAAACCCGATTTCGGCTCACCAGCTTCCAGAGCAGGGTGCTGGAAGCAGAGGCAGCAGGTGATGTGGGGAGCAGTCCTCTGTCTGCCACAGAGACTCACCCGAAGCAGACGTGAAGCTGAATTGGACCTACTGGACCCCACGCTGTTCTCCGGCCGCTGCGGGGGAAGCGGATGTGGGATGGATGAATTCCAGGTCAACGGCTTCCATGAGGAGGAGAGCCCTGTGCCCACCTGGGCACAGAAAGGGCTGCTGCTCTTTCTCATCAACGACCTTTTCTCTGAGCTGCTCCCACTCGGCATTCCCGTGGGACGTCCGTCCGTGTGCCTGGGAGAGGAGGAGCCGCAGGATGTGGGCACCGAGCGTAGAGAAATCACGATTATACACCAGGGACGTTCGGAAGCTCCAGAGCTGCTTAATCAACACTGCCACGGCACTGTTTGTTTTATTCATAATACACTCTGGCTGCTGCTCAGGAATCAGTCCTGGATCCAGCAGGGATGGGCTGCGGCTCCTCCGGATGCAGGGGCTGGAGGCCTCAAGGTGCCTCATGGCGCGGGGCGATAAACTGGGTGAAGAAGCACATTGTCATTCCAGGTGGAAGCACGCCAAGGGCTGCTCCACTCCTGCCCGATGGAAAACATCCAACCCGTTCCAGGCAGCTTTTCTCATGGCTCTCTTCCTTCATGGATGATTTTTCGCTCCGTGGAAAGGGTTGTCAAGCACTGGAAGGGGCTGCCCAGGGAGGTGGTGAGTCCCCATCCCTGGATGTGTCCAAGGAATGACTGGACATGGCACTCGGTGCTCTGGTGGTGATCGGTCACAGGTTGGACTGAATGACCTTGGAGGTCTTTTCCAACTGAAGTGATTCAGGGATTCTGTTTTCCAGTTGTTCCCGGAGCAGAGCCCGAACCTGGAGCAGCTGCACGGCTGACACAGGTCTCTATCAAACGGGCATTAACATGAAATATGACGAAACTAATTAGCATCCTTTAATTGAAATTGAGCCTGCCAAAGGAGCCCAAACAAAAATGGTGGCATCCTTTGCAGTTATCGGAAAACTTGTTATAAATGCCCCTCGGATAGATGTCGGCTCCGGAGATATTTGGAATTAATAACTCCTTAACGATCCAAACCTGACTGTGCTGCAGGATCAATGTGGCAGATGGGACCTGGACTGGGAGGGTGTGATTGATGCTTCCCCAGCGCCGCTCCAAAGAGGAGCTGTGGGAATCTGGGGCTGTTCCTTGGATCTTTGGGTCACCTGTGCAAGGACCAGCTGTTGGTCCAGCAGCAGCATTTCCCAAACTCACGTGAAATGCGATGCTGAGAAGATGCCCAGGTGCTGGTGTTGGAAGTGCTGCGGTCCTGCCGGGGGGTGCCAAGGTGCAGGGCCAGCTGGGGAGCTCCAGGTTCCTCGCTGGTGTCCTGGTGGTTTGGGAACAGTGGGGGCGGAGTAGATGTGAGGACAGGAGCTTGGAGAAGGGAAAAGGCTGGAGAGGGATCCTACCTGCTGACACGAGGGTCTGTGTGGGCTCTCACGGCTCTGAGCGGTGCTGGAGGGGCTCCGGGCCTGGCTCTGTGGTGATCCCACCATGTGCCAGCTGCCCATGTGTGGTCCCTGCCTGGATGTGAGTGCCAGGCCCCGGCTCAGTGACCCCTGGCTGATGTGAGCAGCAGGGTTCCCATCCCCCGTGGGGTGCCAGGTCGGCGTCAGCAGCAGCGGGGTGAGGGGGTGGGGGGGTGTGAGCGGCAGTGGGGCACAGGGTTGGTGTGAGCGGCAGTGGGGCACAGGGTGCACATTGGTGTGAGTGGCAGTGGGGCATGTGGTGGCAGCGGGGCACAGGGTTGGTGTGAGCGGCAGTGGGGCACAGGGTGCACATTGGTGTGAGTGGCAGTGGGGCATGTGGTGGCAGCGGGGCACAGGGTTGGTGTGAGCGGCAGTGGGGCACAGGGTGCACATTGGTGTGAGTGGCAGTGGGGCATGTGGTGGCAGCGGGGCACAGGGTTGGTGTGAGCGGCAGTGGGGCACAGGGTGCACATTGGTGTGAGTGGCAGTGGGGCATGTGGTGGCAGCGGGGCACAGGGTTGGTGTGAGCAGCAGTGGAGGGCTGGGTGTGGGTTGGTGTGAGCTGCAGTGGGGCACTGGGTCAGTGTGAGTGGCATCTTGGCTCTGGGTGCAGCTTGGCACAAGCGACAGCTGGGCACAGGGTTGGCACAGACTGGGGAACGGTGTGGGTTGGTTGAGCAGCAGTGGGGTGCAGGGTTGGTGTGGGTGGCAGTGGGGCACAGGGTGCACATTGGTGTGAGTGGCAGGGGGGGGGGGGGCAGTGGGGGGG